>JALIGW010000004.1:21531928-21959428 GCA_023053685.1 Diadophis punctatus similis | reverse complement strand
CCTATGGGGGAATAAATTAAACATTTATTATAGTAAGTTTATAATAAGTTAAACATTTGTGTCTGTGAATTCTTGGTGTGACATGGTTTGCAACATACAAGATAACCCATGTGTAGAAGAGCTGCTAAGGCTTCTGTTGATGGCTATGCTTCTGTTGAAAGACTCAAGTGTGCTTATTTACGTGCTTGTGACTAAACCATAATGCAATTAACTACAAGACTTTGAGGATCAAAGCATTTGCAAGACAAATATTTTTTAATTCAAATAGATGAATTAACTGTTTTCATTGCAAGAATTACTTGCTAATATAATTTATTTGTTAGATTTTTTCAGTATGATAGACTTACTGTGTCCTGTGAAAGCCATCATCTAGTTTTGTATAAGAAACGAGAAAGAAGGACTTTGTTTGCCAATCTGGCATTCATTTTGTGTGAATTCTGGTACAAGATTCTCAGAGGAGAGACAAATCCATTAGAGAGGTATCTAGGGTGACTTTGATGCAGTGGTGGGATTCAGCCAGTCCACACCTATTCGGGAGAACCGGTTGTTAACTTTCTAAGCAGTTCGAAGAACCGGTTGTTGGAAGAAATCTTATTTTGTTTTTTTCTACCTTACAGGGCTAATCCTATAAGGAAGGCAGGAAGGAAACATTCTGGTGTTGTTTCTAGCCTAATCTTTATTGCCCTGCTTACAAAAACTGCCTCTCTGGTTAACCCTTATTACATTGTAACAGCTAAGGTGACATGCCCATCGATGTGAGTGACGTTGAGTTGGCCACAGGGTCACATGACCACTGAGCCATGCCTACCCAGCTGGTCATTGGGGCAGAGAATAGGTTGTTTAATTATTTGAATCCCACCACTGCTTCGATGCCACAGCTAGAGTTGATTGTAGACAGTTAAGAAATGTGCAACTGGTAGAAAGTTGGAGAGATATTCGGATCTATCATATTCCTGGATCACATTTAAAAAGCAAATTGTTTTCTGAGTTTGAGAGAAACTGCTTGGCTTGCCAAGATACACTTTCAAATGTGAGATCACCTCTCCTGAGCTGAGCTCCAACCCTCAGAGCATTGCACTAAGCTCATCTGCAAGTTGAACCATTGCTGACTGTCAATAAGACACTGAGATATGAATATGTAGGGATGATAGAACCTATCTAAAGATTTCCAATCAGGAGGTTGTTCAGTGGAAATCTGGAGGTGATAGCCTTTTGGGATGAGGGTTAATTCTGCATCTTCATAAAGTAGGCCAAGTGATTGCTTGAGTAAATGACTCATAATATCAACTGATTAGAAATCAGAACTTCTCCATGGCATTACTAGCATTCCAATTTTTTAAATATAAGTGATAAAACATATAATATGGGTTGTAAAGATTAAACAATTTTAGCATCCCATTTGGGGATCCCAAAAGACTACTTGTTCTCCAGTCACAAGCTAAAGTTTATTTCAATATTGTTCAATTCAACAATAAAGTTACAGAGAATTTGAGACCTTTTATAAACCAATCCAAATGAATAACTCACCAACGGATGGCATTTCCAGTTTTGTTCCAAACAGTAGTTTATTGGTTCACATTCATATCCATTCCCCCGGAATCCTTCCTTACATTCACAATCATTCTGTGTTATATAGAAAATAAGGAATAAATTAGTGTGCTTGAAATATTTTTATTTTTATCTATCTATTTATTTATTTTGTCAAGCGTGTATATGATTACAAACGAAGTATAAACAAAGTATAAACATGATTTGCTCACTCCTATAAATCACTGACTCAGTAAAAGTTTTGAAGAAACAAAGTTTTGGATGAAGTATTGCAACTATGAATTCCAATTGACAATGCTGGAAATTGACTCAGAAAATCCTGCTGACTCAACAATGCATTTATTGTATCAGTGCTAAAACATAGAATTAAGTTATATAGACATCTTGAACATCCCATACAAGAAGCAAGGATTTTGGATGCAAAAGTTCAACTATCGTATACTTTGTACAGCAGGTTCTATTTATTTGGTATTCCACTCATGATGTATCTTACTGTTAAGGCTGCATCAAAGTGAATATATTTCAATATTTTTGAAAAGTATCCAAACATTTCAGACGATAAAATATGCAGTATCTAAAATCTGAAGAGGAGCCAATTTCTTGGATCCTGTCAATCAACTTCATTACTATATTGTCCTTATTATTTCTTGATGTATTTCTAAAGCCCAATTCAGTGTATAGGATCCTGAATGTCCATCATATCTACCATAATATTGTCTGATTAATCAATAACACTACACCAAACCTTCTCTTTGCTCAGCACTTATAAGAATTCCAGTTGATGGATGTATGAGACAAAATCATATTGGTAAAATTACAGTGTACCATCCTATTGGGTATGTCTAGTTTAATGAAAAGAAGGAATAGGGGTGACATGATAGCAGTGTTCCAATATCTCAGGGGCTGCCAACAAAGAAGAGGGAGTCAAGCTATTCTCCAAAGCACCTGAGGGCAGGACAAGAAGCAATGGGTGGAAACTAATCAAGGAAAGAAGCAACCTAGAAATAAGAAGAAATTTCCTGACAGAACAATTAGCGTAATCAGTGGAACCAACTTGCCTCCAGAAGTTGTGAATGCTCCAATACTGGATGTTTTTAAGAAGAAATTGAACAACCATTTGTCTGAAATGATGTAGGGTTTCCTGTCTGAGCACAGGGTTGGACAAGAATACCTCCAAGGTCCCAACTCTGCTATTCTATTCTATTCTATTCTATTCTATTCTATTCTATTCTATTCTATTCTATTCTATTCTATTCTAGTCTAGTCTAGTCTAGTCTAGTCTAGTCTAGTCTAGTCTAGTCTAGTCTAGTCTAGTCTATTTTCTCTCTGTCTGACATTTTTTCTGTATCAGGTCTTCACATCAAGAAATAGTCATTTCATTTAGATGAGTCTATGGGTTTGGCTTGATGGTATTCATTCTTTTTCTCTTTATGCACACACATGTACCTGCATATGTGTGCACACACACAGAGTTGATCTTCACCTCTACTGCTTATCAGGTTGATATAAGTCTGATAGTAAATATATCAATTGTTTTCAATCAGTGCTTCAGCAATTCTAAAATGACTATAATTCCTTCAATGGGTATCCTTCTTATCCATGGATTGCATGCTAGTGAACCATACTATTATTGCAAATACCATAAACCCAACATTATAGAACTTCTTCAAAGTTGTGCCCTCCAGATATATCAGGTCACCATTGACCAAGCTGATGAAAAACGTTTGGTGTTCCATTTCCAATATATTGGAAGGAAGCCCCACGAAGAAGGGTGCTCTCCATTATTAAGATCCGTAAGTTGACACCTTGTCTATTATTACTGTATAAAATCTATATTATGTAAAAAGTTGAGCAAGAAGAAAACTTACTTGGCCTGGACCTACGTATTGGCAAGTAGCATTAGTGTGACACCCTCCAAAAGTTGACAGCAGGCAATTGTTTATTTCAGAACAATCTCTTCCATTTCCTGTCCATCCTGGCTGGCATACACACTCATGAGTTCCAGGACCCGTCTTGATGCATTCTGCCTACAAGTATATTTCTGGGAATAAATGCTACTCTTTATACATAATAATTAAGTGAGAGGAAAGGAAAGTACGCTCTCTCAATATAAATTGTGTAATAGCATGGAACAATGAAGTCTCACCATGCTAAGAAAGATGATCAGATTTCACTCATGATGCCCTGGTTTCTTGTTCAGCTTTGCTTATCCCTATTCTAGAATTACTATTTTATGTGCAATCTTCATTTTTGAAAAATGACTGCTCTCAGGACTGAAAAAACAATACATTGGTTAATTTGAATAACTTACCTAAAAACAAGAAAGATAACTTCTTATTCACAAAAATAAACTCTAAAAAAAAATCTATGGTTAGGCAATTAATAAATACATTGCTCAATTAATTAAAGCAGATGCTATGAAATTATAAAAAGCAAAAGCAAAAAGCCCAAAACAGGTGAACTGAACCAGAAAAATGACCTGTATGATTATTATTTATTCTTTTAGCGAATTTATGCACGTACTGGAAAAAGAAGAGGAAAACGCTTCCTGGCCATTGTTGAACTTGCTTCCTTTGCCTATCATTCATTCAAATAAAATAATGAAACCAATTTGAGATATACAAGTGTTTTATTTACCCTTGGTAATGACTATTTTAAATTCAAATATGTGTTCATTTGGAAAACGATATCAGTTTGGAAGATGTAATTCAGAATTTAAATGGGATCAAATAAGATTGTGTCTATATTTACGGTTTACTCAATTAGTAAACGGTAAGAAATTTATACTTACATTAGCATTGCAGCTATGTGGATTTATATGAGCACAAGGATCAACTTCACTGCAAATTATTCCATCTCCTTCAAAGCCAGGTTTACAAGCACAGCTAAAATTGTACATAAAAGAATATAGAATGAATAGGAGTGGAAAGGGTAAAACAGTTAAAGATACATTTCAGCACTGAACAGCAGCTTCTACAGAGAGATAAAATAAGCGATAATGCAGGAAGCTTGACATGTAGTTGAGCATTCAAGAATGTTGAGAGGCTTCACCTTGCCAAAGACCAGCCATATTGCACTTCACTGCTGTCATCTGGATATGCTTTTGCAATTTGCTACTTGCATTTTATTCAGGTGGAGAAAATGATATTGAGACTTCAGTATGCAGGAATAAAGTCTATGTCAAAAGAAAATGTATTGCTGGCTAACCTGTCTATGAAGATGGCAAGCGACGTGTCTTTCTGAGTGCCAGTCAGAAAAGATTTAAATTTACTATATTACATGGTGAGTTGAAACAATGGATCAAAAGCCAGTTTGTGAGTATGAAAATATCTGTATGCTCATCGGTGTATAAAAAAGAAATACTTAGGAAACTATCAAACAGGAAGAATCAGAACCATACATTGAGTTCCAGTTAAGACAGCAGTGGGTTGCTCCCAGTTCGCCCCAGTTCTAAGAACCGGTAGCACCGGCGGTGGGAGGCTCCGCCCACCCACTCAGGATGCTTCTGTGCATGCGCAGAAGCGTCGCGTGTGTGTGTGTGAACTGGTAGTAAAGGGTTTTAGAACCCACTATTAAGTTAAGATGATTTATTACACATGCCTATACACAAGAATTGAATCAACTAATAGTCAGCACTAAATTGGCGCTAGATAATAGTCAATGGAATTCAAGAGGGGGTTGGACTTAGACTGTTTGTGGGAATGTTGTGACTCAAAGTTGATTGCTTGCTTGACTCTGCCTGCTCTTCTCTTACAGAAATTTCTTGTGAGGACCTTCCTTGAGGAGGACTGCTAGCAATGTTCCCTCTATTTTTTTTGTGTGTGTGAGCGGAAAAGTATAGTGTCTGAGCAGCACGTTTTCTTCCATGAGCACCTGAATTTATTTTTTTATTTTTTTATTTTTTTATTTTTTTATTTTTTTATTTTTTTATTTATTTATTTATTTATTTATTTATTTACTTGTTGCATTTGTATGCCGCCCAACTCCCAGAGGACTCTGGGCAGCTTAACAACATTTGCAAATATAAAATATAAAAAAAACATTAAAACAGAGAAAAAATTAAACAACTCATACATGCCCTTTCATGGCCGAGGACATTTGACATTTCATGGCTGAGGACATTTTCACAGTTGTCACCCAAGACAACAACAAAATCAGTGTTATTTGAAACTCAAAGTCCTTGAATGGGGGAACCTGAAGCACTTCTTTGCACATGGAACTGAACAGAGTCGCATCAGACACTTTGGAGAAAGAGGCGGGGGCCGGAGGGGGGAATCCTAAGGAGGAGGCCAGGAAGAAAGTGATGTCACCTGCTCCTAAACAGAAGATTGAGGGGCTGGAGGGTGTCTTTATAAAGGTGCTAATGAGACGCACACCCCCTTTTAAAAATAAATAAATAAATCTCCCTTTCCAGTGGGTTAGAGAATTCATGCACAATGTAGCATTGCCTACAAAGCAGGTTGGTACCTCTGTCTGGAAAAAGGAGAGGGGATGGTTTTATTGCAACCCTAGAAGTGTGAGGGTGGGGGTGGGAGAAAACCAGGGGGCTTATCCCCAACGCAGAAACAGCTCGTTTTTGAAAGGATGCAGATGGAACAAGACCACAACAAAAACCAGTGAAAAGATCACCCCAATTCTTTATTTATTTACAGATGTTATTTCTAGCCCTCTCCTTCTCAGTCAAGTAAGCCCTCGCTTCCCCCACCCCCTTTCCCCTCATTTGCAGTCTGAAAGCAGGAGGCAAACGGGAAGGGTGAGGGTGGAGGAAAGAGATTTCTTTTATTCTTGCTGATTGTCCCTAATCTGTTTTCTCTCCCAGAGCATCCTGGGACACGTAGTGCTCCATCCAAGCATTCCTTCGACATACGCCAATAAGAAACTACCGTTCCCATCAGGAAGCACAAAACCTTTTTAGCCTCCTGTCTAGTTCCCCTCAACTGCTCCTCCCACCGAGCCCGAACTGCGCTACAGATCAAAAGTCCTGCGCTGCAGTTTGCTTTCGCCTGCGCGGCCGTGCAGCTACGCAGCTTACAGGGAACAGTGACTGCTAGTCCATGAGGTGAAAAACGGTACCAATAACAATCAGTCCTGTTTTGTCTGAAGTGTGTTGCATAAGCAGATAGGATAGGCAAGGAAAAAAACCAATTATATGCAAGAATGTTCATAAAGCAAATCACTGAGAAGATAAATGTTACTCCTAGGTAAACTACCTGAGTGGCACACATACAAAAAAATGAGATGTACATTATGTACCTACCTCATGGTACCATTGCTCAAGATGCAATCAGCATGCACATCACAGAGCTGAAAAAAAGGCCCACATGGCATCACCTGTGCATCACAGAGATCTCCAGCATAGCCACTTTTACATGAGCCAGGAAGGCAACTCCCATCACCGTCTATCTGGTTGTCACATTTTCCGTGAACACACATACATTCTGCAGAAGGATTGAGGGGTGGGGAGGAATATCAGTGAATTAAATGAAAGGGGCCTATAATTTGGAGTCATGCTTTTTAAAAAGTGTTAAGTAAATCTCTGGTTATATTTCTTAGAGAAGATCTGAGTAATTTGACATTAAGAAGAAAGATTAAATTCTAACACGTATCTCCACAGGGAATGTGCTCATTTATAATGGGAGTCATAAATACACGGAGAATGCCATTTTAATGGGATATGACCAGTGCCTTTTTAGATTTTTTTTAAAAAATGTTTTTTTTTAAAAAGTATAAATCCAACTTCTTCCAAATTCATTCTGCTATTACTCAATAGCAAATGTTAATAACCGTAAGTGTTCTACAGTTTGCTGAAATGATGGTTGAATTCTCACATACTAAACTATCCATCCCATTGTAATCTAGGACCTGTTCATATTTATTACTATTTGTACTTCCCAATCCTTCAAAGCAGTCTGAAAGAAATGGTTCAGAAATGAGGAGACCAAGGAACAAAAGTCATTACCTATTTTTTTTTAGCTGCCATAACTACTGCAGCAATTCCCCTCATATCCACAACACACAAAAAATGAAAGGAGAAGAGGGGGAGAATGAAAACATTTTAGTCAATTTCATCCCTGCTTTGTCTGCCCTGTTGAGGAGAAGATGGAAAACCCTCCAACCACCTTTAAAATTATAGTTTATCTTGGTGCAAATAGATCTATATAGATTTCATTTTTATTTAGAAATGTTGTATTCCCAGTAAGTTGGGAACAACTACATATAGGGTGTCAGTGGTGAAATCAAATTTTTTTTACTACCGGTTCTGTGGGCGTGGCTTGGTGGGCATGGCAGGGGAAGGATATTGCAAAATCTCCATTCCCTCCCCACTTCTGGGGGAAGGATACTGCAAAATCTCCATTCCCTCCCCACTCCTGGGGGAAGGATATTGCAAAATCTCCATTCCCTCCTCCCTCCTGGGAGAAGGATATTGCAAAATCTCCATTCCCTCCCCACTCCTGGGGGAAGGATATTGCAAAATCTCCATTCCCTCCCCACTCCTGGGGGAAGGATATTGCAAAATCTCCATTCCTTCCCAACTCCTGGGGGAAGGATATTGCAAAATCTCCATTCCCTCCTCCCTCCTGGGAGAAGGATATTGCAAAATCTCCATTCCCTCCCCACTCCTGGGGGAAGGATATTGCAAAATCTCCATTCCCTCCCCACTCCTGGGGGAAGGATATTGCAAAATCTCCATTCCCTCCCCACTTCTGGGGGAAGGATATTGCAAAATCTCCATTCCCTCCCAACTCCTGGGGGAAGGATATTGCAAAATTGCCATTCCCTCCCCACTCCTGGGGGAAGGATATTGCAAAATCTCCATTCCCTCCCAACTCCTGGGGGAAGGATATTGCAAAATCTCCATTCCCTCCTCCCTCCTGGGGAAGGATATTGCAAAATCTCCATTACCTCCCCACTTCTGGGGGAAGGATATTGCAAAATCGCCATTCCCACCCCACTCTGGGGCCAGCCAGAGGTGCCAGTTCTCCGAACTATTCAAAATTTCCGCTACCGGTTCTCCAGAACCTGTCAGAACCTGCTGAATTTCACCCTGTAGGGTGTGCTCTAGCACAGGAGTCCACAACCCCTGGTCCATGGACTGGCACTGGGCCACGGCATGTCAGAAACCGGGCTCTGGGAACAAGCGAAGCCCCATCTGCAGGATGCAGGCAGCATGTGATACCACGCCCCCTTTGATCTGCGGAAAAACCTCTTTCCATGGAACCAGTCCCTGGTGCCCAAAAGGCTGGGGGGCTGCTGCTCTAGCACATTATAAGAAAATAATGACAAATTAACAGGTATTTAAAGAATGCGTTTCCGTGCTCAAATTGTAACCACAACAGCATATCTATGGCATTCTGAAGGGTGTCTGTAGCTTCCAAGCATAGCTTTTTGGAACTGCAAAAGGATGCAGTGGGAAGTTTCTGCAAAAGTCCCAATGCCTGGGCAGAACCCCGATTCCATTGGTTTTGGATCTGACACTCCATGCTGAGTTTGCATTTGCATTTCCCCCAAATAGCTCCTTCCCTTATCTTCTGAAAGAGGAATGCTTACCTTTCTTACATTGCGGCCCATATTTATTGGGATCTGCACAAAATTGGCACTGCGAGCGTTCAAATCCACTCTTGCAAATACAAGTGCCATTTCCTTTCATCCCATCCATACACTGCATTGTGGGGGAGAAAAAAAATGCAAGTTTGAATGTGGCCATTAATGTGATGTTAGAAGTCACTGATCTGGAGGAGATAAGAGCTGACAGCATCAGAAAGATGAATCACTGAAAGGAACTGGTCAAGGAATGGAGCCTGTTTTCTACCACACAACCGGTGACGTAGATCCTGATAATGCCATTTGCATGCCTTTATTTACCTGGCCATTTCCAGAGCACGGGTTCAAAAAGCCACCAGGACACGGATTGCATTCAGAGCCAAAGAATCCTTTGCAACACTCAGGCTCCTGTGAAACAAGCGTGGAAAGAATTGTAACCATTTTAGAAACCATAATTCAAAAGTAGACTTAATCCCCTGCTGTTTCTGACCCCCTGATTTCTGATCATTAACACAATCCACAAATGACGGACAATAGAAACTGTGTACCTTATTGCAAAAGATTGCTGAATCGCATCTCCGCTAAATAATTGACAGCAGAGTTGAAAATGATGGAATTAAGTAAAAACAGGGAAACTCCTTTACATAAACTTCCTGAGTTAGCCAAACTTAACCCACACATCAAAAATGGAGCTTTGCAAACCCAGTAGAGGTTAATTAAAATATTTTCCCCAATTTTAACCTCATGCTTAAGGTGGTATGGGAATATAATTTCTCCATCAGAAAAGGGAGGCACCGAAGGGGTGGATTCTAACTTACCTCGCTGCCGGTTTGCTTCCTCCAGCGCACGCATGAGCTTTGCGCGCATGCATGCATGCGCAGTGCCGAAAAATCCAAAAAGCATAAAAATAAATTTAAAAATCCTGAAAACAAGATGGTGACTGCATGCATAGTGCCGGAAACTTGGCTTCTGCACATGCTCAGAAGAAATAATAAAATAAAATAAAATAAAATAAAATAAAATAAAATAAAATAAAATAAAATAAAATAAAATAAAATAAAATAAAATAAAATAAAATAAAATAAAATAATAAAATAAAATAAATAAAATAAAATAAAATAAAATAAAATAAAATAAAATAAAATAATAAAATAAAATAAAATAAAATAAAATAAAATAATAAAATAATAAAATAAAATAAAATAAAATAAAATAAAATAAAATAAAATAAAATAATAAAATAAAATAAAATAAAATAATAAAATAAAATAAAATAAAATAAAATAAAATAAAATAAAATAATAAAATAAAATAAAATAAAATAAAATAATAAAATAATATAATATAATAAAATAAAATAATATAATAAAATAATATAATAAAATAAAATAATAAAATAAAATAAAATAAAATAAAATAATAAAATAAAATAAAATAAATAAAATAATAAAATAAAATAAAATAAAATAATAAAATAATAAAATAAAATAAAATAAAATAAAATAATAAAATAAAATAATAATAAAATAAAATAAAATAAAATAAAATAAAATAATAAAATAAAATAATAAAATAAAATAAAATAAAATAAAATAAAATAAAATAAAATAAAATAAAATAAAATAAAATAAAATAAAATAAAATAAAATAAAATAAAATAAAATAAAATAAAAGATGGCGGCGCTCACGGACTGGCACCGACCAAACCGGTTCCGTGACGTCATCGTGATGTCACCAGCAGGTCACTGCCGGTTCAGGCGAACCGGTCCGAACTGGGAGGAACCCACCTCTGGAGGCTCCTGTCAATAGTTTTTAATTTTTTCTCCCAAAGGACATTTCTGTAAATTGAATCAACTGAGTCATGTTTAAAATTTAGAAAGGCCACAAGAGCGAGAATGTCTTTTTAGGAGTGTACTATGGTGTAAAATGGTAGAGCACCAAAATGTGATCTATTGTTGACCTCCATTCTCTGAACCTTGCCTGTTCATCTTGGATTATACCCTATCTCTCTAACTAGGCTTGGCTTTTGTGATTAAAATGTCTAGCATATAATTTGCTAATGACACTCAAAAAGGTTGATAGGCTTGGACCATTCTTACTACTCTTTTTATAAATTGGGACTATTATTGCCAGCCCCCAGTCATTTGGAATATAACCAGTCTGATCAATAATATAAACAGAGATGCTAGCAGAGGTTGCCATCACTTGTGATTCTTTTCAATTATTTCAGGCAAAACACAATCAGTGCCTAGAACATGATGGCGAACCTTTTTTGGTTCGCGTGCCAAAAGGGGGGGGAATGTGGGGGATCACATGTGTGCGTGCCCACACTCATAATTCCATGCACCCCCGCACATGCACGCATGACCCCCCTGCTCCCAGCATGCAATGGCACGCCCATTTTTCGCTCTCCCCAGGCTCCAGAGCCTTCCTAGGAGCCTGGGGAGGGCGAAAACGGCCTTCCCCACCCCCTCTGGAGGCCGGAAACAGCCTGTTTCCTGACTCCCAGTGGGCCCAGAAGGCCCGAAAATCAACCGGCTGGTGCACACATGCACACCGGACCCGAGCTCGCGTGCCCACCGATATGGCTCCGCGTGCCACTTGTGGCACCCGTGCCATAGGTTCGCCATCACGGGCCTAGAACCTTGTTCACCTTAAGGGATTCAATCAATCAGACTGTGAGAAACTGAATCTTAAACAGAGACTGTGAGAAAGTGAAGGTTTAAATTCTTTCACACTTTTGATTTTCATCTCTTACCTTTTTTGTCACATTACAGTACTGAGCACACCCATATTTCATCTGGAATGAATCCTGGTAGATGCATTTCCTATTTAACAAAGCCTGGAATATTAAAAAAGCAAACATAGAAATATTCTTAACCATGAAGGGTAATCTGTGTTATACTATAAGGCAACAGTGGAGTTTTGCTAGTTTCACTGTAGAATAAATTATTTTCATAAAACGTTGATTGGATTTATTATTTCTCCTATGATACAAGGTGTAACAAATGTTATTGGAATGCATGAAAAAGGTAATATCTTATTTATTATCTAATTGTATAGCTGATGCTTTTACTTACAATGGGTAATGAATTTTCTGGACAATGGTTTCTACGGAGTTTACATTTTCCACAAGTTCCCTGAAATGAGACAATTCACTTTAGGAAAGGTGGACTGACAGGTGTGATGAAAGGTATCCATTGAGTAAGGTCAATAAAGCCAAGATGTGGCCATAACAATGTGATTAAAGTTTCAGTAGTTTTTCATGTGATGGACATTAAAATGGCTGGAGGTTCAATTACACTTTCATGGCTACCATCTTGATTTTTAAAAATCATATTCTGCTAAGCAAGTCCTAAACAAGCGCAATAATAAGGCAAAAGTTTACCAATAGAAGAGAATAAATGCATTTTAGGATTGAACTATGGAGTCCTAGGTGTCCTTTGAGCTTGGTTATTTGCTTGCAGATATTTTATTACCCAACTAGCAAACAACCAACTTCAAAGAACTCCTAGGTCTACACAATATTCTGTTCTGTTCTGTTCTATTCTGTTCCAATACAGAAGAGAACAGAACAGAACAGAACAGAACAGAACAGAACAGAACAGAACAGAACAGAATAGAATAGAATAGAATAGAATAGAATAGAATAGAATAGAATAGAATAGAATAGAATAGAATAGAAAGCTCCAATACTGGAAGTTTTAAAGAAGAAATTGGACAACCATTTGTCTGAAATGGTAAACCTGAGCACACGGCTGGACTAGAAGACCTCCAAGGTCCCTTCCAACTTTGCTATTCTATTCTATTCTATTCTATTCTATTCTATTCTATTCTATTCTATTCTATTCTATTCTATTCTATTCTATTCTATTCATCTTGCTATTTATGATGTTACTGATATTCTGCTTATAGCCAGTGATTTATATGTTTCTATAATTCTGTGTGTATGTCTATACATACACATACATACAAAATGCAATCTCTCTCTCTCTCTGTTTCTCTCTGTCTCTCTCTGTCTCTCTCTGTCTCTCTCTGTCTCTCTCTCTCTGCAATTTTAAAATTTGTAACATATATTTAATATTGTACATTCCATGGATATGCATGGTGTGATGAACAGTTCAGAAACATTTCAAATAAGTATTTGTGTTTTCCCGAAAATAAGACCGTCTTATATATTTTTTTGAACCCTGAAATAAACTCTTGCCCTTATTGCCATGCACTCAAAAGCCCAATTGGGCTTATGATCAGGGGATGTCTTATTTTGGGGGAAACAGGGTAGAAGCAGAGTAAGTATTATTTAATTAGGAGAAGGAAGGCAAAAAAGGAAGTAAATATTGATTGGAAACTATTTTGAACTTTACTGGACAGAAGAACCTTACCAACTTAAGTTCAAATTTTTCTTTATCACATCTTTGTGGCAAAATTGGAATTATTGAAGGAGGTATAAGTACACCAGAAAGAGTATAAATCCTGCCATTTTTTGCAGCAATGTCAGCTTCTTCTATTTTCTTTCCATTGACCAAGACTTGGCCCTGCATAAATTATTACCATAAATTGAGATTATTATCTTTTGAAATTACTGGATTTCATTTCAGAATGTTTCTGTCATTTTGTGCCATTCTCTATTATTCTTAATGCTTACTCTTCACAGGCAAAGCATTTGCAGTCCAAAATATTTTACTGAATTAAAACAGCAGAACAAAATTATTATGTCAGAATTGAATTTGCATGGATTTACATTTTCAGTGAAGTTGAAATAGATGAACTGTTGAGCCAGAGTCCTGACGTGTCTTATAGAGATCAGGCTGGCAACCTCCAGCTGTAAGAAACAAATGAGAATTTAATTTATTTGCTGTACTAAAGAATGACAGGAGTTAGTTACTGTTTTGTCATGGATATCTTTAGCCATAGAAATGCTGGCAGCTAAATGATGCACCTATTTTTCCCCAGCACCAATCATTATTGCAGACTCCCTCTTTTGTGATAGTTGGGACATTAACATTCCTAATTGTGGAAGCATCACAGATTTTAGCAGTGGGAAAGTTTATTGCAAAGTTTAATAAACTACTGTTCATTTGTTGTGGATGTGCAGGAGTCTCCAACCTTGGCAACTTTAAGACTTGTGGACTTCAACTCTCAGAGTTCCTCAGCCAGCTTTGCTGGCTGAGGAATTCTGGGAGTTGAAGTCCACAAGTCTTAAAATTGCCAAGGTTGGAGACCCCTGGTTTAGACCTCACAAAGCTGTGATATCATAACAGCTGTAGCAACATTATTCATTTATTATCAAGCAATCAGTTATCACTGATATACAGATGACTCATCTATATATTGGAGATAGGAGAAAGGAGGGTTGGTGAAGATGTTCCACCTCTATTCCATCAATGGAAGCCTAATGGGTCAAAGATCAGTTGAGATGCTACATATGAGAGACTTTTTAAAATGGTAAATCATACTTGTATATCTGAGAGGAAAAAGATGCATATATATTCATTCTACAATAACTACAAATGAATTGAGTAGAGAAGATGTTTTCAACATTTACCTGTGTATGAGAAACAATGTGGTACTGAATCAGTTCACGAAGCTTTCGTGAACCCTGCACAAATAACAGAAAAATCTTTATCAAAATGTAAACTTGCACAGAGAAGCATCACTTAAGTGGGCTGTCAGGAAACACACACTGTAATAGTGCTTGTTTCTATCAAAGCACAATGCTGACATGTGATTGAGAAGATGGCAGTTTCCTATAGCTCCTGCCTTCTCTGCCTTCTCCTTCTTCTAACTTTATTATTTGTGTGTCACTGCTTTTTCTACCGGAATAGACCAGATTCTAGTTTAAGATAAGATATTATCAAGCAGAATATTATAGGTCAAGCAAACAACGTCTCTGTGTAGTTATACATACACCATACATGACTGCATTCACAGAGTAAGATTATACAGCTTTTGGACTTAGAACAACCCATTTATTTATGAAGTTCATCACATTATTACAAACAATATTCACCAATGGTTAAAAAAAAAGTCATGCATAGACAAACATGTCATACAAATGATCAGTTGTACTACTGGATTATTTGAATGGTAACTCCGAAATTTTATATACTAAAAGTATAAATTGGATTAGCCCATAAATCCCATTGAAAGGGGATCTGTGGTTAAGGCACCAAGGTAGAAGCTAGTAGACAATGGATTCTAGTCCCAGTTTACCAGTGGTGGGTTGCTACCGGTTTGGACCGGTTCTGCAAAATGGTAGCAGCGGTGGCAGGAGGCTCCGCCCACCCACCCGGACGTCATCAAAAATACTCTGCGCATGTGCAAAGAGTTTTGCACGTGCAAAGCGCGCCCGCACGCTTCCATTCCCGAACCGGCAGCAAAGGTAAGTAGAACCACTACTGCAGTTTATGCACAAAGCCAATTGAGTGACCTTGGGCCAGTCATTCTCTCTCAGTCCTAGGAAAGAAGCAATGGCAAACCACTTCTGAAATATTGACAAAAAAATGCAGGAACTAGTTCAGACAATCACAAGAAGTTAACACTGATTTTAAAACTTCCACTACAACATAAATGAAACACTTAAAGACATACTTCATTTGTTGACAAGTAGTCTAGAGTGTCCTCTTTCAAGTTTTCCAAAGCATCATTGGTTGGAATGAAAACTGTATTAGGGCCAGAATGTTTGTCCAACATTGTCCCAAGGAATGTGTTCTGTTTTAAAAGAAGGGGGAGGGGGGAATTGCACAATAGTATTAACACATGTTTTAAAAGGGTTATCTATTTTGTTTGTTCATTATTTCTGGCTGTACCTTACCTCTATCATGGATCTAAATCTGGAGTATCTTGGTTTGTCTTGAAGGATTGCCATTACAGATTTCTAAGAAAACAAAGCCAGATTTGAATTTATTTATTTATTTATTTATTTATTTATTTATTTATTTATTTATTTATTTATTTATTTATTTATTTATTTATTTATTTATTTATTTATTTATAAGAGTTCTTATAGGCCGCCCAATCCCGTGGGACTCAGGGCGGCTTACAGCAGAGATTAGAACTACATCTAAAAACATATTACAATTTAAAAAAAACCATTCATACTTGGGGGGAATCATCTCTTCACCCCGCCTGCCGGAAGAGCCATGTTTTTACTGCCTTGCGGAAGGCCAGTAGGGTGGGTATAGTCCGGATCTCTGGTGGGAGTTGGTTCCAGAGAGATGGGGCTCCCACAGAGAAGGCCCTCCCCCTTGGGCCTGCCAGCCGACATTGTTTGGCAGACGGGACCTGGAGGAGGCCCTCTCTGTGGGACCTCACTGGTCGTAGGGAGGAATGTGGCAGGATGCGGTCCCGAAGGTAACCTGGCCCTGAGCCATGTAGGGCTTTAAAGGTCAAAACCAACACCTTGAATTGCGACCGGAGACTAATGGGCAGCCAATGCAGCTGGCGGAGGATGGGTGTTACGTGGGTGTATCTCGGTACACCCACCACAGCTCGCGCAGCTGCATTCTGTACCAATTGTAGTCTCCGGATGCTCTTCGAGGGTAGCCCCATGTAGAGCCCATTACAGTAGTCAAGCCGTGAGGTGACAAGGGCATGAGTGACTGTGAGCAAAGCCTCCCTCTCCAAGTAGGGTCGCAATTGGTGCACGGATCTGTGCAAAGGCCCCCCTAGCCACAGCTGAGAGATGTTGATCCAATTTAAGCTGTGGATCTAGGAGGACACTCAAATTGCGGACCTGTTTTGAGGGAGTCAATTTTTCTCCCCCAAGAACCAAGGAGGGACAGTCGACATAGTCCTTGGGAGGCAATATCCAGAGCCACTCAGTCTTGTCTGGGTTGAGCCTGAGTCTATTCACTCCCATCCAGACCCTTACATCATTCAGGCAGCGGCACATTACATTAACTGCTTCACTGAACTGACACGGAGTGGAGATGTACAACTGGGTATCGTCGGCATATTGTTGATACCTCACCCCGTGTCGTCGGATGATCTCACCCAGCGGTTTCATGTAAATGTTGAACAGGATGGGAGAGAGGACCGAGCCCTGTGGCACCCCACAAACCAGGGGCCTAGGGGCTGACCTCTGCCCTCCTGTCAACACCGACTGTGTCCTGTCGGAGAGAAAGGAGGAGAACCACCGTAGAACGGTGCCCCCCACTCCTATCTCCCCAAGACGACGCAGAAGGATACCATGGTCGATGGTATCGAAAGCCGCTGAGAGGTCAAGTAACACCAAGATGGAGGAATGACCTCCATCTTGGGCTCGCCAGAGATCATCCATCAGAGCGACCAAAGCAGTCTCTGTACTGTAGCCGCGCCTGAAACCCGACTGAAAGGGATCCAGATAATCCGTATCCTCCAATAACCGCAGGAGTTGGAGCGACACCACTTTCTCAACAACTTTACCCACGAAGGGTAAGTTGGAGACTGGACGGAAGTTCTTTAAATCCGCTGGGTCCAGGGAAGGCTTCTTGAGGAGGGGCCTCACCACCGCAGCTTTTAAGGGCTGCGGGATGGACCCCTCTCTCAAAGATGCGATCAGATAAATTTTGGATTTTGAATATTAGATGAAAGTGTTCTGGTCTTTTTGTCTCCTTCTTAGCTTTACATTATCTCCTTTAAAAAGTGTGTAAACTTCCAGGGAAAAAAAGCTAAAAAGGAAACAAACAAACAAACAAACAAACAAACAAACAAACAAACAAACAAACAAACAAACAAACAAACAAACAAACAAACAAACACTAGAATACATCCTCCCTAGCAGCTAATACCCAGATAAGCAGGGATTAACCCCAGACAAACAGTGAAGCAGAAAACAATATCTTAATCAAGGAACTATCAAGGAGAAAAACCACACCCCCAATACTGACAAAGCAAGCTATATATAAACAAGGAGCAAACCCCACACCCACTAGCACTGATGAAATTACCTAGTTAGGTAAGGAAATGACTGCAAGCAAACAGCCAAGCAACCAAACAAGCTCAGAGAGCACCAAGGATTTTATAAGCTATTTGATACTAGAATTCAGAAGTGAAGATAGACCATGATGGCTTGGTAGGAGACCTATTTTGTATGCAAAAGTTCTAGTATTCAGCTATTGGGTTCTCTTGGAAGAAATGAAAATATTCCTCATGGAATCATTTAGTGCTAACAATAAACTTGGAATTCTGGAAGTTCAAGTCCAACCCATGTGGAGACTTTCAAAACAGAGAAGGCAGTTTTACAGGCTTATTTTATATATAATTAAAACAATGCATTAAAATGCCTCCTCCTCCTCCTTCTTCCTTAACTCTTGTTTTCTTAAATTGTCACAATATATATTTAATCCCATTCAGAATTATAATATGAAATCCCTTGCATTTTATTTTTGACCTCACCTCTTTGTCACTTTTAAAAGCAGGTTGCATATTGTCCAAGGCTGTGTCGATAATATGAATAATTCCATTTGAAGCAGCAATATTCCCTTGTAATATTTTACTTTTCTTCTTACCTCCCCGTATTCTGATTCTTAGCGTATTTTCCTAAAATAGCCCAGAAGACAAATATGAAATAATGGATCTATATCAAATCTATTATTTATAAACTATCTAAAAATGCATATATTAATGTAGTTATTTAAAATTTATGTTATTCAACATTTTGTTGCATTCAGCATTTTCATTCTGCCATCAGATGTAATGTTTGCAATTTTATACTGCTTGCAGTACATAGATAAATCATTCAAAGAGCCTATAGTACCATGATGGCAAACCTATGGCACGTGTGCCACAGGTGGCACATGGAGCCATATCTGCTGGCACGTAAGCTGTTGCCCTAGGTCAGCTCAAGCACACCTGGGCAGGGCAAAAAACGGGCCAACTGGGCCCACCGGAAGTTGGGAAATGGGCCGTTTCCGGCCTCCAGGGGGGCGGGGGAGGCTGTTTTCTCCCTCCCCAGGCTTCAGCCTCTGGAGCCTAGGGAGGGTGTAAAACGGGCCTACTGGGCCCACCAGAAGTCAGGAAATGTTGGAGGAGGGGTCGTGCGTGCATGCACGAAGGTGGGGCAGTGTGGGGGGTCACACGGGCATGCGCAGGGGGTTAGGGCACCTGAGGGGGCATTGAATTATGGGTATGGGCACGTGCACGTGCACCATAGCACATACGTGTGTGCTTTCGGCACCCGAGGAAAAATAGGTTCGCCATCACTGCTATAGTACAAAATACTTTAATTTTTAATAAAATAGTTTTATTTTGCTTGATCTTTGCCTTGAATCGCAATGATTGCTCATAGGATGGGGAAGGGAGAGTCAACTGATCAAGACAAAGAGGCAGCGAAGATCCAGATCACTATTCCTTTCTGGGGGAATCAAACTGGAATGGAGAGAAGGAGTCACTGGTTTGGGATTGCAGTGGGAAACAAAGGGTGACACTTCTTCTCTAGACATGAGCCTGTAGATGGAGATAGGGAAAATCTTGACTTATTGCATTTAGTGATGGTATTGTCTATCCTGAGCGCCCAGGGATATACCGGGCTGCTATAGGTCAATCAGGAATGTATTGTAGCTGCAATAAGACTGTGTTTACTTCAGTCTGACTTGTGCAGTCTAGTAACAATATATCTATGTATAGTGCACCAGAGTGGTGCGGTGGCCTAGAGGTGGCGCTCTTGCCTCACAATCAGGAGGCTGTGAGTTCGATCCTAGGTAGAGGCAGGTATTTCTCTCTCTGGGCACACTGGGAATATATCAGCTGAACAAAACTCCGCATTGGCAACAGGAAGGGCATCCAGCCATTAAAACACTCTGCTAGCTCCATTCAGTTGCCCAGATTCCACCCCGCAAGGGATTATGGGGTCGTTAAAAGAAGATGGTGATATCTATGTATAGTTCATGCACATCTACATACAGGTAGTCCTTGACTTATAATCATTCATTTAACAGCCATTCAAAGTTAAAATGGCATGGGAAAAAAGTGACTGGTCCTTGTACTTATGACCATACAATGATATATAATATTTATGACAATCGTGGCATCCTAGGGTCATGTGATCACCATTTGCATTCTTTCCAGTTGGCTTCCGACCACCAAGTCAACAGGGAAACTAGATTTGCTTTAATGTCTATGTGATTCATTTAAGAACTATAGTGACTCATTTAACAACCATGGCAAAAAATATTTGTAAAATTGGGTGCAACTCACTTAACAACTGTCTTGCCAAATAATGGAAGATCTAGCCCCAACTGTGGTTGTAAGTTGAGACTATCTGTATTAGGTCTATATGTCAATATATTATCTATCTATGTCTATATATTAGATGAACAGTGAAAGTGCAATAAGAAAATTACTTTTGAAAACATTAAAATAGAATAGAATAGAATAATAGAGTTGGAAGGGACCTTGGAGGTCTTCTAGTCCAACCCCCTGCTTAGGCAGGAAACCCTACACCACTTCAGACAAATGGTTATCCAACATCTTCTTAAAAACTTCCAGTGTTGGAGCATTCACAACTTCTGGAGGCAAGTTGTTCCACTGATTAATTGTCCTAACTGTCAGGAAACTTCTCCTTAGTTCTAAGTTGCTTCTCTCCTTGATTAGTTTCCACCCATTGGTTTTAATTTTAATTTTTTAACATTAATTTTAAAAACAACAATTTGAATTATGCTAAATTAAGCTAGTAGAATATTGTAAAAAGCATTAAAAATTGTTCAAGACACAATAGGTTTTACAATTATATCTAACCGTTTCATCCTTGAATATATCTGCTGGCTTGCCGGTCAATGTATAAACCGTTCCTGTGACATTCTGCTCGTTCAGGCTGAGTTGTCCAGCAAAAATATGAAGCTTCACAAAATATTGTGTGCTGTCTTTATCAGAACGAAGTTCTTCAATCTGAAAGGTTTCCAAAGAATCAAAAAGATTACTATTTGAAGCTTTTATTTTTATTTTTTAACCATAGAGAACACTCAATAATGTAGAGAAGAAGTAACCATAAATGACCTGAATGAGAAAAAGTGAACTTTGGTGAACTTGCAAGTTCAAGCATGAAAAAGAGGACAAAATTCAAGTACTTCTATGAAGCATTTCAGGGGAAAAACAGTAAAATATATTAAAAAGATAACACATTACATACAGGTTAGAGATTACTAACCAAGAGAGAAACCTAAAAATTTCAGGATGACTTTCAAAAGTCTAGTCCAAATGGAAATGGATACATACACAATTAGTGGAGTAAGTACCGTATTTTTCAGAGTATAAGACACACCTTCCCCCCTAAAAGAGGCTGAAAATTTGGGTGCGTCTTATACTCCAAATGTAGCTTTTTCGAAGCTTTTCCCCCCAGCCCTAATGAGGTGCTAACGATCTTCCCGGCTTGCAGGATTTTTTCATTGCTACTCCCTCCAAAGAATATTTTTTTCCAGCTCTAAGTCTTTGCAGGCTTGTTTTCATTGCTACTCCCTCTGAAAAAGGTTTTTTTCCGCCCTAACCAGGGGATAAAATAATGTGCTGAAGCTGACCAGACTAGCCAGATGAATACCTGGCAGGTAGATTTTCCCCCCTATTTTCCTCCCCCAAAACTAAGGTGCATCTTATACTCCGAAAAACATGGTACTGATCAGTTCTAAAGTCTTAAAAATGAAACAAATATCAGATTTCATATGAGTTGAGATGAGAAATATTATGCCCGGTTAGTAACAATATACCCTAATTGGTACTTAGAAATAGAAATTGTAACAATCAATATTATACTTCCAGGAAAAAAGTACACATATATTTCTTGTTAGAAAGTGGTATTTTGTACAGATATGCAATGCATGCTTCCACAAGATTTGGACGAAGTGATTCAGATCTCATGTCAGCATAACAGTTAAAATCGCCCATCATTTTTCAAATTTCTGGGTGACTGTGAAAGAAAGATGCAGCTGTTTCAAGAAATTGGTTCATGGACCATTTAAAGGAGTAAATGCAATCCATTTTTATAACAATCACTTTTTTTTTCAGGATTGCACGAAAACCTGGGGGGGGGGAATCCTTTGAATGAATAGCAGAGAAGTAGTATTCTCAAAGTCAAGAACATTTCTTCTTACTTATTTTGTAAAAATGTATAGTCTAGTAGTGTTTTGCAAACAAAGTCCCTACAAACAGATTTTGTTTTGCTTGGCATACATATGCATAGCATGCATTAAAGGCAGTTTTTGTACATTTTGGATCACATCACTTTTGAAGAATTAAACAAGTAAGTAAAGTGCCATGCCATTTTAAAATAATCCATTTACTTACATTGATTCCATTGAGCCCCTTATTTGTTGGAACAAGAATTGTAAATGGTCCCAAACTAATCAGTGGCCATTCATAGGCACTTTCTGAAAAGGAAAAAAGGGAGAAACAAGAGAGAAAGAAAAAAAATTGCATAGAATAATGCTGTTTTAAGTAACACTTGTTTTGTGGGCATCTTTATATTTATAAAGATTATCTATCTATCTATCTATCTATCTATCTATCTATCTATCTATCTATCTATCTATCTATCTATCTATCTCTATCTCTATCTCTATCTCTATCTCTATCTCTATCTCTATCTCTATCTCTATCTCTATCTCTATCTCTATATAAATATATTTATATTTATATTTATATTTATTTATTTATTTATTAGAAGAGCCAAGGTGGCGCAGCGGTTAGAGGCAGGTACTGCAGGCCACTTTAGCTGACACTGATCCGCAGGTCAGCAGTTCAAATCTCACCGGCTCAAGGTTGACTCAGCCTTCCATCCTTCCGAGGTAGGTAAAATAAGAACCCAGATTGTTGGGGGCAATATAAATATACATTGCTTACTGGTGTAAAGCACTTAGAGAGTGCTTGCACTGTGAGGCGGTATATAAATCTCACAAAATAAATAATAATAAATAAATCTAAAGATTAAGTTCTGGAGAATCCAAGATTGCATTTCTTCATTTTCTTTCCTATCAACCTGGAAAATTTAACTGATACAGAGTTAACTTTAAGGGGAGATGGGTGGCATAAAAATTTAATAAATAAAATAAAAATATAATTCAAAATAGTGCTGCTGATGGGTTGATAGGAAACAGAATAGTGAGTTTCCTGGATCTGGATTTAAGTGTTCCAGCAGCAACAAAATTCTCATACTTGTAGAGTTCAAGATTTATGTATAATTATTAAATTATGCACTGAGACTTTTATTTATATAGTGCAAGAAGACTGTAAAAAAAAGACAAGACATTTATTTTAACCACCAGAGTGGTAGAGAATGGGATATTGTAACACTAGACTTGTGCAAATATAAAAACTAATTATAGGAACTGATCCTTTGCTGTCTCCAGTTATCAGCTTCCTTTACTGTTCTCATCTATCCTGTTTTCTTCATGAGCTAATATACTTTTTCCTTCCATTTCCCATTTAGCTATAGCCTGAGAAGTAGTGAAATGTCCTCTTATACTTCAGTGAATTAGGGAGGTGTCTGTCTGAGCTGCTTCTGAATGTTATTTGGTTTCTCTAAAATGTTGGAAGTGTTTAAAAATGCTTCAACCCCTTTGGCCTAGGCAAAGATTTTTGCATATTTCTGTCAAGACCATCCTGATAGGTATGCTAAATAGAACTGCATTTTTATTGTATGTTTTTATGTTTTTACTATATGCTGATTTTAAGTTTAAAAACCCAGAGATTACTAGGTCTTTACATAAAAATATTGAAAGTATTAGAAAGGATGCAGACATTGACCTCTCTGACCCAGAATCTTTCAAAAATTATTCCAAATATATTTATAACACAAGGGACGGGGCAAATGATTAAACAACTATATTTAATTTTAATTTAAACTATAAGTCAAGGGGTATGTATATGACATATATTGTTGAATTGTGAATTTATGTAAATATTAAGTAACTAAAACAAAAGAACTCTTCAGGCATTGTATTTGATGGACAATATGGATATGTAGAGGTAAAAAGTAATTCAGCACACAGGATTAACACTTATGTTGATCAAGAATTGAAGTTCATTCAAAAAGGAATAATTTGGTTGATTTTCCAACGCCTTTACCTCCCTCTCTGATATTATTACTAAGATTACTAAAATTTACTACAGTAGTGTAACTCCCAATATACTGTACATGTATCACAGTTAGCATTCAAAGAATGTTACTCTGTTTATCATAAGTGTATATATGGATTTTATAGCCCTTGGGTGTTCCCATGCTGTAAAATACTGAAAAGTGGTGCTGGTAGAGTTTAAGAGAGTCAGTTTGGTGTACCTTGGTGAAAGCATCAAGTTCAAACTAGGGGTCTATGAGTCTCAGGTATCAAGCCAGCTAGGTAACCTTGCACCAGTCACTCTGTCTCAGCCCCCATTAAGGAAGTAATGGTAAAACTCTTCTGGAAAACCTGTCCCGGAAAATTGGAGCAGGGGTGAAATGCTCCTGGTTCGGGCGGGCTGGTTGGTTGTTGTAGAGCCGATAGCGATCACAGCACTAGGCTTCCTGCACCCGCCTGGACGCCACCATTTGGGTTCTTTTACCCTCTGCGCATGCACAAATCATTCTGCGCATGCGCAGAGGGTAAAAGAACCCAAATGGCAGCGTCCAGACAGGTGGGGGAAGCCTTGCGCTGCGATCGCTATTGGCTCTACGACGACCGACTGGCCCGCCCGAACCGGGAGCATTTCACCCCTGAACTGGAGGGAATTGTTCGGGCAGTACCATGAGTCAACACTGACTCAAAGGTAGACAGACAGACAGACAGACAGACAGACAGACAGACAGACAGACAGAAACACATCAAGCTATATTTAAGGAGATTTTAGTATCCCTCTAAATTCATTTAAATCTAGGCTTCTGATAAGTTGCAACATATTTCAAACATTTTTGTCTTTCTAAATATAAATGTAATGTAATGTAAATGTAAATGTAAATTATGTAAATGTAAATGTAAATGTAAATGTAAATGTAAATTTACATTTTTTAAATTAAATTACCTACCAAAAAGTTCTATAGCAGATATCAGATTTCCTTGCCAATATCCTCCAGGTTCATTATTCATCTCTCTAATTTGATCTATGATGTTTCCATAGCATATAAATCCATCTCCTACATAGCCCTTTTGGCATGTGCACCTGTGCAAAAAGTGATAAAGTATCTGTTATTCAGCCTAATAACTAAATTATTACAAAATATGAAATTACCGTATTGTTTGGAGTATAAGATACACCTTAGTTTTGGGCGAGGAAAACAAGGGGAAAAAATCTGCCTCTGCCTCCCTGCTTTAGATGAAACATGACTCAGAACAACAATCATGGAACTGATGACAGATCTTTTGATTTTGGTCAGTATATAATAGTAAGCATTTTGACCTCTCACCTGTATTTTTTCCCCAGCCCTTCATTCCCACCTCCCCAAACTTTCTGATTAGCTTTCACTTCCTCTAAAGCAGGGGTGGCCAAACTATGGTTCTTTGAGGACCTGTGGACTTCAACTCCCAGAATTCCTGAGCCAGTCATGCATGCATAGCTGGCTCAGGAATTCTGGGAGTTGAAGTCCACAGGTCAAAGAACCATAGTTTGGCCACCCCTGCTCTAAAGTATCAGAAGATGCAGTACTTACAGGGTTTGTCCTGGTGCAGTCATTGTACATACTGCATTCTTATGGCAGGGATTGTTGGTTGCACAGATATCTTTCATACTGCATCCTTGACCAGGTAGAAAGTTCCTGAAATGTTCTTTGCATTCACAGTGAGACTTAATGTAAAGGAAAAACATGTTAGTTTTGTTTAAAACAGGGATTTACTCATTTACTCATCAGCCTTTTTATTTTATTTTTTTACCTTTTTTTTTTACTTTTTCCATTTCTTTGTCCATATAAACTTGCAAACTCTGAAGGGCTGAGATCTTTTTTGTGCTTAAATTTCTCTTTAAATTGTCATATACATTAATAATGCCTTATTAAATGGTAATATTTGATTTATAAATGTCTTATTTTCACTTGACGAGTTATCACAGAAAAGCTTTATACTTAATAAGGAATGCATTTCTACTTAGATTAAGTACTTTTTCCAATTTCTCCGAAATTAATTTATTTTTTGAAATCCTATTTGCTTCAAGTCAGTATCTGTTTCATTGATTATTGAAAGGCCTTTGATTGCTTTGGTCACATCAAGCTGTGGAAAGTGCGCAGAAAATTGGGAATCCCAGAACATCTCATTGTCCTCATGAGAGACTTATATACAGATCAGGAAGCCACAGTATAGGCAGAACATGGCAAAACAGACTGGCTCCAGGTTGACAAAGCAATGCAACTAGGTGGCATACTCTCCCGTTATTTGTTCAACCTTTGTGCTAAATATACTGTGTATTAAGGGAAGCGGCATTGGAAGAGGATGAACATGGTTTTAAAATTGGAGGAAGAAATCTCAATGAACTGCACTGTGTTAATTTCAGCCAGAATTTATTCCACTTGTACACTTACCTTTCCAGGGCCATCATATTTACAGACGGTAGAATCTATAGGGCAGTTACCAAAATTTGTTTGGCAAGGATTTATTGGTACACATATTTGGCCATCGCCTTCATATCCATATTGGCATGTACAATTATGGTGATTGGGTCCAAGATATAGGCAATCAGCATGAGGATCACAAACCATTTTGGAGCATGGATTGATAGCTTTGGAGAGGAAATAATGATACAAAGACAGCAAAATAAGAGTTTGCACAAGCATGTACTACTATGTTCATTTTTAATTTGATCAAATATCATCGATCAGTATTATTGTACCATGATTAAATTATACTTTATCAGATTTGGCACTTGATCTGAAATCCAGTGAAACAAATATGTGTTAAGTTACTGTTGGATTCATTGACAGTGGAGGGGAAAGGCCACCTTTGCCACCAAAGCTGGCCTTGGGTATGTTTATGGTTGAGCCAAAGAAAATATTCATAGTCTGCCTAGTGATATGACTAGTCTTCCTTGCCACTAACATTCCCATTTTGGTGATGGAACATCTCTCCATTGTAGTGGGTAAAGTAGTAAATGAATGAATAAATAAGCATATGAATGAATGAAGTCTCATTGAACACTTTGCATTGTTGAGAGTTTGATAATCTTTATTCTAAGTACTGATATTAAATTAGCACCTAAACTAGTTAAAACTGAAATAAAGAGCTATTTTGGGTTGACTGCTACTTACGTTTACACTGTTTGCCATCACCTTCGTAATTGGGAAGGCACTTGCATTCAAGTTGGCTTTTGTCCACACTTGATACAGAACATCTGGAATATTCTGGGCATTGTAAGGCTTCACATTCTGGTATTGCTGGAGGGAATAAAGAAAATCCAGTAGACCAAGATTGCTATGCTAAGCTACAAGGCTAAGCAAACTAACATATCTCTTCAAGTGTATAACAACTTCAACATTAAAAGACTACCTTTCCAAAAACTTGGCTGTATTTGTTGGTAAGAGAAAAAGCACAAAAATACAAGTCATTCTTAAATTAGCTTTCTCCAACTTGGTTTCTTTCTAAAGTAGTAATACTTTAGTAACTGCTATCCCCAAAATCCTTTTTTAAATCCAGTGAATTGTAGTTCAAACACACCAGTGTTTGTTGAACCAAGAAATCAGTGTAGCATCATATGTTACTCTGACAGACCAAGCCATACATTTATATCCTTGGAGCAGAACTCAAGATACAAGATGGCAAATAACAATCATGGTCACTTAATAGCTAAAGAAAAAAGCTAAAAATATAATGTATTCCTAAGAAGAAGCTTGCATAATAATTTTAATTCTGTATTATTTCACTTATTCATTATTATTATTTTTTCTTAGATGCACAGTTTTTATGAGACCAATATATTCCTTATGGCCTAAAAATATGTGCTAACATTTCCAGAGTTTGCTTACGTACATGGATAACCTCATGGTATCTAAGAATAAAAATAAAGTAGTACTTTCAAAGAAAGGAATGGGAATAGAAGAGATGGAGAAGTAGAAAAGCTTTGATATTAGGAAAGGACATAAGGCAAATGATGATTTTATCAAAGCTAATCACAGGAAAACATTTTTTTCTGACCTGTTAGGTAGAGACACAAGTCCTAATCCTATTATATGGGATGGAAAGCATTAGCAGCACTTCTCTCTTTATTTTTGAACCAAATCACTTTGTTTCTACAGTTGCTGCTACTATTGAACTAGCACTGGATATTGTATGTAGAAAACTACAGTTCTGAATTAATTAGGGCGTCTTTCGGAAACTTCACACAGAGCTTTTAGAAGGGAATTTATTTTCAACAGTTCATGATACATTCATCATTTTTTGAATGGCTTCTAACTATATGATGAGTTCATTAACATGACTCTCATTAGCTGCCATGAATAAAAAGATGTGCCCATGCCCAAAAATGTGCTACTTACGTTGATCACAATGAAGACCTTTGTATCCAGAAAGACACAGACATTGTCCATCACCAGTTAGTCCATTGTTGCATATTCCATGAATGCAGCTGCATACTAATAGGAAGGAAGCCTTGATTGGAGTCTGCAATATTTGAACTGTACATTTTGTCCTACAACTATTGAGGATGGAAGATACTTGAACCTGTGAGATATGATTTTCCCTGAAGTCTATTAAAATAACCCATATAGATGCATGAACAAACCTTTCTTTTGCCTAAGCTTTACTTGAATTTATTGATAGCTTAAAGAAGAGGAAGGCAGCTCCTGGGCCTTATCTGATCCTAAGCTCTTATTTTATTTTCTCCTAAGCCTCCTTACACAGGTTAAATATTGGTGGCAATTTACTAAACTCTAAAGAAATTCACTTATTTATTTATTTTATCCATTTAATTAAGATGTGCTCAACCTTCAGACAAGCTTAGTGTACTGCAAATGGCCCATCTCTTTTCTACCCCACTTGTTTCTGTGACATGTTTACTGTATTTATCTTTTATCCCAACCCCTCCGGACCTTTTTAAGCAGTCAACATCTCAAAGATTGTCCATCACTCATTCACAGGTTTCAAGAAGGTCCATCATAGCAAGCCTGCTAAGATTCATAATGGCTGCTTTTCATCAAAGCATTTATAAATCTATATTGTTTAATTGTTCCAATCCTTCAAGCATGGCAAATGTTTGTCATTTGATTTTAGTGTATTATATCAATTATCAATTGATTTAGTATATGTTTATCAATTGATTTTAGTGTATTATATATTTTTACCTTTGTAACTATTTAAGTACCTAAAATTGTTGGAGAGTCTTAGAAATTGCAATGATAAATAAATACGCAACAAACTGTAGTTGGGGTTGTTAGGGGGCAAATTTCTACATACAGTACTTATAGAAATTTGTACTTTGCTTATGTATACTTGTTTTGCATAAGTTCTAATTTCTGATCATAATAAAACTTTGTCCTTAATCTGGGCTACACACATGTCAGGCCCAAAACTAGAATGACATGTGGCAATTCTTGCAAGCTATTTTACACCTATAGATGAAATCTTGCCAGAGTAAGGATTCTAGTACAGTATCTGCAACTACAATATACTCTATGACAGTGATGGCGAACCTTTTTTTCCTCGGGTGCCGAAAGTGCATGCGCGTGTGCTATCGCACATATGTGAGTGCCCACACCCATAATTCAATGTCTGGGGAGGGCAAAAATGACCTTCCCCCACCCCCCGGAGGCCCTCTGGAGGCTGAAAATGGCCCATTTTCCAACTTCTGGTGGGCCCGGTAGGCCCATTTTTCGCCCTCCCCAGGCTCCAGAGGCTTCCCTGGAGCATGTGGAGGGCAAAAACACCCTCACCCGTCCCCCCCAGAGGCCCTCCGGAAGCCAAAAATGCCCTCCCGGAGCCTCCGTGCGAGCCAAAAATCAGCTGGCCAGCACACACATGCGCGCTAGAGCTGACCTAGGCAATGGCTCGCATGCCGGCAGATATGGCTCCGCGTGCCACCTGTGGCACGCGTGCCATAGGTTCGCCATCACTGCTCTATGAACTATTAGGGAGGAACTGTCTTCACCCTCCTGCTCTCACATATTACATTTCCGGGCTAAGTTTCTTTCTACTCCTCTGGAATGCATCCCCTCCCTCCCTCCTAGGGATCCACCCAGCGGTGGGTTGCTCCCGGTTCAGACTGGTTCTTAGAACCAGTAGTGGCGGTGGTGGCAGGCTCCGCCCACCCACCCAGGATGCTCCACCCACCCACCCGCGTGCGTGAGCGCGAACCTGTAGCAAACTAATTCAGAACCCACTACTGGATCCACCTCCTTACTATATTTCATCATAAATCTCCTTCCTTTTAATGGCACTCACAAAACTGGATCTTATGTAGGACACATCCTCGTGGTCTTCCCAGATTATTTGAGATAAATCCCAGAATTACCTTTAGCATTATAGGCTGGGATTTCTGGCTGTTTACTGCCTGGGAATTCTGTTGACTCTTGGCCTCCATACTTCTCATATGCTTGTTAGAAGTAAATAACTGTAAGGTTAAACTATAGTATTGCCTAGGAAATATCTGTAGGATATTGCCTAGGAAATATCTGTAGGATATGAAAGGAAATGTTTTCAGTCCTCAGCCACTAACTTAATATACTGATTACTGCTGTTTCCCCTCAACACATACAGCAGAAGCTATCTACAGGAAACATTACTCTATCGAAGCATCTCAAAAAACGTTGGTTATGTACAGAACTACAGTGGTCAATTGTTGGAAGTCTTTTCTCTATGGTTAGAGAAAGAACTGAATGGGAAGGAAGGGCTGTAGTTCAGTGGTAGGGCATATACTTTACATACAAAAGATACCAAGGACAATGCCTTGCATTTTTGTTTAGTTAAGCAGTAAATTAACCTTCTCCAACTTGAGGTTTCCAACTATAGTCTATATAGAATAAGGAATGTGAACATAAATCACTAGAACTATGCAACAGATTTTTCAGAAAGATATTGTAAATGATCAATTAATATACATATTTATCTGTTGCCACTTTAAAGATTTTAATTGTTTCTGCAACTTTCTGTTTCATTTATTCTTGTCTTACTGATTTTATTTTACACTGTACTACACTGTATTTTTAATAAAACTTCTTAAAGTATGTTTTATTAAATCTTTTAATGCATAAATTTAGCTCATTTTACATTGTAAATGCACTCTTTAATAATAGAAGTCATTTTGAGATTTCTTTTAATAGGAAATCATATAGACAGGTAATAAATAATATTTGTTAGAATTTGGGGAACTAGAATCCTTGCTAATCTAGTTCAAATCAGCCAGAAATCTACTGATCATGATCTATCTTTTTAGGACATCTGCTGTATGTGAATATTAACCCCAAATGTAACATACATGGAGGTCATGTATGGTAGATGAAATTGTAGCTGATCTAAGTATCAATTTACGGAGAATTTGTGTTTTTAGATGTACCATACTTCTGAGGAATTCCTGGTTGTAAGAAAGAAGCCAAAGGTAATTTCATGAATATTCTTCTACTCAGCTCTCACAAACTCTCAGTTGTGTAGGACTATAAATAGTTGTTCTAACTCTTGGCTTCAGTATCTGTAGTTTTACATATACATGTTGGGGATCTTTTTGATATCACGGTGGCAAGATATTTTGTTGACTTGGATTTTTATTGCATAATTCTCTTTGAAAGAGGATTTTTATAGTTTTTAAAAGATTTCTTGCACCTGCAAAATGGTGGGCAGATCTTTGCTCATTTTCCAAGCCTCATTATCATTATGCAATATTCTGTGTGAAAGTATTCATGCCATTTTAATGTGATTTTATTATATTCACTTTTTAAAAGGAAGCCTGCACCAGATATACCTGAAGTACAATTAGGTCCAAAAACATTGTCTTCTGCACACTTTTCACAGGCAGTTCCAGCAAATGCTTTCTGCAAAAATTAAGAAATTAATTTAAATTAAGAAAAGTCAACTTTGATTTAGTTTCACCCAGGAACTAGGTTGACAATCAGCTTATACACACTTACTATATATATCCTGGTAAGTTGGCGTTCCGGTTTTCATAATCATTGTATCTTTGGGTGCAAAGATTTGTAGGAAAGAGAGTTGAAACAAAAGCAACTGAATTTGAGTCTCTGATAGGTGCTGACCTAGAAATAGGCAGACCCTGGTCCATCCTCACCCATACAAGCTCACTTTCTCTTCTAAGCCCAATCTACTCACAGGGTTATTGTTATGGGGGAAATATGCCATAGGCACATACCCAAAGATTTAAATAAATAAACACGAAAAGCATCCTGTTAACCATTATAGTTTATTCAACTGCAAACTACTTTACCAAAAATGACAATCCAGAGTTTTAAAAACAAATAAAGCCCATTCTATACAATAAACACAACTCTATTGCATGAATCTATTGTTAAAAAATATTATTGGGATAATCCCAATAGATCACTTTATACATTACTATGGGGGAAAACTCCAGCCAACAATTAGAGATGAAATTATTGCTTTGTTTTCCAAAGCTAGCAGGTTATAGTAATTGCAGGAGAGCTGAGTTAGTCCATGGAATGAAACAATCAGGAGGAATCTTGAATCTTTCCAGACTAAGCCTTTTCATTAAACTTTCATGAGCAGTAACTCATATCAGTCATGTAATCAATCAGGAGTAGAGCCCTAAAGTTATATAGCTCTTACATAGAAAGTTGATCAAAGCCAATTAGAACATATATAAATACCAGAGGTGGATTCCTGCCAGTTCAGACCAGTTCTATAGAACTGGTAGCGGGAATTTCCCCCCGTTCGCCAAACTGGCAGCAATGGCCAGCTGGCCACGCCTCCGAACTGGCTCTCTCGGTGGCACTGTTGGCGCTGCTATCTTGTTTTTCGCTTCTGCGCATGCACAGAAGCTGTTTTTTGCTTCTATGTATGCAGAGAAGCAGGGGTTTTAGCACTGCGCATGCATGCGTGTGCCCATGTGGCGCATGAGGAAGCACACCGGCAGCGAGGTAAGTCAGAACCCACCCCTGATATATACATCTGTGGTACTCAACCTGGCGCAGTGGTGGGATTCAAATAATTTAACAACCGGGTAGGCATGGCTGGGTGGTCATGTGACTGGGTGGGCATGGCCAACTCAAAGTCACTCACGTCAAAGGGCACTTCACCTCGCCCGGCCTCTCATGACTGTGGGGATGCTGCACTGGTATACATTAATATGTGATCTCATTAGAGAAAGAATTGCTTTATAACTAATAAGGAGACTATACTGTATAACCTCAAGGGACAAACAGATATTATTTATGGTGTGAAAATACTAGGTTTACTATATGAGAGATGTCAAGGATCTAACCTGTGACTCTAACAAGCTACCCTCTACTTTACTTGAGAAAGGAGGGAAAGAAATAAGGAAACATAGCAGAATATAACCTTAAATCTACCGTTTCCCCTTGAATTTTATAGGCATTTAATCATAAATGGGGAACAAATTGGCATTTTAATAAGAAGTCCACTCTTAAAAATTTTTACAGTGAAATACCACTAAACCATTTAAGCAATATTAATATATATAGAAAAGAATTATGTTAATGAATTCATCCTAACTTCTTATTTCAATTTTCCCTAGTTATGTGTCAAAACAGTCAAGATGGCTTGGAGTTGTCCTTGAGAAGTGTTTCATGGTGAAAATAAAACTAGATGGCCCTATACAACTGTGGGTAAATGTAACCCATGCAATAAATACAGGTACAAATTATTCATCATGTTTCTCTAAGAGGCAAACTGAAGCAGGACCTACAACATTAAATCTTCATAACTTATGTCAGATATAAACTGGCAAAAGCATTTTGAGTCAAATTCACACTTTATATTATGTAGACAATGTATTCCCTGTTCTTTGGTCAACTCTTTTAAAACAGGATGAAATCTGGATGTTTACATTAGTAGAAGAGATATGGTTAGCACATGCCTTTCATTTTCTTTAAAACCGTCTTGAATAAGCCCTTATGTTTTTTTTTAATGTTAAATAATTACAAAAGAGACACATACCTGGCAAGTACAGGTTCCATTTCCCCAAATACCCTGAAAGCAATGTCCTCTGTTACTGCATGGCGATGACGGTCCACCTGGACACTCTGAAAATGGTCAGTAAACAAGTTTTGTTGATTATTAGACTTGGAATCTAGGCAGGGAACCAGTCATAGTTGTTTAATTGTAATTTTGAAAGCAAATTCTGTAGAGGAACAGTGCTTGCTAGTTAACCATATCACTAGCTTGGCTAAATTCATTCTAATTTGCCATCTATCATGGCAGGATTATTTTAGCAAGGTGTAACCTTAGATTAATGGACAACTAGCTCTTGTTCTTTAGTCTATAAAAGCCATTGATGATTTGACTGTTGCTTAATCCCCATAATCCCATCTCATCCAACCCTGAGAGTTGATCCATATTTTGGATCTGATCCCTAGTCTCTATCTAGATGATTTTATCCAAACATGCATAAAGTAATGAAACAACTTAAAATAATAATCTGACATGGTATATATTATTCCCTCAAAACCAACTATAAATTTGTATTCAGAATTAAACCCCATTGAGGCTGATCAGCATGTATACCATATATATACTTAAAATATAAATTATATAGCTTTAAGATTATAGTCTAACCAATAGGGATTTAAATTCAGAGATTAGGACCTGAAATTTAAAAGCTCATGTAATATGGTGCATTTAATGCCTTTCTTGGTTTCTTTCAGACTGTGCAAAATATACAATTCCTTTGCTGAAATTTAAGCAATTTTAAGGGAAAACCAATTACAATAAACCAAAATAAAAACTTAGTCGACAAAGAAAATATTTAATTACAGGATTGGATTTGAAATTAAAAGCAAAGCAAACACATTTTCAATCCTCTGTAGGATCTGACTTTAGAAAATCCAAGAAGTAGTTCCTACAAAAATTGCGTAACTGAAAAGCTCTTATTTATCTTAATAGGTTGTTGATAGTGTAACCTATATTGGTTAAAGAATGCCAGTCTCTCAGATATGGATCTAAACTAAACTGTTAAAGTCATTGAAGGTGAAACCAAGACTTTAAACTATACTCAGAAACAAATAAAATAAGAACTGTTTGAAAGGATGCCAGGGCTAATGACACAAAAGCTGCTAAAAGATCAAGATCAACTAATACAGGGGTGTCAAACTCGATTTCATTGAGGGCCGCATCAGGGTTGTGTTTGACCTCTGGGGGCTGGGGTAGGTGTGGCCAGGGTGGGCATGGCCAGCTTGACATCACTCGTGTCGGGGCGCCAATGGTGGCCTGAGCGTTCTGCCAGCAAAAATGGGCTCCCGACAGCGGTGGGTTGCTCCTGGTTCAGACCGGTTCTTAAAACTGGTAGCACTGGCGGCAGGAGGCTCTGCCCAGCCACCCAGGACACTTCTGCGCATGCGCAGAAGCGTCACGCACATGCGTGAACCAGTAGTAAAGGGTTTTAGAACCCACTACTGGCTCCCGAGCTTTGTTTTCAGCTGTGACAACCTCCTGCAACTCTCTGCCAGCGAAAACAGAGTTTGGGAGGGCCGCATGCAGCCCGGTCCCTCACTTTTTCCTGGGTGGCCCGGCGAGCCAGATCTAAGCACCCCGCGGGCTGGATACGGCCCACGGGCCTTGAGTTTAACACCCCTGAAGTAATAGGATTGAACCCTTCTTAGTTCTTTGAGAACTAATTTGATTCAACAAAATGATCAATTATCTTTCTGTCTGAAAATCAAATTTAAATTGCAGCTGGAATAATGAAATCAAATAATTGAAAAAAAAGTTGGTTTTCTAAGAACTGCTGACAGTTATTTTCCATTTCCCTGTTGTCTCTTGTTTGGAAGCTGCACCAGAAGCAATTCTTTATCAGTTTGTATTTTTGTGTTATTGCCCCATTGTTCTACAATTGTTTCTTGGAAAACAAAGGATTTCCTTTTTTTCTTTGTGTTTCACAGAATGCTAGACTTTTCTGTGTAATGGTAAGAACAGAAGCCTATGCATGCTGATGTAAGTGTGAAAATAGGAATCCTACATAGAATTAATTCCACTGAATGCAGCAACATTTGCTTCCAAGTAGCCAATGAATACATGGTAGAAGTTCTGAACTATGAACAAGAGGGATTAATATAAAATATAAATCTTTGGAAAGGTTTTTTTTGTTACATTTTTTTTCCTTTTGATTCACTCAAAGGCAACTTGTGGTCTTTACTTGCACAAAATTCCTAATCCACCTTTTTATAATAACCTAACCTAACCCTAACAACATAGTTTACAGTATTGTACGACAGAAAATGCATGGAAAAGGTTATGTAATCCCTACGCCTGGCATATAACATTAAAAAAAAGGGGCTTCTTCCCCAAATCTCAGGGGGAAATCCAAACCAAACATTTTCTATCTGCACTAACATGTATAATGATGATGGAATATCATCCTTCCTATAGAACTGTGAGTTTTTCTTAAAAGCAGTAAGCATGGACTTAAGGCTCTGCTATGTTGCTGAGCTCTTTATTTATTTATTTTATTTATTTGTGAGATTTATATACCGCCTCACAGTGCAAGCACTCTCTAAGCGGTTTACACCAGTAAGCAATGTATATTTATATTGCCCCCAACAATCTGGGTCCTCATTTTACCTACCTCGGAAGGATGGAAGGCTGAGTCAACCTTGAGCCTGTGAGATTTGAACCGCTGACCTGCGGATCAGTGTCAGCTAAAGTGGCCTGCAGTACCTGCCTCTAACCGCTGTGCCACCTCATTTTGGATGTCTGACAATATAGTCAGACATCCAAAATATTTCTCTTCACACAGAGAAATGCAAAGTTGGCTTCTAAGTATGTTCCATAATCCTCAGTTATTAGGGGAAAGTATGTTGTGAGTTGCAGTTTTTCAAACTCTGGGAATGTCAAATGCAAACAACCAGACCCACACTTGTAGTATTCAAACTAGCTACTTTATTTTCCTGTAGTTATTTTACAGGAATCTCCTCAGAGATTCAGCCATCACCTGGGAAAGACTAGATAAGGCTCAAAGGCATTTGGAGGGGGTGGTCAGACCTTGCCCTCTTACGTTTACATAATGAATCCAGACTAATTCCCTGCTTGAGCCCACCTTCCGACTGGGACGATTGCTCTCCAACAGGGAATACTATCTTCTTTTTCACTTACCATGGTATAATCCAGGGGTATCCAAATTTAGCAACTGTAATACTTGTGGACTTCAACTCCCAGAATTCTCCAGCCAGCCTAGGGAATTCTGAGAGTTGAAGTCCACATTAAAGTTGCCAAGTTTGGGGACCCCTGTATAACCATTACTTTATGAATAAAATACCAGACGTACCGGTGTCAAACTGGTGTTTGACTATAGGTATAAATGTATTGCAAAGAACTGCATTTTTTTTAAAAAAAATCCTAATTTAAATTAATGAACTAGGAGTCTCAGGATGTTCAAACAGAGCTGTTAGGTTAGGGTTAAGAATATTGCTAGTGTTAGAAACCTTTTAGGAACATTATAACCTAAAATATCATGCAGTTCATGAATATTTTGACCCACAGTTTTCCAAGATTTTACTGCAATAGACTGCCCAACGCCCATAGGAAAGATATACCCCCTCCCCTTAAAAAGTATTTTAAGTACTTTTCATTGGCTTTGTTTTATATGTAATTATTATCCTGATATGTCACTGTCTTTTCAATAAAGGAAAAAAAAGTATTTTGCATGATTCTTTGCAAAATATTTTCAGATTAATCATGAACGTCCCTGTTAACTAATGCATAAGGCACTAAAAGATAAAGCACAGGAATTGATTTATGAAAGCAAGAAAAAAAACCATTATAAGATATCACAAGGATGAATATTTTTACCTAGGCAGTCTTGTCCCCAGTATCCTGAGCAACATTGTGGCTGCTGCAACGTTCGCATACAGGTGTGCTGACAACCATTGAAAGAAAGAGATAAAGAGCGGGTTTCATACTGGTATCTATAGGACAAAGATGTAGACTTTTGTTAAAATTCTTGATTTCCACTTGAGGAATATTTTCTTTTAATGGAAGAGCAATAGTATGGATAATATCTGCTATATATAAGGAATGAATTTTGTCAAAAGAAGTAAAATGCTTCTGCCCACTTCATTATATACAAGTGAGAATTTGACTATGTCAGGACCAGAGGTGGGTTCCTGCTGGTTCGGACCGGTTCTATGGAACCGGTAGTAACTTGGCGGCCTGGGTCGCTAGAACCGGCAGTGACCCAAGCCTGCCACGCCCCCGAACTGGCTCTCTTGGCAGCGCCATAGGCTCTGCCATCTTGTTTTTTTCTTCTGCGCATGTGCAGAAGCTGGGTTTTTAGCACTGCTCATGTATGCGCATGTGCAGCGCAGCATGGAGCGAACTGGTAGCGAGGTAAGCCAGAACCCACCCCTGGTCAGGACAAACATAAAAACTGAATGCGGTGAAATTGGGTTATTTAAGAAGTGTGTGCGGTAAAAGAAGAGACGAATATCCATCCAATGTCTACGGAAAAAAATTAGGGTCTCTCTCTCTCAGCAGAAGAGACGAGGGACCTGGCTTGCAACATTTTTCAATAAGTAAGCAATAAGCTTGGACTGTAAGTAATAACCATTACACTCGGAGAAACAGCTGAAACGTCAAATGTGCTTTTTTCCTATTGCACAAGTGGCTGAACGGATGTTTACTTCAGTTTACTATGGTGGAGATAAGAGCATTTTTCTTCCTTTCCTTTTTCCATTTCTTCTCTTTAAGTTTAGTTTGTATTTTTTTTTACTATTGTAATTAACAGCACTTACTTAACAGCAAAGAGAAAGCCAGCACAGAGGAAAGGATTAAATTAGAATTATTCTCCCTGATGCTCTGTTATTTTCTTTGCAGAGCTCTCTCTCTCTCTCTCTCTCTCTCTCTCTCTCTCTCTCTCTCTCTCTCTCTCTCTCTCTCTCTCTCTCTCTCTCTCTCTCTCTCTCTGTCTTCAAATTATATCTTTTCCCCCCTCCAGGAGAATAAGGTAGTTTACACTGGGGGAATCTCTATTTTATCCCCATAACAACCTTTTTGAGGTTAGCTAGGCTAAAAGAACGGGTGAAGGTTGAATTGGATGTGCGTCTCTCCAGTCCTAGTCTTTAACTATTCCACCCCACTGGTATTCTCAGTGTTTTAAATATATAATTTCTATTAAGAATTTTAATTTCAACAGTAAAAAATAATACAAACGGAACTTAAACAGAAGAAAAATAAAAAGGAAGAAAAATTAAAAAAAGAAAAGAAAGAATAAAATTAAGTAAAAATATGAAGAAGTGACTTCCAACTTTCATCACATGTATAAACAAATTTAATAACTCTTCACATCCTATAAGATTGCAAACACATATATCTTCATCTCATTTACCATCCGTTATTTATAAGCAAATCCATAAAACACCAACTTTTCAATCCTGATGTCAGCAAAAAGTTTATTAAAGGTTAACAGAACTTTGCAAAAAAAAGTGTCTTACTTGAACCTCCATTTATTTAAGTGTTTTAATTTTTAATTCAACCAAATATTTGATTTCTCTTCAATCCTTCTTCTTGGTTTCTTTCACACTTACACATGTAGCGTAACATTAAAAGAAATCCTAGAGTAGTAGAATCTTTTGCTACTTCACTTATTAGCACAGATATCTAGATCCAACTCACTTTCTTTTGAGCTTAACCCTTCCCTACAATGGGATGGAGAGCTAATTATGATCTAGTACAGTGATGGCGAACCTTTTTTGGTTCGCGTGCCAAAAAGGGGGGGAAGCATGGGATCACGTGTGTGCGTGCCCACACCCATAATTCCATGCACCCCCGCGCATGCGCGTATGACCCCCCCACTCCCAGCATGCAATGGCACGCCCATTTTTTGCTCTCTTCAGGCTTCTAGGAGCCTGGGGAGGGCGAAAACGGCCTTCCCCACCCCCTCTGGAGGCTGGAAACAGCCTGTTTCCTGACTCCCAGTGGGCCCAGAAGGCCCGAAAATCAGCCAGCCAGTGTGCACATGCGCGCCGGACCTGAGCTCGCGTGCCCACTGATATGGCTCCGCGTGCCACTTGTGGCACCCGTGCCATAGGTTCGCCATCATGGATCTAGTATATCAGACTTCTTTACGGGATTTTCCCAACGACTATTTTGAGTCAATGAACATGACTAATGTTTTCAGTTGTAGCTTGGTCCCTCAATTAGCATCAATAAACCATTACCCAGATCTTGATAGCAATAGCAATAGCACTTAGACTTATATACCGCTTCATAGTGCTTTACAGCCCTCTCTAAGCGGTTTACAGAGTTCAGCATATTGCCCCAAACAATCTGGGTCCTCATTTTACCGACCTCGGAAGGATGGAAGGCTGAGTCAACCTTGAGTCGGTGAGATTTGAACAGCTGAACTGCTGAACTAGCAGTCACTGAAATAGGTTGCAGTGCTGCTTTTAACCACTGCGCCTACCTGCGCCAGTAGTTGATGCTGACTACTTCCACAGCCTACCAAAATGTTCAGTTCTTTATTTTCTTTCAAATAACTTGGAAGAATGTTGCTACGAGCACCAGAACAGTGCAAATGTTTAGGACTCAACAGCAACGTATTCTTTGAAAAGGCTCTCACCCCACTTCCGCTCACGGTTGCAAGTGGGGTAGGATTCAACTCTCTATGTTTAGGAGGCTTAGAAATATGGCGGTTCCTGAATGCCCAGAGGAATTCTTTGTGCATCTATAGAAGAAATGTCCAGATACATCCCACCATCTTTACCTCCACACATATTCACCATATACTTCAGATAAAAACGTGAAGATAGAAATATAGGATCTGCAGGTTTGTGTATATGTTCATTTTGCTCATTCTTATAAGATAAGCTGTCCAACTCCCGAGGGACTCAGGGTGGCGTACAACATGTAAGAAGAACAATCAATAACAAAGCAAATAATAAAACTAATTAAAAACAAATATAAAAATTAAAAAACAGTATCAACATTCATACATGGGAAGACCATAGATATTCCCCTTGGTCTTAACCCACCTGCTTGAAGAGCCATGTTTTCACGGCTTCCCGGAAGGCCAGCAGGGTGGGGATAGTTCGGATCTCTGGTGGGAGTTGGTTCCAAAGAGAGGGAGCTCCCACAGAGTAGGATTTCCCCCGCGGTCCCGCCAACTGGCATTGCTTAGTTGATGGGACCCGGAGGAGACCCACTCTGTGGGACCTAACCGGTCATAGGGAGGTATGTGGCAGGATGTGGTCCCACAGATAGCCTGCTCCTGAGCCATATAGGGCTTTAAAGGTCATAACCAACATGTTCAGTATGTATGTAAGGGGGAGGGATCAATAGAACCTCTTCCTTCTCCTGCCAAATATATCCATAGGAATACTGTAAAAAACAGAGCTTAACATAACCCCCACCCAAATAGTCCTTTAAGTAATTAACTTTCAGAGTAGAAAACATCTATCAGTGATTAACGTAGGTATTACCTGCAGCCGCGTCTCCCAAAGCCTTTGGTAGTTTTGCTATAACCTTCAGGACACCGGATTTTATAATTAACGGAACAAGCTCCACATTTAGTTTTTGTGGTAAACACTGTATCCTCATCACACCTCTGTCTTTCCTTGAAGGGCAGTAAGAAAGAGAGAGATAGGGAAATTAAGGAAACATTTCTTGATAGAACGTAACTGTGCTTTTAATAGCAGTTTGACACACCAATGCTCTATTTCATTTTATAGATGACTTCAAGGATGACAAGGAATACTGGGGAAAAAAATAGTAGAGCAGCAACAGTTTAAAACATTGCTCCATTATGGGATGAAGGCTCTCATGAAGTCAGAAAAGAAGGGTCCATAATATGCATTTTCTGGGGAAAACTGTTCCAGAAAGGTTGAAACACTGCAAAAAAGATCCTGTCTGCATTCTTTCTAATCAGTTTTACTCTGATGCTGTGTATGATAATAGCCTAAAGAAACATTCAAATGAAGTAACTTCAAATTAACTAGGGTTTAACAATACCATATCGCATTGGTCCAAGAAATACAGCCACAGTTCATACAATTGCCTTAGTCCTTAAATCAAGTTCTCATTTGTGTTTTGCATAAACTGAAATTTTCATAGAGTCTTCAAGGTGAGCCCCAAGAATAGGATATTATGGCAATTTAGTTTGAGCATAACCACAGAACGTGCCACTGAAAATGATTATATTTCTTAAATAGGGAAGACTATTTTTCCTGACAAAATTACCCCCAGAAGTTATTTCCTTTCTTTGAGCCACACTTAAATGGGGTGACATTTCTGTTGCATGACAACATCCTTCCTTGAATCATAGAACTAAAAGAGGCCAGTTACCTCTTGCTAAGACACAGGTTTCGTCAGGAGACAGAAAATATTTTTAATCTGTTTCTGATTTTTTCCTGTAATTTTTCAGTTAGTGTTTTTAATTGTTTAATTTGGCATAGGTATAAGATCAAGATATAATTTCTGGGGATAAAATAAATAAAAAATAAATAAATAAAATAAATAAATAAATAAATAAATAAATAAATAAATATTTGCTTGAGAAAGGGAATAGCTTTTTGCATTGAATTCATTCCCCCCGCCCCCAGATAAAAGTCCTCCAAATCTTGGTAGGAGAAATTTCTTGAGCATCAAACTTCTCCAAAGACATCATAAACCAGTCTCATCCAACTTGGTTTACAGCCCAACCTTTGATTCTTTATTTGAAGTAAATTCTGTTTAAGAATACTTCTCCCCAAGGAATAACTAAATTATAAATTAACTAAACTATGGGTATGTTTGAAGAAATGGTAACATAAATACTGATTTAAATAATTTATTTCTGATTTATCAGCCAGAGATTCCAAGCCTGAACTTTTGAATCATGTTCAAAATTGACCCCAAAGTCCTTGCTGTATGACTACTTGGGGTAGAATGTATGAATTTACACATAAGCTTCTGCCATCACCACAATATAAAATACTTCTTACCTGCTGAGTACTTTCCACAAGACTGATGGCATTTGTCATCACAAATGATAGGAGTATTGCAAGTGGCAATTGTTTTCTCATGATGAAGAAGAAATGGCTGTCAACTAACTCTAACAATGTATTAATAGATCATTCCAAGATGCCGTTTTGCTCAGTTCTTCCACATCAGCAGCTAGTGGTATTCAAACCACACATTCCTTTTCTTCTTCTCCTGCAGTGAGCAAAGAATAGAGACCACACGACCTGATATTGGACAGGAAAAGCTACCCCAAAGACATGGGATTGTGGAAAATGCTTACAGCAAGCCCAGTGAACACTTCCTAACTGGCATCCTGCCTTATTTCACTCTATCAACTCTCACCCACCAACTCCCCCTCCCCAGTTTCTGCCGTTGTTGACAGCAGAGTTTCAAGGACAGATGACCAAGTGTCACTGACAGAAGATAACATTCCGGACACTAATTTGGGAAAGTAGCTGTGACACAAAGTCTCACCCACAAATCTTTCTTAAATGGAAATCAGTCAAAAAACTATTTTCCCTTGGTTGAAGCTCTAAATACCTGATGAGAAAATTTCCAGAGGTGGGAGACATGTATTTATATTTTGGTTAAATGTAGACAGTATTTGTTCATTGATTCATCTTTTGGTGATCCTTTATTGATTGGTTTTGAAAGCTTGAACCAACATCTGGTTTGTAGAGTAATAATTGCATGTCTGATCTCATAAATAGCTTGTTTCTTTAAAAGTAAATCTCATTGTATTGAGTAGGCATTGTATTAAGTAGCCAGAACCACATATTATCTGGTTCCATCCCTTAAACCAGTGTTTTCCAACCTTGGCAACTTGAAGATGTCTGGACTTCAACTCCCAGAATTCCCCAGCCAGCGAATGCTGGCTGGGGAATTCTGGGAGTTGAAGTCCAGACATCTTCAAGTTGCCAAGGTTGGGAAACACTGCCTTAAACTAAAGTGTGATTTGCTTCATTAACACAGCTGTAGTAGTTTATAAATCATGCTTATTAGTTTAGTGAATGTGACTGCTGCCAATTGTGGCTATTCAACAAAAAGACATGATTTAGTGTAAGGTGCAAACTGAAGTCCTGGTTGCTTATGCTACTTGCTGGAAAATAAATTAGTATATTTGAAGATAGTTTGCTGTAAAAAAAAAATTCAGTCAGACTGAAATAGGTTCAGAGAAATACAATAGGAATCATGAGTAGAGTATACAGTAAATGAAATGTTATTAAGATAGGTGGAAATATCTCAAAATATTCAGCCTTGAAAAGAGGAAACTGAGGGAGTGATGTACCGGAAAGGATATCACACAAGATGGAACCCATGAGCAGTATATAAAATATTGGTTTTACATCACAGGAAAGTAGGTTCCAACTGTCCTAGCAATAAGAGTATACAGTGGAATGAATTATCTAGAAAAATGTTGGTGGACTCCCCTTCTACTGGATTCTGGTCAAGCAGAGACGTTCTGGGAGTAGCAGGAAAGCCAAAGGAGAATCATCAAATAAGAAATATTCCTGTTTATTTGATAAAGCATACATCTGCCTGTTCGATTCCAATAGTGGCATGAGAAAAAAAATTCTGTTTGCCTGATCTGGTGTCAGTTAAACTTCTGAGAAACCTGGAGGTGTTTTATGTGTATTCTAACTTCTGTGCAATAGTGTAACAGTATGTGGGAATGACTCTGGGAGGCAGGAGAACAGCTAGGAGAACAGCTAGGGCAATAAGAGGCACCTTAGTCTATAGCAGTGATGGCGAACCTTTTTTTCCTCGGGTGCCGAAAGCGCGTGCTCGCGCACTATCGTGCATGCGCGAGTGCCCACAACCATAATTCAATCCCTGGGGAGGGTGAAAATGGCCTCCCCCACCACCATGGAGGCCAGAAACAGCCCATTTTCCAACTTCTGGTGGGCCTAGTAGGCCCGTTTTCCATCCTCCCCAGGCTCCAGAGGCTTCCCTGGAGCTTGGGGAGGGTGAAAACGTCCTCCCCCACCCGCTGGAGGCCCTCCGGAAGCCGAAAACACCCTCCCAGAGGCTCTGTGCGAGCCGAAAATCAGATGGCTGGACTGCACATGCACGTTGGAGCTGAGCTAGGGTAACGGCTCGCATGCCGGCAGATATGGCTCCGCGTGCCACCTGTGGCACGTGTGCCATAGGTTTGCCATCATTGGTCTATAGCAAGAATGGGGCAGGGGTGGGTTCTAACTTACCTCGCTGCCGGTTCGCTTCCTCCCACGCTGTGTGGCCGCATGCGCGCTTTGCACACGCATACACGTGCAGTGCCGAAAAATATTTTTTTTTTAAAAAAAGCTAAAAACAGGATGGTGACACATGCGCAGTGCCGGAAACTTGGCTTCTGCACATGCGCAGAAGAAAAAAAACCAGGAAACAATCCCCCCGATTTCCCCCCCAAAAAAATTCCCCCCAAAAAGATGGCGGTGTCCATGGACCGGCACCAACACAACCAGTTCCGTGATGTCATTGTGACATCACCAGTGGGTTGCTACCGGTTTGGGCGAACCGGTCCAAACCGGGAGGAACCCACCTCTGGAATGGAGGTATGGTAAATGTCTCAGAAGAGACCCTTCTTGGTTTTTTATTTATTTATTTATTTTGTTATTCTTATATGCCGCCCAACTCCCGAAGGACTCAGGGCTGTAAAGGTGACAGAACAAAACTCAACAGCACTTTTTCATGCGGCTGTTGATAAAAATAGGATCGCCAACATGATCGCCAACATCTGATGACAGATATGGCACAACAACAACAAGAAGAAAGGTGACAAGGGACTTTGTTAATGTAATTTTAAAATAAAGTACAGCTAATACTTCTGAATGTGCTTCTTGTCTGGTAATTTACAAGACTGATGGGTAATATATGCTCTCAGAAGGTGGCATCAATTCTGAAAGATTTCTTTGATGGCCCAAATCATTGTTGTGCCTTGGCCGCGTCCGGCGCCGAGTCTGGAGGATCCGGAGGACGCGGAGCCGCTCATGGTGCAGCAGTACCAGCCTATGTGCCTGGCACCAGAGACGGCTGGTGATGAGGACTCGGTGCCAGAGCAGGACGATCTCCCAGGACCTTCTGCACCTGCGCAGCAGAGTTCTTCATCAGGAGATGAAGAACTCATGCTGAATGCCAGAGCACGCAGAGCAGCCAGAAGACAGGACTGGCTGAGTAAGCGTCGGTCCAATAGGAGGAAGCAGTGAGGGCTAATTGGGCCACGCCCTTCAGTGGCTATATTAGGCCATGGTAATTAGTGCTCATTGCTGAGAACAACAATTCACTGACCGCAGCATATCCAGAGTTTCGTTTCTACGTCTGTTTGGGAATCTTATCACCAGCTTCTGCCAGCTTTATTCCGGGAAGCCAGCCAAGTTGTTCAGATAAGAATTAATGAGTCTTGCTTTGAACTTTTGTCTGTGTGCTATTTAACCCTCACGTAACCCAAAGAACCTTATTCCTGAAGACTTTCCGTTTGTGTTGTTTTGGACTTCTAAACCCTCTGAGTTTTACTAAGAAACTTTATTAGTAAAAGGAACCTTTTTGTTTGCCTCCCAACGACTGTGTGTGTGTGTTTCTGGGGGGTTGCGGTGCTGGGTCACAACAATCATCTTGTTACATCACTAAACTCGATTGCAGGAAATACGACTTCAGCAACAGAGTGATCAATGCCTGGAATTCATTACCTGACTCTGTGGTTTCTTCCCCAAACCCCAAAAACTTTAACCTTACTGTCTACAGTCGACCTCACCCCATTCCTAAGAGGTCTGTAAAGGGCGTGCATAAGTGCACCACTGTGCCTACCGTCCCTGTCCTAATGTCCCCTTTTATTCGTATCCATTTCATGTATTAATAACCATGTTTATACCTATATCTGTTATCTAGAAAGCTTTGGAATAGATTATAAAAATACAGCTCCCAAAATGGAATTAGAAGCATAGCAAAAAGGTGAATAAGATCAGAAGGATGGATGATGAATTAAGAAGTGAGTGTGAATGCTTGTTTGAGTTGATGAAAGTTTTTTTTAAAGAAACCCCACCCCTTTCTTATGGCGACTGCAAAGTTAGCAATTAATTTGCAGTAAAAATTGGCAAAGCCCAATGCTGTATATGTCTTATTGTGTGGGGAGGTTTCCTTCCCAAGACAAAATAGATTGCACCTTAGCTGGATCCTTCCAAATTCTATCAGAGGAAATACAGTTGGCCAAGAATAAGATATAATCATGGGAGTGATGGCAAGGAAAGGTAGGATCGGCATTTCTCCCTTTCCAAGCATATCTGCAGAGTTGAGACACTTCACAGGCAAAGATATGAGCAGTATGGATTTGAGATAGTGCAGGATGTGAGTTTTGCAATAATGAAGTTCTTATAATCTCAATGAATCAGTGGAAGGTGAATCTGTACTGTAACTATTATTATTATTTATTATTATTATTTGGAAATTCTTCTATGCCGCCCTACTCCCTAAGGACTCAGGGCAGTGTACAGCATTTTAAGGAACACCAAACAAATAATTAAAAACAATTTAAAAACAATTAAAAGAAACATATAACGCCATACATACATGGGGGAGAACTACACTACAGCGTTATAAAAAATGGTAAAAGAGAGACTAAATATCCCTGATACCTATCTTGTGATTGGCAGTGTAGTTCATGGTTGGCAGTTGCTTAATTCATCGAATCCTTAAAAGTAAATTTCAGGTACATGCCACATAATTTGTGTAGTTATCCACAGCTTTCTGGAGATGTTTTATGTCCATTCTAACTTTGCAGCTTTCTCAGTCTTTAGGCCACTGAGAAATCCTACCCCAATTCACCTACATAATGGTGAAATTATCTGGTTTTACAGAGAGGTAAAAGTCACCTTAAATGAGGAAGGCAGTGAATTTGCTTGGATTCCGGTCATATTTTTTGGCAGAGAAATGGGAACATGACAGTGGTGGGATTCAAATTTTTTTACTGCTGGTTCTGTGGGTATGGCATGGTGTGGCTTTCTGGGCGTGGCTTAGTGGGTGTGGCAGGGGAAGGATACTGTAAAATCTCCATTCCCACCCCACTCCAGGGGAAGGTTACTGCAAAATCCCCATTTCCTCCTGATTAGCTAGGACTCGGGAGGCAGATAATAGATGGGGGCGGGGCCAGTTAGAGGTGGTATTTACCGGTTCTCCGAACTACTCAAAATTTCCACTACCGGTTCTCCAGAAATGGTCAGAACCAGCTCAAACCCACCTCTGGAACATGGTGTTGGATACCTGCAAATGGTGACAACTGCCATTGTTTGAAAAAGTATTTGTCCTCTTCCATACTGTATGAACTATGCATATCTTTGCCCTCAAATGTTGGCAGAGCTTCATGAGCAAACAAGTAATACCAACATTCATAAACAAAATCACCCAATATTCAATTTGCTCCTCGTTCGGTCAATTCTATTAAAATGGTAAGTAGGACCATTTCTGTGAGCACTTCATTAAGCAACCAGCGAAGAATATGTTTTCACACACACACACACACAATACCTTTATGTTTCCTGATTACTTGTACAAATCCTAGGAGCTTAGGAACTGATGTTATACATAGCTTGTTTTTCTTGTACCCCTGTTCTTGTTACAGAGCTCACATTACTTTGGGGGGGTCACAGTAATTTATTTCCTCTTATCCTGTGTCAACCAGGATATCTCTCAGAGGGGCTAGAAACCAGGCATTTCCCTTTCCTGTGCAATGGACAAGATGAAACCAAACAAAAATTATTCTTTGACCATCACAACTGAAAAAGAAAACAAACAAAACAGCCCTTCTTTCCCCCCTGAAATTTACAACATCTCCCCTTACTATCTGCAACATTGGAGCATAAATGATTGAAGGTTTTATCAGAACATAGAGGCACCTTCAATCAGGATGGCAGATATAGGAAATGTTGGCATTCTCATGGCATTACAGACTACCTGAGAGGCACCAATAAAGAAGAATATTTGTAGCTCAGGATTGAAATGAGGGGTCCTTGGTACTCTCTGAGCTTGCTTTTTTCTTGCAGACATTTCATTACCCAAACTAGCACTGATGATGTTACCTAGTTTGGATAATGAGATGTCTCAGTAGTGGGTTGTAAATCCCGTCACTACTGGTTCGCTTGTGTACGCTCGCTCGTGCGTGCGGCGCTTCTACACATGCGCAGAAGTGTCCCGGGTGGGTGGGTGGAGCCAGGGGTGAAATGCTACCGGTTCAGCCCGGTACAGACATACCGGTAGCGGCAGCTGCCAGTGGTTCAGAGAACCGGTAGTGGCGGCAGTGCGAGGCTCTACCCACCCGCCTGGACGTCGCCATTTTCTTTTCTTTTTTAACCTTCTGCACATGCGCAAAGTCTTCTGTGCATGCGCAGAGAGTGAAAAAGCGTGTGCGATGGTGGCGCACGCGTGCTTCCGAACTGGTAGGGAAGGTAAGTAGATTTCACCGCTGGGCAGAGCCTCCCGCCACCGCTACTACCATTTTGCCGAACCGGGCCGAACTGGGAACAACCCACCGCTGAGATGTCTGCAAGAAAACAAGCAAGCTCAGAAAGCACCAAGGGCCCCTCATACCTGAAAGGCATAAACCTTTAGTAGCATTTAGGAAAAGGTAACAACTATGCAGTTGGGCCTCAACTGATCACTGTTTGCTTAACAATGATTCAAATTAACGATAGCCTCCCAAAACGTCAGTTACCACCTACATTCAAACTTACAACCAATGTCCCCCCCCCCCCGTGGTAATGTGATTGCAGTTTGGGGGCTTGGCAACTGGCTCACATTTACCTCCATTTGCAGCACTCAATAGTCACATGATCATGGTTTGCAATGTGTTTTGCTGATTAACCAATACCATTGGTTAATCTGGATTCACACTTACGAACACATGACTTGACTTAAGAATATGATAAAAATGGTCATAAAATTGGGTTTGATGGTAATGACTTGATTTACGATTGCAACAAATTATAATGGAAATACCATCCCCAATTGGGATCATAAGTGGAGGAGTATTTGTATAATGAATGCCCAGTAGACCTGAGTCAGTATGTTCTTCCTTTAGACAACTTTGTCTGCATCCTCCTCCTTCTTTTTCTCCTGGGACATCAACCAATGCAGTTTGGCTTGAGCTAGGATTTGCCACTTATATTTTTCCATATTTCTACTCTGAAGGCACTGTGGAAAATGGACATGGTTATTCCCTATGTGGGTCAGAATGCTCATCATAAATAACCTTGCTATAGACCTTCCTCCTGCCCCTGGTGTGGAAGCTGTTCTTGAGAAGGAATTTTTTGCTATGGATCTCCTCAAACTCCCCTCCAATTTTAACTCCCAGCCCAGTTCCTCCTTTCAGATATAATTTTATGTAAGGCTTTTCCTGGATGCTCTGGCAAAGCCAATCTTCAGAGGCATGAGTAGCTGTGTCTGATATTGAAGCCAGCATTTTTGCAGAAGAAAGATCTTGCCACTATAATGAATGTGCTGCTGGCCATAGAAGACTGGGATCCATCATAATACAGACTAACTAACTTCTCTTAGGAAAACCAATCAACTCCTCAATCGCCTTTCCTTCTCATAAAAAGGAAACGTTGGATACAATCAGTGCAATGGTGAGAACATGTTGATGGCCATCCATTCCTAACTTCTGACATTATGTGGAAACTACTGCGGGCCCAAAATCTGATATCTAGATGATTTGTCAATATTATCTGCATGCCAGAAAAATTAAATATCAATTATGAAAAGAAATGCCTTTGTACTTTTAATTGTATTCCCTTTCTCCATTTTTCTCTCTTTGCTAAAGATACTGCTGTGAATGCTCTGAGAGAGTCAATATTTTGAATATGGGCCTAAATATTGTCGCCCACAAAATAAACTCAGTTTAATAAAGCGTATGGTAGGCACTGTGCAACAATCCTTTTATTTGCACAAACCCAGGTAAGTTTCTACAAAGCCACTTCTATGCGTGGCAAAACTTAGTTAATAAAGATTACCTTGAACAAGTCTGTATTGGAAAGGGAAAAAAATCCCTATGAACAATTTGTACATCTCAGGAAAGGAGCATATAGAATAATGGAGTGCTGTGTTTGGGAGGTGAATGGAGGTAAGTCAGAAGGGAATAAGTCAGAAAGGAAACAGAAGGAAAGGAAAGGAAATTGGAACGCATCTACCTTCCTAAATTATATCTTTGTCAATCAGCAGAACATAACAGAAAGATAGTAGGGCAATTATAGTATTTTGTGCTGAAGGAAACTGGAAAAAATGCCATTCCGTGATACTGGAAACATGCCTAGGAGTTTGTTACATTCCCTTATAGTTCCCCTCTCCAAATCTTTGCAAAAAAAAGGTAAAAAACAAGAAATCAAGCGGAGCTAGAGCCATTTTAATGACAAGTTGCAGCTTCTTGGAGAAGCAGAGCCTGATAGGAATTGTATAATTCCATACGCTGGTATGAAATTTGAAATAATGAACTTTGATATATCTGTGTGTTTGTGTGTGTGTGTGTGTGAGAGAGAGAGCGAGAGAAAGAGAGAAAGAATGAATGAGGGGCAGAATGAATGAATTCACTGGAAGTCACAGGGTGGAGCTGCAGATGGTATGCTGAGGAATGTTCGGACTGTCTGCTGGAGCCCACAGCTTTTCATCGGCATTAATGAGGAAGAAAGCAAAGGCATTTGACTGGGTTGAGAACGGCCTCGTGGGGCTCACAGCTGATGGTGGCACATGCTGTCAGTCAAGGGGTGGTCTTACCCACAGATTAGATCTTTTCAGCCGCCTCTGTGGCATGCTCGCCCCTCCCTTTTTTTTCTTAAAAGGCTTTCTCAGCTGGTGAAATTGCAGACAAAAGGCAGTTCGATTCAAAGCAATAATGCAGAAAGCATTGCCAAGGAGGGATATTCAGAGGAGCTGGATCAGTCAGGCAAGCATGGCGTAGACAATGCAGAAGACCACCGGCTGCAGTGCAGAGATCTCAAGGGAGTCTGGTGATTAGGCTCTGAGGTCCCCATTCTGCTCTTCTGGCCTAAAATCAGGGGAGAAAAGGGCCTTATTCACACGTGCACTCCTACACAAAGCACAAATGAGTCATCAAATACATTTCCCATCCCCTAAACCATGATATGTGATTGTATGAAATAATTTTAGGTGGTGTGGTATTTCCAGATGGGTTTTTTTTTAAATTGTGCAGACACCATACCTTCATTCTGTAGAGTTTCTCAGCTTTGACAACTTGGATGGATGAACTTCAACTCCCAGAATTCCCCAGCCTCTGAGGCAGGGGTCTCCAACCTTGGCAACTTTAAGACTTGTGGACTTCCAACTCCCAGAACTCCTCAGCCAGCTTTGCTGGGAGTTGAAGTCCACAAGTCTTAAAGTTGCCAAGGTTGGAGACCCCTGCCTCAGAGGCTGAGGAATTCTGGGAGTTGAAGTCCACAAGTCTTAAAGTTGCCAAGGTTGGAGACCCCTGCAGTCTGGGGAGTTGAGGTCCACTCATCTTAAAATTGCCTGGGTTGAGAAACACTGCTGTTGAGGCTGAAATGTCACCACCAACTATATCTAGACCTTGTACTGTATGCTTTCCCACAGCATTAAAAAAATATCTTTTTTTTTCTTCACCTGATAAGCAGGGAATGTTGAAACAGCTCATTAATATATTTTGACTGCGATGTTAGAAGGTCTTCCTGTGGAAGCATCCTTATTTATTTACACAGGGAAGGGGCCTGTCAGCAGCTTTTTCGCTCTTGGGAGCTGCAATTCATCATCTTGGCTGTTCACTGATCTACAACACAGAAAATCTGTGGTCATGTTCCTAAATGCAGATTGAAAATGCCAAAATAGGTAAAAAGAAATGCAGAAAGAATATCACTGTCATCCGTTAAGAGCAGAAGCCTCCTTAGCAGCAGTTCCACACCCACCATCAAGGGGGACATTTTGAACACTCACTCTTCTAGAATTCTCCTCAACGGCTATGCTGGCTGTGGAATTCTGGGATTTGAAGTCCACACACCTGGACATTGCTAAGGTTAGGAAGCATTGCCTCAGTTTTATTCCTGTGGTATAACAAAGAGAGTTAGTTTGGTGCAGCAGTTAAGGCGTCGGGCTAGAAACCAGGAGACACTGAGTTCTAGTCATGTTTCAGGAACAAGTCCAGCTGTGTAACCTTGGGCCAATCACCCTCACTCAGCCCTAGGAAGGAAGCAATAGTAAACCACTTCTGAAAAAGTGGTTTCAGAAAACTGCAGCAACTTGTCCAGGAGAATTTAACAGAACCCTCCGCCCCCCCCCCAAAAACCAAATAGAGTTTTATTATTGAAGAAGCCCTTGGTTCTGAGGTTTTTTTTGGGAGGGGGTATTTTTAGGAGCCTTCGTATACTCACTTTTTCCTCTTCCTGTGGATTCTACTGTCAGGGTAGAGATTCATTTGCTGTGTTCAGCATACTGAACTACAAATTAGCCAATCACATGGTATAACTGTTGGGAAAGCCTATTGGGAAAAGTTTATTATTAACTGTGTCACTTAAGTCCATAAAATTGGATTAAATTAATTGTGATTGAAGCATGCTGTGCAAATCCAGCTGGAAATTGGGCTATTGGAGCTGAAGAGCAATATATATATATATCTCCAAATGGAATTTCTCCTGGAGTTAAATTCTATGGTGTGGTATCCTAGCAGTCATTTAGCCAAGCTTGCAGATGCTCCATACCTTGATAACCTCCACTCCTCTCATTCCGACATTTTCCTCTGCTTTTCTCTTCCTATCTGGGGCACCTCAAGCAACATTTTCTTCCACTGTGCCTCTGTTTCTCCTGTCCCCATCCTGCCTCTCAGCGCTCTCCTGATGCTCTTAGCGGAATGTATCGGGGTGCAAATATTCAGACCAAAAACTAAGACTGTGACAGCTAAAATAAGATGTATCAGTTTTAGTACTGATCAGATAACATATATTTTACTTAGAAGTGTGGATTTGGGAGCCTTTTTGACATGAACATTTGGAATGATGTCTAATGTTTAATTATGTATTCTCACCACACCTCTCCAAATTAGGTTAAAAGAATCAGAGTCAGAAAACAGCTGGAAGGGACCTTGAAGGTCTTCTAGTCTAGCTCCCTGCTCAAGCAGGAGATCCTATACCTGTGATGGCGAACCTATGGCACGGGTGCCACAAGTGGCACACGGAGCCATATCGGTGGGCACGCGAGCTCAGGTCCGGCATGCATGTGTGCACCAGCCGGCTGATTTTCGGGCCTTCTGGGCCCACTGGGAGTCGGGAAACAGGCTGTTTCCAGCCTCCAGAGGGGGTGGGGAAGGCCGTTTTCGCCCTCCCCAGGCTCCTAGAAAGGCTCTGGAGCCTGGGGAGAGCAAAAAATGGGCGTGCCATTGCATGCTGGGAGCAGGGGGGTCATGCGTGCATGTGCGGGGGTGCATGGAATTATGAGTGTGGGCACGCACACACGTGATCCCCCGTATTCCCCCCCCTTTTGGCACGCGAACCAAAAAAGGTTCGCCATCACTGTCCTATACCATTTCAGACAAGTGACTGTCCAATATCTACTGCTGATGTTCCTCATGATTGGGGTGTATTGTTTTAGCTTGGGCATCACAGGGGATTGATTTTAACTGTTGTTCTAATCCTTGTATACTGCCCAGATTCACTCTTATGAGTGGCCATATCATCCTAACATTCAATCCATCCACCCATCCATCTACCCTGGCTGTGTGTGTGTGTGCGTGCATACACACAATACTTCCCCTGTATTTTTTCCTGTTTGCATGCCAGCCCACCCTGACTTTAGCCGCAAAGGATAGGAAGGCAACATGGCCTTCCTTCCTGCCTCAGTGATCCAGCAGAGGAGATTATTCAGAGGAAGAAGCATTGCAAGTCACACAGTCACCAACTCCTTCCTTGCAAACTAAATATTTATCTTTTGTAGTTTTAATGCTTTTAATGCTACAAGCCACCCAGAGTCGCTTTGAAACGAGTTGGGTGGCAAATAAACCTAATAAACAAACAAACAAACTGTACTGTACATACCGTGTCTACACAAACACACATATGCAACAAAAGGTCAGCTGTTAGTTTAAATAAATGCTGCTTTTCTAAAAATGAAAGTGATACGTGTTAGGTGGTTCCTCTTTTTTGGAAACTTAGGTACTTGCGAAATACCTTGTTCTTCTTTCTTAATGGTATAAATCTCGAGGAATAAAGGAATAAGTGGGACCATATTGTAGAGCAAAGCTACAGAGGTATTTTTCAGGAAAGACTAATCTTAGCCAGACAGATTTTTGCAACTCTGCACTTCTTGTTGGCTTTATTTTTATCTTATTACTTATATCTGAATATTTTGCTTCCAAATTTTCCTTGCAGGTCTGGACTTTTTTGGAAAAAGAACCCTCCTTCTTGAAATACCGTGTTCCTAATTATTTATATGGCATTTTTTTTCCTTTTTAATGAAATTTCCTCAGATCATCAGATGTTGTCATCTTGGTGGACTGAAAATCAGGAACTCTTTTCCTCATTTTTCGTAAAAGTGTTGATTGTGCAGAGCTAAAAGTAACCTAATAATATGTTGATAATTCTCTGAGTAAGGACATACCCTGACTGCCATCACGCAAGCTACCGTATTTTTCGGAGTATAAGACGCACCGGAGTATAAGACGCACCTTAGTTTTTGGGGAGGAAAATAGGGGGAAACATTCTGCCTACCAGGTATTCATCTGGCTAGCATCCTTAGTCTGGTCAGCTTCAGCACATTATTTTATCTCCTGGTTAGGACTTAAAAAAACCTTCTTCTGAGAGAGTAACAATGAAAGAGCATGCAAGCCAGTAAGAGCTGGGAAGATCGTTAGCACCTGGTTAGGGCTAAAAAAAAAACTTATTCGGAGCAGCTTCAGCACATTATTTTATCTCCTGGTTAGGACTTAAAAAAACCTTCTGAGAGAATAACAATGAAAGAGCCTGCAAGCCAGTAAGAGCTGGGAAGATCGTTAGCACCTGGTTAGGGCTAGAAAACAACTTCTTTGGAGCAAGTAGAGCAATGAAAAAAAACCCTGCAAAGACTTAGGGCTGGAAAACATTCTTCTGAGAGAGTAACAATGAAAGAGCCTGCAAGGTAAGAGCTGGGAAGATCTGTTAGCACCTAGTTAGGGCTGGAAAAAAGCTACATTCGAAGTATAAGACCCACCTGAATTTTTAGCCACTTTTAGGGAGGAAAAAGGTGTGTCTTATACTCCAAAAATACGGTAATTTTATTTCCAAAATATTCTTTCCTATCATTTTAATTAGCAGAGCTGGATAATTTGTCATAGGATATATTTTTTAAAATTATGTTTCCTCCCCTCCCCTCCTCTCCTCTCCTTCCCTTCCAAAAATAGCTAGGAACCATTGATTTCCCATTGGTTTTTTTTTTGAACAGCAAATTGTAATGAAAAAAAGTATTAAATATTTATAGCATCTATATTATTGTGTAAATATTCTGCTTGGGGATTCAGTTCTATATTTCCTTGTTCTAAGTCTCAAACCAGGAAGCGCTTTTTTTTAAAAAAATAAAGCTTTCACAAAATCATACAAATGGTATTTGAGGTTCTTCTGTTTTTTATCTTATTATCTTATTATTGAAATAAATTATTTCAATAACTTTTTATTATACGGCATCTTTTCAGTATAAAGCAGTGGTAAAATCTTCTTACATTTCCTACCGGTTTGGAAGTGCACGCTTTTTCACCCCCGTTCCGTTCGCGCATGCACTTTTTCACCCTCTGCGCATGCACAAAGGGTTAAAAAAAGAAAATGGTGGCCTCTGGGTGGGTGGGCGGAGCCTCACACTGCCGCCGCTCCTGGTACGCCCGAACCAGGCCAAACTGGTAGCATTTCACCCCTGGTATAAAGCGCCACTTTTTAAAGTGATGCCATCAGTGATTAGCACTGATGATGTTACCTAGTTTGGGTAATAAAATATCTGCAAGAAAACAACCAACTTCAGAGAGCACCACGGACCCCTCATTTCATCCCTGAGCTACAAATTGTTCCAAAGGTGCTTTTTCAGGAGGCAACTGGACTTTCTTGTTTTTTCTTTGAAGATGTTTCGCTTCTCATTCAGCTCAGAAGCTTCTTGGATGAGCTTCTTGGATGAGAAGCAAAACGTCTTCAAAGAAAAAACAAGGAAGTCCAATTGCCTCCCGAAAAAGCACCTTTGGGACAACCATGACCTGGATGACTGAGAATCTCCATATACTCTGAGCTACAAATATTCTCCTTTATTGGTATCATTTGGCTGTCTATCCCTCTCTGTATATCCACCAGATGGCAGTAGAATAAAAGCAATTGATTAAATTATGGTACAGCAGCCTGTTTTCTAGCACCCTCTCCTTTATTGCAAACATGGGCAATAAACTTATTTGTGCTTCTTTGCCCCAAAATCAAGGAAAGTAGACCCATGCTCCTGGGATTAAAAACTAAAGTTACAGATAGTAGAAAATGGACCTTGCTAGTTCGTAAGAAATTTCTAAACACCAAATCCAGGCAATGTCTTTATTGGGATCAACTACGTATTTAGCATTGCAGACAAGCTTTTCAGAACTTCAAAGACTTGGAAAAGGCCATTTAAGCCATCAAGTCCAATTCTTCCTGCTAGGATGCATCCATGTTCTCCATTTCCTGCTTCAACAGGAAATGAAGGGGAATGTTCTCCTTTTTTATTAATTGGTTCCAATGTCCAGTGTCTTCCTGTTGGAACAGTATATTAAACCAGAGTTCGCTTTCTGTAACTTAAATCTATTGCTCTTATGTCCTAAGACAGTGATGGCGAACCTATGGCACGGGTGCCACAGGTGGCACGCGGAGCCATATCTGAGGGCACGCGAGGTGTTGTCCTATGTCAGCTCCAGCGCGCATGCGCGCTCTGGCCAGCTGATTTTCGCCCTTCTTTTTGGCCGTTTTTGCTCTCCCCACAGCGAAAACGGCCCAACTGGCCAACCGGAAGTTCACTTGTGTGCATCACCCTCAGCCTCCTTTCACTGTCAGAGGTCTTCAGGAACTTCTTCGATTTAGGACAGTTGCAGCCAGGCCTCCCGCACCTCGGCCCTTTTCTTCTGCAGCCAGCAAGAGTTTTCTGAAGGCCTCTGTAGCCGATAACAGAGCTCCAGATCGATCTGGAGCTCTGTTATCGGCTGCAGAGGCCTTCAGGAAAGCCTTCCCGGCTGCAGAAGAAATGGGCTGAGGTGTGGGAGGCCTGGCTGCAACTATCTGAAGGTAAGTAGTAGGGCAGCTCTACTTCCGTTTCATTTCCGAACTTCCAATTGACCCGTTGGGCCATTTTTCGGCATCCCCAGACTTCAGGCGGCTTTCCTGAACCCTGGGGAGAGCGAAAAACAGCCCAACGGGCCTACCAGAAGTCCGGAGGCTTCAGTGAGGCCTGTGCAAATGTGCGGGGAGGGCACCGGGGGGGTTGTGCACATGTGCAGGGCATTGCATTATGGGTGTGGGCACGCGCGCACAATGTATTGCCCACGTGTGCACCCTTTTGGCACCCAAGCCGAAAAAGGTTCGCCATCACTGTCCTAAGATAATCAAGAGCAGACCTTCTACTTGATCTTCTACTATATTTTGGAGGTATCTGAAGAACACTGTCATATCCCCCAATGTTCTACTTGATTCAAGGTATTCACACCTGGTCCCAATCAAACTATTTCCTGATTATTGATGAGTGTATTTGTCTTTTTAATTTGAATTATGGACATTGGTTTTTTTTTAAATAATCCCTTTGTGCTATTTTCCATATGAATTGTAGGCAAAAGAAAAGCTGGATATAGGGACAGGAAATTTTTGTTAACACTGAGGGAAAGCTAAAAAGAAACTGTAAAATGAAATATTTTCTTTTCCAAGGAAGACCTGACTTTTCCCAACTTAGCAATAGCAATAGCAATAGCAATAGCACTTAGACTTATATACCGCTTCATAGTGCTTTACAGCCCTCTCTAAGCGGTTTACAGAGTTCAGCATATTGCCCCCAACAAGCTGGGTCCTCATTTTACCGACCTCAGAAGGATGGAAGGCTGAGTCAACCTTGAGCCGGTGAGATTTGAACAGCTGAACTGCTGAACTAGCAGCCAGCTGGAGTAGGTTGCAGTGCTGCTTTTAACCACTGCGCCACCTCGGCTCCTTTCCCTCCTCTATGTTTTATACTCCAGAAATCTCAAGTTGCAACTTTAGGTAACAATGCTATAATACTTCTGTTGACAGTATTCCTCCATGGGCATTTTGTCAAGTAATTTGGACCCTGAACTGTCATTGAACTAATAACAAATTAGGACAAAAATTTCAATGTATTTTAGCATGAAATCAACACTTCTGTCAAGAGTAGAACTGTACTAGATTTGTTCGGATTTCCTGGAATCCAGTTGGCCTATCACGTATGTAGGTTTTCAGAGATGCTTAGCTTTAGTGTCAGAGTTGGAGACCTGTTGCCTAAGTTCTCTTTCTGCAGCTACCCTTTGACCATTATATTTCAAAACTGGTGAAAGCTTTCTGATCTTCTCAGTTGGAGGCCAGATGGATCCTGTAATATAAACTCTAGAACACAGAATAATAAGAGTTGGAAATGACCATGGAGGTCTTGAAGTCCAACCCCCTGCTCGAGTAGGAGATCCTATACTATTTCAAACAAATGTTGTCCAGTCTCTTTTTGAAAGCATTCAGTGAAGGACCACCCACAACTTCTGAAGGCAAGCTATTCCACTGGTTGATTGCTCTTACCATTAGGAAATTTCTCTTTAGTTCTAGGTTGCTTCTCCCTTTGGTTAGTTTCTATCCATTGTTTCTTGTCTTTCCTTTTGGTGCTTTGGAAAATAGTTTGACCCCCCTCGTCTTTATAGGAGCCCCTCAAATATTGGAACATATTTCCCCTAGTCCTTCTTTTCACTAGACATATCCAATTCCTGTAACCGTTCTTTGTATGTTTTAGCCTCCAGCCCCCTGATCATTCTTGTAGCTCTTTTGTGCACTCTTTCCAGAGTCTCAACATCTTTTTTTATATTGTGGTGACCAGAACTGGATGCAGTATTCCAAGTGTGGCCTTACTAAGGCTTTGTAAAGCAGTACTAGAACGTCACGTGATCTTGATTCTATCCCTCTATAACAGGTATATATAGAATAGGTATATCACAGTTTATTACTAAAACCATTTCATTCACTTCAAATCATTCCAAGTTTTTATTCTAACCAATACAAAAACCCATACCCTAGCTTTAGATTTCCTATGCAGACAGCTAGTTTATAAATAACAAATATCATAAATAAATAAATAATTAAATAAATAAATAAATAAATAAATAAATAAATAAATAAATAAATAAATAAATAAAAAATAAATAAATAAATAAATACACATAAGAGCTTTCAAAGGAGGTTTATGAGGGTAGATTTGCACACCGCATCAAGTCTTAATAAGTCTTAATATGGTCTGGTTTTAGATAATCCTGTTGTGTGAATATAGGCAAACGTGGCTTGTTCAGTAAACATGGTTAAGCAATTAATGGCTTAGCACAAAGTGTAAACTCAAGATAAGATGTTAAACAAGTCATTGTAGCTTGTAAACGGTGGCTCCGCATTTTCTATTAACCCAAGCAATTGTGGTTTGTTCAGACCAGAAAATTATGATTACTGACATGGATGGACTGAGAGGAACCATTCTCTGTCACATGTGATGAATGAATTGAGCAATGAACTTTTGTTTGACTGGTATTAGTTCCAGTCCTGCTAGTGAAACAAAATTCCCTTTTGTTTGTATACTTTGTGCTCATTTTGCCTACGGGGTGAAAGAAGTTTGATGTGACCTCTTTGGAGGCCAAAATATGCATCTCTATCCCTTTAAGTGGTCATGTCATAAGGAGAAGTTGGCAATAATGATTGCTACTATTATCCAAAAGTTCTTTCCTTTTCTAGGTCATAGCTAACTTGTCAGATATTTCAAAATCAACTTCATTAGATGTTGTTTTAAGTGGCAAAAATATGTTATTAGAATGTCACAAATTTTAGGTTAATAGCATACTGCGATCAGTAGTGGGTTCTAAAACTCTTTGCTACCAGTTTGAGCGTGCGCGCTTGCACGTGCACGCGACACTTCTGCGCATGCGCAGAAGCGTCCCAGGTGAGTGGGTGGAGCCTCCCGCCTCCAGCACTACTGGTTCACAGGCCAAACTGGGAGCGATGTATGTATATTAGAAATTTACGAAGTGGGAAAATACCACATCTTTGATTGTTGGAAAGGAAGGAGAAGAGTAGGAAAAAGGGGAAAGAAAAGAGGATTAAAATAGAAATAAAATAAGAGGGGAAAAAGACTAGAAGATAGATATTAAGATGAAAAGAAACTTGAGAGATGTATTAAAAATGAAATGATAATGAACTGTAACTATTTAAAAAATATAGATATATATTGTTAAGACTATTGTATGGATGTATGAAAATGCTCAGAAAGCAAATGCTCACAACATAAAATGTTGAAAGACCAAAAATAAATAAACTTATTGAAAAAAAATCCTGCCTATATATAATTCATCTCCTCCCTCCTTCCCTCCCTCCCTTCCTCCTTTCCTTCTTCCCTCCCTCCCTTCCTTCCTTCTTGCTTGCTTGCTTGCTTGCTTCCTTCCTTTCTTCCTCCTTTCCTTCTTCCCTCCCTCCCTCCCTTCCTTCTTGCTTGCTTCCCTTCCCTTCCCTTCCCTTCCCTTCCCCTTCCTTCCTTCCTTCCTTCCTTCCTTCCTTCCTTCCTTCCTTCCTTCCTTCCTCTAGCTTTATTATCCCATGAAGAACATGAAAGTGCTGCCGAGATCTTCAAAACGAGCTGAGCTGCGTTGGGCCACTGCCTTCCTCAAGGGCAGGGACGAGAAGCCTCCAATCTGCTGAATAGAAGCTGGAGCAGCACATGGCACTTTCCCACTCCTCACAAATGATGACTGCTGTGCTTGTTAACCTTTCCTAGGGCTCAAGTGGAAAATGCTGTGGGTCTAGGGGAGAGATTTCAATGGAAGAGAAGGCACTTAGAACTCCCCACCACAAATGGCGTCTTTCTGAGGGGAAGGGAAGGGCTCCTTCATCAGACATTTGAGGCGTCTGCGGGAGTGACAGTTCAAGATTCCAGAACTAGTGACAGACTCTCTTGGGGGGGGGGGAGAGGATATACAGATTTTGACAACTGAGGTAAAATATTCCATAAATTCATATATTCAAGAGTAAAGCTAATTGACTACTGGTATGCACCTTTCATGGCATCTAAACAAAGCTATTTAAAGTTCAAATAATACTTGCAAATATGCATATATTAATGGAAATTGCATACATAAAGGATATTGGACAGAAAAATTATATATACAAAGAAAGCAAGTGCATCTTTAAACATTTAAATGGAAGATATATGAGGAAATCAAGCAGTCATTGCTGAACACATGTAAAATGACCCAGACAGCAAATAGATGAAGTCAAGTTTCATACACTTTCCTAAGCTTGCATATTTGTAACTTGTATGTGGGTGAGGTAATATATGCTGAGCCACAAATGAGGACATCATATCACGGTATACCAGGACATGAAAACCAATCTTCTTGTTCCATTGGTGGGCTGTCAAAATTAAATGCCTGAGTATATGCTATTTTGTAGTGTAAAGAGATGAGAATGGGTGTGTGTCAAATTCCAGTCCAACCCTCAAGGTCAGGAACAGAGCACACCATGGTCGGACTGGGTCTATCGATCAATGTTGATTACACTCACAGACCAGCATTACAAATAAAGGCATTAAAACAATGATAATATTAAAAATATCATTGATGTGCAGTTAAAGTTTGCCTGATTTTATATACAGCATAACAGAATTTGGCCACTGTTAACCACATTGTACTGATTTGATAAAAGTAGTTGCACGTAAAAAAGATTAGCATTTCCCTGATATTTTGTTAGGTAAGGTGTCATAAATGGAATCTGTGAGTATAGAAGATGCAGTATAGCAGGATGTGGTGGGTTGGGTTCAAGAAACATTGTTCACCAAGCCAAAGATGTCAGAAAATTTATACTTTGATAGGCAGAAGCATGAGGTATGAGGTTTGGCGTGAGGGAGAATAGCCTCACATATACAGTATCATGATGTAATTGTCACACTTACTTGTATAAGATGTCATGACATATCACAGAAGGTCAAACTTTTTTCCAAGTGCTAACTCCACATGGAAGGTTTTCATGTGCCGCCGTTCATCAGGGATTATTCAACCAGAGAGACCACTTGAAAGTAAGGATTTATTTATTTATTTATTCCTAAGAGATCTATTAGAGATACCTTTCCTGTCATTATGTCCTCTTGTATATTTTGATTCTAAAGCTCTGCAACTTCTAGCCTCTGTGTTCCTGTGGATAGGTTTAAACTCAGCTTCAGGATTAAGTTCAGTAATATATGACCCTTTCTGTGACACAGCTGAGAAGGTTTGCAGGTTTGGGAGACTTTGCATCATTTTAAAGGACCATATGACATTCATGGGTGGCTTCCTGTAAATTTTTGTACTTATTATGTCCGACTTTAGGGATTACTGGCTTAGCTTTCAAGGTATATTAAAATCGGTCAGCGGGAAGAGTTAGTCCATTAATATCAAAAGTTGTCAAGTGACCCAGTCAACTAACCCAGGGAATTAAATTTAGCTCCCAATAGACCTTGTCTTATATACAGTTTGACCCAGTCATCTGTATCAAAACCTAGTCCATTGCTTCTCTAACAAAAAGAGCTAAAGAGGAAAAAAGAAAACCCAGATTTTCTGTTTGATACTTGCTGCTAAGACTTGGCAGCATAGATAACAACTCCCAAATACATACTCACTGCAGCAACCACAGCTACTGTGGTATATCTGGTAAAGAGGAAAGAACCTAGTTTTATGCCAAATACTTGCTGGTTCATGGGCTCAGGCGATACCAGACAGTCCCTGCAAAAAGGTGTGGACTCTGCACTCCAAATTTGGATTCAGTCAAGGACAGTGCAGGTCCAGTACAGCCTTCAGACTCTTCTTATAGGTGCCAATCAAGGCCAATAACTCACCTGTTTACCAATGGTAAAACAGGAATTTTAAAAAATGAGATTGTACCAATAGCTGCTTTGGTCAGAAAACTACGGTATGTGGTCTCCTGCTCTAGGACAGAGATTTAGATGGGCAGTAATGATCATGAATATTCTTGTCCAGGGAAAGGTCTTGAGTAGAAAATATATCAATAGTCTCTTCCAAAGCTAGTTGTTACCTACCGTATCAGTGGCTTAATTACAATCAGTTCATATATCATGCCAGGCCATAATATAATTTGTTATTTGAACAACTCAACCATTAAGGTTTGGAATTCACAATATATTGTTTAGCAAGTTATTTATTTAATAAGCCAAACCTTAATTTCAAAATCTGTTTGCTACAAATGGGCAATGTTGGTCATTCTGTGCTTACAAGGTATACATTACCGTACAGAAGTCTCCATTGTTGGTTTATGAGCCATACACAACACAGCTAATCCTTAATAGAAACTTACTGTGTATCTTAGTGTGTTGCATGAACAGAGACATGTAATATTGAGACGGCTTGTAAAACAAGCTTTCTTAATACTTAGTGTTTTTATTAGTGTTTATATATATATATATATATATATATATATATATATATATATATATATATATATTAATTGAGTCTAATTTAGAATTGTTTTCTGGGGTTGCTTTTGAATTGAATTTGAATTTATGTTGTAGGAATTTTTAGGTGTTAGTTAATGAAGCAATGGGGAGTATTTAAAAAAAAACCAAATCAAATAAGTCAGTGGTGAATAATATAAATATTGTGAGTCCAGAGTTTGAGCATAAAAATTGTATGTAGTAGCATCACAACTTATACCTGTGTGATAGGTAGACTGACTGATGTTAACAGACTGATATTTTTCAGGCTGCCATAGAACAGAGGACAATATTCTTACATGTTGTACGCCGCCCTGAGTCCCCAGGGAGTAGGGCGGCATATAAGAACATTAAAACAAACAAACAAACAAACAAACAAACAAACAAACAAACAAACAAACAAACAAACAAACATTCTACACCACCAGTATCACTGCTCAAATATTCAGACTTTCAAGAATGACTTTCCTACACTCAGGAAAACTTTTGCAATGGTAGTTAGAAAGCCTATTGTCTGAATTTGTATGTTGCGTTTTGCCATGGTTCATTTAAATATGATTTACTGAATTACACCATAGTTGCCTAGAATTATACATGCCAAACCATAAACCATAATTTACAATCCCAAATGCTTCTATTTACACACTAAACTAAAACCAAACAAACACTGTTCTGCTGTAGCGCATTGTATAAGTTAGATTTGAATGGCAGGTATTACGTGCCATAAAATATGTGAGCACTTTTAATATACAGTAATGCTACTGCTATATCTTCTTCCTATTATTACAAGCATATAAATATGCAAAACTATAAACTCATAACCCTGAAGTCTGAAAGGAGGCATGTTTTTCTTTTGCAACACTAGCAGTGAGTGGAGATATTTAGTGGCAGCTTCTTGCAGTGTTAAAAATCATTGGAAAGCTGAAATCAACATTACTAGAAATGGGCAAGGTTCGTAATAGGGCAGCATTTTAATCCATCTTGCATAAGTAGTTGAGTTTATAAGTTCATGGTAGGTCATAAGGCATGGCTTGCGGTTGTGTACAGGCAGTCACCAATTGTGTAAACACACTGAGGAAACTGTCTGTAAACCAATAATTCTACGGCAAAAATAATGGTTTTTAAAATGCCACTGGATTCTAACAGACTTATTCTGGCATGAAATGTAATGAACTGCATTTATTATACAGTATAAGATATTTGAGCTACATCTAATGAAATGTACATATTTGACTCATGCTAAATTATTTTGCTAATTGTTAAAGTTCTAAAAGTTTTGATAGTATCTTGAAAATGTCTGGTTTAATATTTGTAGCAATGTGATTTGAAAATGAAGTTTCTTGTGGAAAACTCCTAAACGCAAACACTATGGATGATCTTGGATTAGTCTCATTTTTGCTTTATCACAGTTGTGAGATAAAATCTTAAGAATGACATTTGATTCCATAGATAGAGATATGAAAGGGGAATATGAAAGATGAATATTAAAGAGAGTAATCTGAAATACCCCATGGGGGATAGATCCCAAAAGCCCTTTGAAGTTCAGCAGTAAAAAACCTATTTCATAATTCAAATTTACTTCTTTACAGAGTCAAATGTCGTTTGCTTGCTTGTTAGTTAGCATGCTATGTTAAGCCAATTGTGGCTTATTCAGAAAACCATCATTAACAAAATCTGAAACCGAAAATCTCTGTGCGTGCATGTGTGTGCGTGCGCATATCTCCAATTTTATTTTCTCCTTCTCTCTTGCCCGTACACTACAGCAAAGTAGATGGTGAATTTGCTTTGCCTGGATGATGGAACACTATTGATGTGATTGCAAACATTGGCCGGAGTAGTTTTTACATGCCTTATTGCACATGTGAAGAGAACTGTTTGGAAGCATGCTCTTTTAATGTTTAAAAAGTAAAATTCAAAATGGATCTTCAAATTAAAATAATATCTCTTGCAGGCAGAGTACATGTTTTGACAGCCACTTGGGAAATTCAGTGATTAAATAGAAGTCATGCTTTATTTTTCACGGATGCAGGGCAGCTGCACCATAAACTTCTGGGTTTTCCATCATGCTTAAGAACTTCAGTACATTGGAAATCGTAACAACATCCTGCAATATCACTTAATTATCCTTTCAAGGGTATTCAGAAGAGCTCTTTCTTTATTTCAGGGTTTGTCACAAACAGTTCCATTTTCCTGTGTTGACAGATTGCCCAGTCTAAATTTGTTTTGCAGGCTCTCTGCTTAATATACAGAAGTTAATTTAGCATAACCCTTGTAAAGAAGCTGCTTTGCAGAAATAGTTTTTGTAATAATATAAACATCAAAATAAAACTCTGGGGCAACATGACTTTCTGGTGCAATCTGGATGTGTTAAAAATGTAGTTATATTTATCAGTATCATATGAATGTCACGCTGTGTGTAATTTTTGAAAAAAAATAATAATCAAGGATTAGTTTACTTACACCAATACTTATATACCCCATCCTACTTCCAAACAGTCAGAATTTTTTGCAATAGCTCTATTTCTTGCTATATTATTTCTTAAAGTTATGACACTGACTTCACAATTAAGAAATGCTGTCCCACTATAAAACAAACTCAACAAAATAATCCTGCATCTAAAAAGAAGTCCAAAAATTGGTTCTTATAGGATCCACGCAGGACTGACATGACTCTACCAACTTTTAATGGAGAGATCAAATTGCTTAAATACACAAATCCTACATTACTTATGTATATTTGTGACAACTTCTAACAAGTGTTCACTACCCTTTTCTGATCCAAACCTTCTAAAATAAAAGCAACATTCCATACATTCTTATACATTAAAGGAAATAAAATAGTACCCAGTTAAGAATTTATTAGTGCTCATATCCAAACATTATCCCAAGCCATCGCCTACTTTAAGTTTTGCACAGAGCACAGGTAAGACATTGTAACACTAAGAAATGATGAAACTGAACACAAGCTGTGAAAACCTGTGAGCCTTTGCTGAAAATGTCAGTCACTCTGTCTTAATGTATTTTGATAAACATGTTCAAGGTTGCAAGTTTTCAGGTTGAAATCCTATGTACCATTACTTGGAAGGAAAGGTTACATTCAGGAAGCCCGAATAGACATGCTGATGTAAATATGCATGTGTGAGACCAGATGGCAAACCTAAATGTAAAATAGAAACATTAGTTAATACATTTTATATTGGTTTAATCGGGCCATCGTCACGTGAAAACATGACGTCTCGTTGGAGAAAGAGCCTTCATGGGTTGCAAAAGGACACATGAATATAGGTTTCCTTTGTTCAGCGATCTGCCTTCTTCCCCCCAAATCAGGCAGGCAGAACAGGCGAATGTTGACGATTTGCTTATTGTGATGGGTGTAGCAGGAGTCCCCCACCTCATTTTCTCTTCCCTCCCTCCCCTTTAGCATTTCAGCAGCAGCTATGGAAGGGGTGTGGTTGACCCTTGGCAGCCTCGCTGAGAAACGTGAGCCAGGGGGAAAATTCCTCGCACCCACAGCCCCGGCCTGCGGCCTTTATGAGGAGAAGACAGGAGTTAAGAGTCGGTGAGCGTTGCTTCCAGCGGCGCCCGGGCCCTTCTTTTGCGCCTGTCAAGCCTGCCCTTTCCCTCCCCCGTTTCTCCAGCCCAGTGTGAAGGTACAAAACAGGCTCCCGCGGCCGCCAAAGCTCCCTCGCTCTCCTTAATCCCTCCACCCACCCGTTGCCCCGCCAACAAGTCAGACGAGCAGGTGATCCATTGACAGGGAGCAGATGGTCTCCCGCCGAGGTAAGCGAGGCCCCACAAAGAAACCGTATTGATCATATTGCTTCCCTTTTCTCTTCTGCAGAGGCAGCGTCAGGCGCCGCGTTTTCTCACTTGAGCTCAGCTTCGCCCCCTCCTCCCTCCCGGGCGCAATCAGGAATTACGGTAAAAAAAAAAACATAGAAACCAAAGGCTCCCTGCCGCGTCTTTTGGGACAAGGAAGAAGCGGGACACCCGAAACGGCCCGAGCCCGTTGGGCGCCCGAAACAGAGGCTGAGAAACGGCGTCTCCGCCTTGCTGACCTCCCGTTCAGAGGCGCGCAGGGAAGCTGGAGAATTGTGGGTTGTTGTTACCTTTTCACCCCCAGCCCTCCAATTCTCAAGTGGGAAACGGCGTGCAAACGTTGTGTGCAGTGCACAGCCAAGGAAATGTGCCTAGGGATATGCATACGTTGTGGAGAGCCGAATATGTGGTCAAAGGCCCAGCATCCATATGATAAAATACTCCAGGCAGATGAAATGATCTGAACCAGAGGCCTTCAAACTTGGCAACTTTAAGACTTGTGGACTTCAACTCCCAGAATTCTCCAGCCAGCATAGCTGGCTGGAGAATTCTGGGAGTTGAAGTCCACAAGTCTTAAAGTTTATTTTATTTATTTAGTTTATTTCTTTATTTGTCAAACATGTATAGGATAGTATTAGTTTGCATAAACATAAGTAAAAAGTAACGATAAAAGAGGACAACAGGACAGTAGGACAGGGACGGTAGGCACAGTGGTGCACTTATGCACGCCCCTTACAGACCTCTTAGAAACGGGGAGAGGTCAACTGTAGACGGTCTAAGGTTAAAGCTTTTGGGGTTTGGGGAAGAAACCACAGAGTCAGGTAGTGCATTCCAGGCATTGATCACTCTGTTGCTGAAGTCGTATTTTCTGCAGTCGAGTTTGGAGCGGTTTACATTTAGTTTGAATCTATTACGTGCTCGTGTATTGTTGCGGTTGAAGCTGAAGTAGTCATTAACAGGAAGGACATTTTGGTATATGATTTTATGAACTACATTTAGATCAGATCGGAGGCGACTTAGTTGTAAATTGTCTAATCCCAGTATTTCAAGTCTGGTGGAATAAGGTATTTTGTTGTGAGCGGAGGAGTGAAGGACTCTTCTTGTGAAATATTTCTGGACTCTCTCGATTGTATTTATATCTGATATGCAGTGCGGGTTCCAGACAGGTGAGCTGTATTCCAGAATTGGTCTAACAAATGTTTTGTATGCTCTGGTTAGCAATGTAATGTTGCCAGAGAAGAAGCTACGCAAGATTAGATTAACAACTCTTAGTGCCTTTTTGGCAATGTTGTTACAGTGGGCTCTAGCACTTAGGTCGTTGGATATGAGTACTCCATGGTCTTTGACAGAGTTTGGGGACCCCTGAGGCAGAAACTCCAACAAAAGCTGCTTTTCCTCTTTGATATTAGGGATGCAACAAATAAGGCTTTAATAATCATTTTAGTTGCCGAGGCAGCCCTCAATTCTGCAAGTTGAATAATAGAATAACAGAGTTATGGAAGGGACCTTGGAGGTCTTCTAGCTCAACTTCCTGCTCCAGCAGGAGACCAATACCATTCTGGACAAATGGGTGTCCAATCGCTTTTCAAAACTTCCAGGAAGGAGCACCCACAACTTCTGGAGGCAAGTCGTTCCACTGATTTGTTCTCCTGTTGCCTCCAGTTTTTCTTTGCCCCATCGCTGACTGCTAGTTCAGCAGTTCAGCTGTTCAAATCTCACCGGCTCAAGGTTGACTCAGCCTTCCATCCTTCCGAGGTGGGTAAAATGAGGACCCAGATTGTTGGGGGCAATATGCTGAACTCTGTAAACCGCTTAGAGAGGGCTGTAAAGCACTATGAAGCAGTATATAAGTCTAAGTGCTATTGCTATCTTCTGCCTACGCTTGTAGGGCACTCTTTGCACCTCATGTGGATTCTTTCTTTGCAAAGCAGGTAAACAGGGGCGCCCACAGGGAGGACTATCAAGATGGAGGCTGCAACCACACAAAGTTGCATCCCATTTTTATATGGCTTCAAATGCCTGGGTATGCTCCTGTGGACACCTTGCACCCGAGAATGGGGCAAGAATGACCTTTTTCTACAATGACCTCATGCTATTGATCTCATCCCCATGACAGTGCCTTAATTTCATTCTTGACTGCTAAAAAAAGACAGCCTTAATCCATCTTTAGCTACACTGTGATAAAGTTGTATTTTCCCCATTAGTCTGAAATTGTTCAAGGGCAACTTCAAGTTATATAAAATCTGTTAAACTTTGTCCTCTGGAGCAAAGATTAACAGATTCTGTAAAATTGGTTAGGTTTTGTCCTCTTGGAGAGCTGCCCAAAAAAGGTCAAGAAGATGATTATGGCTGCAATTGAGCCCTGCCCTATTTATGTGCATTAATGGTGCATACATACAGGTAGTCCTTGACTTACAACCACAATTGAGCCCTGAATGTCTGTTGCTAAGTGAGGCAGTTATTAAGTGAGTCATGCCTCATTTTACAACCTTTTTGCTACAGTTGTTAAACAAATCAATGCAGAAGTTAAGGGATTAATGCTGTTATTAAGTGAAACATTGGAAGCTTTCAAGAAGAGACTGAACTGCCAGAAATGGTGTAGGGTCTCCTGCTTGGGTGGGGGGTTGGACTAGATGACCTACAAGGTACCTTCCAACCCTGTTAATCTGTTACTCTGAATCTGGCTTCTTCCATTGACTTTGCTTGTCCTAAGCCAGCTAGGAAGATTACAAATGGGAATCATATGACCCTGGGACACAGGGCAGCTGTCATAAGTACATGCCAGTTGCTCAGTGTCTGAATTTTGATCACGTGACCACCGGGATGCTGCAACCGTTGTGAGTGTGAAAACTGGTCATAAGTAGTCATTTTTCAGTGCTGTTGTAACTTCGGATAGTCACTAAATGAAGTCAAGAACTACCTATATATAAAGGGAAAGGGCTCCAGTCACACTGTTGTCCCAAAGGTGCTTTTTTCAACAGGCAACTGGACTTTTGGGGTTTTCTTTGAAGACGTTTCGCTTCTCATCCAAGAAGCTTCTTCAGTTCTTGGATGAGAAGCGAAACGTCTTCAAAGAAAAACCAAAAGGTCCGGTTGCCTGTTGAAAAAGCACCTTTGGGACAACCATGACCTGGATGACTGAGAATCTCCATAGACTTTTAGTCATAGAATGACATTTGCACAGATTAATAGGAAGGGTAAATAGTCTTGATTCCCCTCCTTTGCCTTTTTCCTGTGGGCACCCATTTCTTTGGAGGAAAGTCAGCTGACTCTCTTGAATTGGGCAATAGAACAGATTGGATAATAATTAGCAGTGAGGATAGCAAATTTAATGCTCTTATAGTTTATTGCCAGCTGGAAGACAGCACTAATTCAGCAGTGGGAAAAGGATCCTAAACTTTTCGCCTCTACAGAGCCTGATCCAATTGGAGGTAACTGCATGATACAGGTGGTTCTTGACTTGCAACCGTCCACTTAGTGACCATTCTAAATTACAACAGCACTGAAAAAAGTGACTTATGACCGTTTTCCACAATTGTGACTGCTGCAGCATCCCCATGGTCATGTGATCAAAATTTGGATGCTCGGCAACTGGTTCATTTTATAACGTTTGCAGTGTCCCATGATTATGTGATTCCGTTTTGCAACCTTCTGATAAGCAAAGTCAATGGGGAAGCCAGATTTACTTTGCAACTGTGTTACTAATTTGGCAACTGCAGCGATTCACTTAACAACCGTGGCAAGAAAGGTTGTAAAATGGGGCAAAAGTCACTTAACAACTGTCTCTCGTAGCAACATAAATTTGGTGCTCAATTGTCGTAAATCAAGGACTACCTGTAATACAGTTACAGATGGAGCAGAACAATTGCATGAATGTTTTTGTTCATTACAGCAATATCCATTTTACCTTTCAAATAAATTCCAAAATCGCATTATTATAGATTCCATTGGGAAACTGCTATTGGCTATTAATTGCAATTTGCAGTTCTTTGAGCTGATGCTTTTCCTTTCTACTTTTTAATATCAAAGCAGACTAAAGAGTAAAGCATACCAAACTACTACCATACCTAGCCCAAACTACCATGTTTCCCTGAAAATAAGACCCTGTCTTATATTTTTTTGAACCCTGAAATAAGCGCTTGGCCTTATTGCCATGCACTCAAAAATTGGGCTTATTTTGGGGGGAAACGGGGTAGTTTTCAAGGTTATGAGTGTCCTCTGCTTCTTTTGATTTCTTCAGTGAAAATTTATATCCTATAAATTGCTGAACATGTCTGCTTTCCCTGTGTAAATGATATAAAAGAGCCAAGAAACTTTGGTAATTTCTTCTATAGTCCAGTGATCACTCTTGGATGCTCTTCAATTATTGGTTTGATTCTACCACTGTTACCTTTCATACTTTTTTCTTTTCATCCATTTCTTCATTTCTTCCTTGTATTACAATATGGGTGAACTCAGTATGGGCAAACTGGCAGATACAAATGAGTTACATTTTAATATTTGATATAACATTGGTTTATGTGACATGAAGTGAGGCAAGTTTATGCCCACTCACAAAACAATGTTGTATTGCCACTGGATAGATTTACTATGGTTTGCCCAAAAAGTTACATAGTGATGGAAAATTGTTCTTACAGCTAATAAACTGTTACTGCACATATCTCAAAACAGGGGTGGCTCTAGATTATTTGGGAAGGTCTTCAAATAGCTTCTCTGAGTTTTTGAATTGTTTCAAAGGTTCAAGGAATAGAGTCATAGAAAACAATTTGCATTGGCCCATGACATATCAGGCTTGGTTTACTAGGGAAATGTAAGAGGAAAAAAAAATCTTTATTTTCATCATGTTACTAATTACAACTAGGAACGTCACAAGCAAAAGTTAAAGAGTGCATGGAAGCAAGTTAGTCATCACTAGTTGACTCTCAGCCTAACACCCCAGCCAGATTTTCTTAAGCTTAAACACAGCTCGCTAGAGGCAGCCAGAAAATTACTCCTTTTTTTCCCTCCCAACTGCCTCATTTTCTCCCAACCTTATAAATGCAGGAAATTTGCAGCCCTTCAAACTCAACCGTCTCCCTCCTGCTCACCAATTCATCACTTCTGGCTTGGTATTCATTGCCGTGTAAGACCAAACTGCGACTCCACCAACGGGAACCGTGAAGCGGTTTGCCCTTATTCACAGTTGGCATCCTACCTTCATAGCTGTCACATAAATTCATTGCCAGTCTTGGGCTGATAAAAGAGAGAAGATTTTTTTTTAAAAAAAGAAAAATGCCCTCAAGAACAACGGCGACGACAACAAAAGCCGAGGGGCACACTTTGCCCGCGATATCTGCACTTGTTTGCAGGTGGTTCTGGAAACCATAACTACAGTAGCCTCAGTGTTTTTGCAAGCCGTTGCTGTGTGGCTTCTAAGATAAATTTATCCTCCCCTTCCCCCAGTACATTTTACAGTAAATAAAAAATGCCCTAAAGCTCTTTTATTGCACTCAAAGGGTGAAATGCATGCGTTCATGCACACCGTACACAAAAACCCATGCGAGAAAGAAATGAAAAGAAACAGGTTCTGTGAATAAGGACCAGACAAAACAGAGTCTCAAAGCTGTCTCAACTAATGTCTTGGTGGAACTGCTGGGCCAGTTTACAGAAGGCTACTTGTTCCTTGATTTTTATGGTGATTGGTGTAATGCATGTGACAGTTTGGGAGTAGTTTTAGGACAAGTGGGAAAAGGGGGAAAAAAGAAATCTTTTCACACTAACCTCTTTGCTGATGCACTTGGACCATTATGTGCTCCTGAGCACCTGTGGTTGACAAAGGAAGAGGGAACCGAGACAAACGTAAGTAAATAAATGGAAGGGCACAGCAATCATTTTGGTGTACACAGCCTCTCTTGGCTGAGTACAACAGAACTTTCTCCACATTAACTTAGCACTTTATGAACTTGAGGAATGGGACAGCGGCATTACAAAAAGAGGGTAATTCAAAGTTACAGCAGTGGTTTTGTTCTACAGAAGTACTGTACAAAGATGGGATTCTTTCACGCTGTGAAATTTTCTAAACCTTTCTTTTCCCCCCCCCCATTTTAATGGGTCCTAGCTCCAAGCACCGTGCAGCCTTTGTGAACGTAAGCCACAAACACGATACCGTTTCATAGAACACATGAATTTATAAAATAATGATATAATTAGGCATTTTTAAAGCTGTTCATCTTCAACTATGAAGAAATTGCAAAATCTATCTTAGCTATCTGCATGAAGAATTAGAATGCAGCCAGCATGAAGAGGATCATATTTGCTTGCTTGGAAGATGATGAATTGGCTGAGGAAATTAAACTACATTTATGCAATATGCAAATATGGACGAATGCAAAGAAATCTGAAACCCAACTTTTAAGAATGAAATACTCAAAAGACTCATTATTACTGGATGAATATATCAGTTTCTTTCCCCCCCATATTCAACATTCTAAAGTCTCAGATTATTTAATTTCTTTCATATTGTACTATGGAATTCATTTTTTCAGAAGCTGAGTTTGACTAGATATTCTCTAAGCAATTAGAAGAATTTGCTCCTTTCCTTTCCTTTCCTTTCCTTTTCCAATTAGGCTTGTACCAATGAATTTTGGCAACCATTTTAATGTACATTTTTAGCTTTTGGACTCTCTTTTTTTAATTTTGTGAACTGCTTTGAGTGTTCACATAATAGATGTATCAATTGAATGAACAAAAACACAGAATAATTTCCATTTCCTGGTGGTGCTAGGGATACGGTACTAGGAATAATAGACCAAGTTCTCTTGTGGGCATCATATTGAAGAAACCCAACAGCAATGGTGGGTTTAGTTTCTTATGCAGCCTAATCATAGTGCTAGTTAAGCAAGGTATCTGAGTAGCCATCTCACCCCACATGCCTGCCACATGCCAATGAAAAGGACCTCCTACACCCCCTGTCTGCTAAGGAATTCTGGTGGGTGGGACAAGGAGAAAAGCCTTTTCCACTGTGACCCCATCCCTGTGAAACACTCTACCATTGGAGGTGAGAACTTCTCCCACCTTTTTGGCCTTCTGGAAGGGTATTAAAACTTGGTTTTCCGCTTGACTTTACCCTTGGTTTTATCCTTAGACTGTCCACTGTTGACCTCACCCGATTCCTAAGAGATCAGTAAGAGGCGTGCATAAGCGCACCAGCGTGCCTACCATCCCTGTCCTAATGTTCCCTCTTATCAGTACCCATCTTGTGTATATAAACAATGTTATATCTATGTATATTACCAATACGTACTTGACAAAATAAATAAATAAAATAAATTGGCTTGGAGCCCTGAAGTGAATGTTTACTGCTAGAGGTGGTTGATTGGGTAAGAAAACCTCATCCCTGTCCCGTCTGTCTCATAGTCCTGTTTTTTTGTGTGTGTACAGTAATTTTTAATTTTTAATTTGCATAGTTCTAATCTTTTCATTACCTTTCCTTTTATCTTTTTATAATCTGTAAGATGCCCAGAATTGCTATATAAGGGAGATGGACAGCATAAAATTTTAATAAATTAATAAAATAAATAATTTCTTATTGTTTCAAAGAGGGAAAAGGGAAAATAAATTCCAGATCTCCCATAATCATCATTTTGTTCCTACAACTGAATATTAGATTGTGAGAAACTGCAGGTTGGTACAACTTCATCTGCAAACATTCAAGGAAAAGTACACTTAAATCTTTATCATTCAAAAAGTCAGTGTGACTTTCCTTGAGAACAGATTTGCTTTCATCCCTCCAATGACAAATTGAAGATTTGTTTTTAACCTGGTATCATATTTATGCGGTTATTGGAATACGAAATAATGTGGAAACAAATTCAGTGTGGAAACTTGTATTGCTGGCTCAGGAATTCTGGGAGTTGAACTCCACAAGTCATAAAGGGACCATTGTTCCCAACTCCTGATTTAGAGCAATGGTTCATATAATAAAAAATAGAGAAAGAGACCTGTATTGTCCTTAGCAGCTGTTGAAATATAGATAGCCCTCAACTTATAGCCATTTGCTTAGCAAGCTAGAATAGTGTCACGGTGTGAATATTTTCAGTTGTGTGTCTATGCAGGGTGATGCACCCCTATCCTAATGTTATGGTACATTCCAATACAAGCAGACACGTGATATGATGTCTACGCATGTGTGCATTCCTAAGCCACCATTTATCTTCTTCTGCCTTAGTTCTTGACCTGAACGGTCGTGTTTCTTAGCAAAGATGTAATTATTCAGGATTTATTGTTTTTGTACTGAAATAAATATTTTCTATTAGACTTTTAATCTCGGCTTTATTTCTAACTGTCTGAATTCCAAGTAAAGATCTAAATCGCCTCTATGAGATTTTATTCTTATCCTTAACAAATGGTATTGAAAAAAGTGACTTAACAACTGTTGCAGCATTCCCATGGACATGTGATCAAAATTCAGGCACTTGGTAACTGGCATGTATTTACGACGTCACAATTGTCCCCAGCATCCCAGGGTCATGCAGTCACCATTTGCAACTTTCCCTAATTGGGTTTTGACAAAGCAAGGCCAACGGGGAAGCCAGATTCGCTTAATGGCCATATGGTTCACTTGACAGCTCTAATGATTCACTTAACAGCAAAAAAAAGTCATGAAACTGGGCATGACTCACTTAACTGACTTGCTTAGCAATGGAAATTCTGGTCCCAATCATGGTCATAAGTCAAGGACTAACTGTATATTTTCAAGTTTTGGCAAGTATGTCATTTACCATCCCTTGACTATTTCCAGGCAAGGGGTTTTACAGGCTTTGACCCAAAAGTCAACTTGGGGCTGCAATGGTGTTATCAGATCATGTTTGGCTTGACTGATTTATATATTTTACTTTTTGTTCTATAAATACACCAGTCCTGTTTGAGTAAACGTGGACTGACTTTTGCCCTTAAAATGTAACAGTTGAAATATTAAGGCTGCCCCAGTGTCCTATTTTGAAAATTATGGGCTCAGGGCCTGTTCAGTTAGTTGGTGCTGTTCAGTGATTGAACTGCTCTTTGGAGAAAAAATAAACCCAGAAAAGGCCACGTAAGAGACTTAAGAGTCAATGGGAACGATGTTTTCAGGGTACCAGCTGAGTAAACTCTTTAAAACTCATATCTCTGGGGGACAGGCTACTGCAGAGTAAATCAAGTAACAGCAAATAGCAAGAGAAAGTGAGGCTTTACTGTAACGCAGTGAAGTCGAGATGATGCAGGCATGGCTGTGTGCCTTCCATGTCAGCTTGGAAGGTGCCCGTTTTATCTCCTACCCATGAAAATGCAGCTGACCATTTGGGATAGCTGCCTTCGTTGAAGGAAAGCCACCGGCATTCCCCAACTCTAATTGGACAACTAAGTTAACAAAGCATTTCATATCTCCAAATGCTGCGTTGTAGAATGCAGGATGGTTTTCTGCTCCCTCTTGTTTCCCTTCAGTTACTTAGCAATGGCTAATCAAGATATGTGCACACCATATTGTTTTACGTGTTTGACTAAGACCCTGACAGATTAATAGGAAGGGTAAATAGCAGGCCTCTCCGTGGTGGTGCAGTGTCTCTTGGCAGGGTTGACTGCTGCCTGTCTTTGTTGTAGTTGCACAGAAGAAGCTGTAGCAAAAGCCTGCTGGGGCAAAGTGACCCAGGTCATGGGTATTTGTTTCTCATCTCCATAGAAAACAATTGTCTTCTCAATGGAAGACGGCTCTCCGAAATGATGTGGTTCCACAGGAGAGGAAGCAAGCGTGCTTCCACAGAAATATAAGGACGTGGACATAGACTGACGCTTTCTGTTTTGTGAAGAGCTTGCAAAAAGAATTGAGGTTTGGGGTTAGGGTTGGGATGGTACTGGAAGAGCTAATGATGAGCACTAGTAAAGGATCTATGAAAATGGTCTCCCTTTTTCTGGAAATGCCTTACATATGTTGTCTATGGATCTACACATGACCAGAAATCTGTTTCATGCTATGCATCTTTCTAATGCTGGTCAAAATAGGCACAGAATTGGGTTATTGATGGGACCACTTGTATATTGTCCCATCCTGCGCAGTCTTCCCCAAAGCATTTAAGCGGACAGGCTAGATGTGCCTATCTTGGGGATAGAAGGTGGGTTGTATTTTTAAACATTCTGTCACTATTGTTCTCAATATTAAATTAGTGCCTCAGAGTTGTTTCACTAAGTGTAGGGAGCCATGGAGATGATTTTGAAGAAAACAGCCAGAAGATATTAGGACAACAGGTGCTGAAAGTGTTAAATCCAGGGAGGATCAGATCCATGAAGTGGACTATCATTAAGTGTTGTACCTCATGATTCTTGACGAATGTATCTTGTCTTTTTGTGTACACTGAGAGCATATGCACCAAAGACAAATTCCTTGTGTGTCCAATCACACTTGGCCAATAAAGAATTCTATTCTATTCTATTCTATTCTATTCTATTCTATTCTATTCTATTCTATTCTATTCTATTCTATTCTATTCTATTCTATCTTGAAGTAGATCAGGAAAATGACTCCACAGGAAGACTAGAATTATAATTTACTGGGATAACTATACAGGTAGTCCTTGACTTACCATCACAATTGGGATCAGAACTTCTGTTGCTATGTGAGGCAATTGTTAAGTGAGTCACATTTGATTTTATGATCTTTTTTTGCCATGGTTGTTAAGTGAATCATCTCAGTTGTTAGTCGCATAATCATTAAGCTAACTGGACTTTCTGTACTAACTTTGCTTGATGGAAACCAACTGGGGAGATCGTAAATGGTGATCACATGACCCAGGAATGCTACAACGTCATAAATACATGCTGGTTACCAAGCACCTCAATTTTAATTGTGTGACCATGGGGATATTGCAACAGTTGTGTGATGACCCATCCTAAGTCACTTTCTTCCAGTATTGTTGTAAATTTGAATGATCAGTAAATGAATGGTTTTAAGTCAAGTACTACTTATAGTAACATAATCTTATAAGTCTACTCGTACTTTTCCTTTGCCCCAGTGAATCAGGGGGAGCCAGGCTGAGTCTTTTTCCAATTCTCTCCTGTCTTCCCGGGCTTAATGCTTGCGTTCTCTTATTGTTGACCTAATGGGTTCTGGATGTCTTCTTCAAGGTTGTCTCCATGGCACCTACAGCAAGTGGAGCAGCCATATAAAAAGAAAAATATATATCTTCCCTTACTTTATTCTTCCATATATCAATAACCCTGTCAGGTAGGGTACGCTGACAGAGAGAGTGATTCGCCCAAAGTCACTCACTGAACTTCTGTCTCTGAGGGCGGAACAGAAATTGAATTTCCTCTCCCTTAATCCAGTATCATAGCCCTCAAACCCCACTGGACCAACCTTTCTTAACTTTGGCCATTCTGGGAATTGGAGGCCACCTCTCTTCAGATTGGCCAAGGTTGTAAAACATTGCCTTAGATTTTCTGCCTATTAGAAAGCCCTTTGGAGAGACTAACTTCCTTTTTAATCATGTCCTGTGCTAAGTACATTGGGCTACAAGCGTATTCCACAGTTCTCGGTCTGCAGCTATTTTTTTTACTTTCTTTATTATCAGCTTCAGTTATGTGACCAACTACAACTCTTAACTTTATTGTTTCCTCTATTAATGGGATGTTATACTTCTATAATGACTCTGCCAGCACATTTGGAACATATTCAGCTAATATGTCTGATACTGTACTCATTTTGGGGTCAAAAAATCATTAAATTTTGAATGGTTTGTGGCAGGTCCTTCAACCATGAGTGATTGTAGAGAAATAAGTCTCATTTAAGCCCTTCAGCCATGAATAATTATTGAGAAATAGGGGATGGCAAGGCTACAAAAGCCACCTTTCTTGTACCAGCTCATTTCTCTTTGGCATGGCTAGCTTTGTGGCATTTCTCTTACTATTCCAGACTGCTTCTATTGTCTTTGCTCACCGACTGGCTAATATGAGATATTACTAGTAAGCTACAACTCGGACACAAGGTTTGCTAATGTGCCCTGACCAACTTGGAACTCTACCAAAACTAGTGATGAGGGGTATCCTTCCTGGAATTATCCAAATGTATCAACTAATGATGCCAACTGTTGGCATAATTGTTCCTGGTACCCCAGAAACTATTTTCTAAAAGCTTTTATTTTTAAGTTGGACTAGGACACTACTAGATAGTCCACATCCCCACTTGCATGTAACCCTGGCGCAAGCATATCTTTGTTTTGGCCTGTTGTTCTACATTATTTTAACCCAGAGTTTCTCAACATGCTGCTTCACAATGGATAGATTGCATATCAGTACAGAAGCAGGAAAAATGCCCTTTGATTTTGTTACCTTTAAGGGGAAATACCTAAAAAATTATTACAAGAAAAATTTTGAAGACATCCAGCTGACATTGGTTGGGATATCCTCCAAAGAATCTACCATCCCAGCTCTTTTAACCTCGTTCTTCTAATAAATGAAGCAGCCACAGATGTTCCTCATCTTTATTTATCGATTAATCTTCATGTTTGTTTGTATAAATCTCTAATTCCAAAGTGGTTTAAACTGAATTGGTTTGTTCTCAACAGCCGAAGCAACATTTTTGTATTTTAAATAAGAAGCATGTCTTTTACTCAGGTCTTTGAAGAGAAATTGCCATTTTCTTCCTCAAGATTTGTTTGAAGGAACCATGAGATGGCTTTGAAAGAATTATATCGAAACGTACACAGATAAATTGAGTGCCCATGAGCACATGCTCAACCTATAGCGAAAGGATGAAATTTGCATTATGTAGCAATAAGGCTTTTTTTATTATTCAGAGGAAAACATATATGCACCAAAAATAATATTTTGGAATTTTAAAAATGTACTTAAGAACGTAAAACCCCTACAGCAGAAGTATTATGAAATCCTTCTGGCATTTCATAAAACTTTTAGACAGCATCACTTCCTCAAGCTTTTAACAATTTAGCAATTTAGCAATTTAAGGTGTTGGTTTTAACCTTTAAAGCCCTACATGGCTCAGGGCCAGGTTACCTTCGGGACCGCATTCTACCACTTGCCTCCCTACGACCGGTTAGGTCCCACAGAGTTGGTCTCCTCCAGATCCCATCAACCAAGCAATGGCGGTTGGCGGGACCGTGGGGGGAGAGCCTTCTCTGTGGGAGCTCCGTCTCTCTGGAACCAACTCCCACCAGAGATCCGGACTATCCCCACCCTGCTGGCCTTCCGTAAAGCCATTAAAACATGGCTCTTCCTGCAGGCGGGGTGAAATAAATTTCAATCCCCCATGTATGAATGATGGTTTGTTTTTAATTTTTGAAATTCTTTTTAACTATTATTATCGTTTCTTATGAATTGCTTTTTATTATCTTGTCCGCCGCCCTGAGTCCCGCGGGAGTTGAGCAGCATATAAGAACGATTAAATAAATAAATAAATAAATAAATAAATAAATAAATAAATAAATAAATAAATAATAAACAAACAAACAAACAAACAAACAAACAAACAAGGATTGAATGCTTCTAGTGACCATCTGAGGGTCTACTATGGATTTCATACCTTTTATCTTATTTTTATTCTGTAATTTTACCCTGTAGTATCTATCCAGAATTTACAGATTGGGGTGGATTTCAAAAACGGAGAAATGAATGCTTAAGCATATTTTGGCAAACAAACTTCTTATTTTTTATGAACTGCATCAGGTAGTGACATGCAATAGACCTGCAATGGAAATCAGCATTCTACTTCATTAAACAAATACCAAATACCATAGGATAAAACATTCAAGAGAATTAAATATGAGGGTTACTTTTGTTTATTTCTAATTACATAGTTCTTACTTCCTTCACTATTTCAAATTTTGACAGATAACTAAATTATGGAATCTATGATAAAAATTTACTATGGTTCATAATGTATAGATGCTCAGTTTTTATTTTTAATTGGAGAAAGGAGAAAAAAAGATGAAGACTCTTCTTTTCCCCCCCAGAAGAGTGTTCTTTGAATGTCTGAAACTGGAGTATTAGAAGACAAGCAGGTACAATTTAATTTCTGCATAGATGGACAAATATATCTCCCCGTGGTTCTCTTGGGGTGATGGCCTTTTAGAAATAATAATTTGGGAATTAATAAAGAGCTAACTGAAAATTTTATTTGTATGTCTTTAGACATACAAATAGATATAGTGAAGGAGAAGGCCTTTCAATTATGTCTGAAAATGTCACTTAGCTGTAGCAGGAGAGGGAGAGATTGCTGGCCAAATCCTTATTTTAAAGATTCATGATCAGAGCACCTGATAGAATTTGCCGTCCGCAGATTCCTCTTTAATGTAATTAAGCTTCCAGATTTATGAATACAAGAGGCCAGAACTTGATCCATGTTCATTTTCAATTACTGCACTGAAAGGCCTCCATCCAGATGTCTCTATTTACAGCATTCAAACAGACGGGACCAGGGGCCTTGGGGGGAGGGACGGCAAATTGTCACACTTGTTAATTCTTCTCTGAGGATACTCAGCAGAGGTCTTGGCTTTGACCCAGTTACAAAAGACAGGGCCCTGCTGGAGCAGGCGCATCAATGATTAGAGAACTGACCCCCGTGACCTGCACGGGTCCCTCCGTCCGCTTTGTAGGTATTTGTGTCATGATGGGGAGCAGAGGGGAGCTCCGTTCCCTACTTTTTATTTTTCATACAGTTCTGGGGTACAGAGAGAAAGCAGCTAGCTCTGATGTGAAAGACAAACATACATAATGAGAAGATCAACCCTCCCTTGGCAACAGTAACTACTATGAAATGCTACAGGGAAAATACACAGTACTTGGTGACCCAGATAATTTGGCCTATTTTAGTGACATTGTTTTAAAGGTGATTTCCCCCCCACCCCTTCCTGCTTCTCCTCTATCCCGTGTTCCCAGAATCTATAATTCTACTTGGAATATTTGGAACACAGTATCTTTTCTCGGTCACCAGGTGCAGGTCAGAATTTTAGGTATAATTTGAATTACAAGGATTTTCGGGAAAACAAATAGCCTTTTTTTTTTTTGAGGTTCTAGCATCTACTTGATGTTTTTTCCCATATTAAGCAAAGGTCAAAGATTTCCTTGATTAAACATTGCTTTTCAAAATAATAATAATCAAAAAATCCTCATACATTTATGGAAGAAAAAAAAGCATACATGAATTAGAAATAGCTGGTTGTTTCTTCATCTTTAATTAAAAATGCTAGTATAGATAATGGGGCTTCTTAAGCCTGCTGTCTCTACAATCTTTTTATATCCCAAAGGTATAAATGTTATTTTCTCTGCCATGTGCCATAAATATAAAACTGCTCAGTAAAAATTTCTCATTTTCTTTTAGAAGAATTGTTTGATCTCAGTTTTCCTGAATAATATGGTGCTCTAAGAACTGTGAAGTTCATATTGAATCTACCAAAGGCAGAAATATTCAGAGCAGAATTCCCATAATTATTTGACACTTTTCTACTAAAATTTGGAAATTCTACTACATCCTCACTCTTATTTTAGGTGGTAAATTTGATTTGCCCTTACTTAATAAAGTAAGGGAAAAAAATAATCAAACATCAAAAGCTTTACAAAAAAAAGCCAAATATAATTTCCTATAAAAACCAAGTCAACTTACTAAAAAGGTATGATGACATTCGTATGCAATCTGTGTCAAATCAAATTCCTTTTTTTTTCTTGGGGTCTGGACAATAAAGAAGCAAATCTGTCTACTTAGGAAAATGTTATGCAATAAAATGAAATGGTTCAACTTTACATAAACAAGTACAAAGTCTGGCAAAGAAAACAATATACTAGTATGCTACTTTCTAAGTTCTGAAAAACCAACCAGTAGAAATAAACCTGTATATGATGTAGATATTTAGTTGTATATTGCAGTTATTTTAATTCTAGTGTATAGGACTTAATGGCTCATGTTTGAAAGTACTGAATTACTTGCATAGCTATAGAGTTTACATGGGTCAGAAGAATCTTTCTTTTTCCTTCAACAACAGAACAGATATTCCACGAATAAAGAGGACCATTGAGTTCCACTATTAGTAATAATTAAAATAAAAAGACTGGTTTGTCTCAAGTATCTTGGATGGTACTCCGAGAATTGCCATTTTTATTTAAACCTCAAACTAACGTATTTTAGCATAGGGATTGTCTGGAACAACACAAAACAAGTTACAGTAAAAAGCAAAATATGCTGCTTTTTTTCAAGTAGTGAGTAACAATGTGCTATTTCATATCATTTAATTTGGTTGGAAGTAAAAAAAAAGAAGGCTTAAATTTGGCTTTTAGATGTATTATGGCAGACACACAGAATGTAAAAAAATGCATTTATTTATTCAATTTTTACTCTTCTGCAATCTTGCAACTCTCAGTAATTTACATGATATACAAAGAAAAATAAAATTAAAATACCCATGGCAACAAAAACCAACCAAATCATAAAATTTACAATCACATACAGCATAACAGTAGTTTTAAAAAAGATGGCATAGTGGGTAAGTGCTCTCCAGAAAAACTCAGTTTTTAACAACTTTCTGAAGGCCATCAAGGAGAGGGCCAACTTGATAACCATGGGAAGACCATGGGCCCTTCTGTTGAGAAGCATTACCTTCTGACTTTGGTTTGATTCACTTCATAGAAGCATGGGCCCTCAAAGAGTTTATCCCTTGATGTTCTAGTAGGTTGGGCTGAGAAGTGCACACAGAATGCCAAACAATAAAGGGATTCAAAGCTTAAAACCAGCACTTTAAATTGTTCCAATAGAATAGAATATATGTAGCTCAGGGTTGAACTGTGCAGTCCTTGGTGTTCCCTAGGTTGGTTGGTTTGCTTGCAGAGATTACATTACCGGAACAATACAAATAGATTAAGTTGAAAATACATAGACTCATATAGGTTCAACAGTAAAATAATACTGTAATGATAAGCAATAAGTCAGTAGCTGATATAAATCAGCTATTTTAGTGTCTAATTGACAGCGGGCCAATCCAGGCTGGAGCAAATGTAAGCCCATTGACTTCTGGTAGCAATTGCAATGGAGCAGAACTTACTGACTTGCTTAGAACTTTCTTTGTTATTATGAACTGTAAAATCTTGAACTTGGTTCAGCTATTGCACCTAGCAAGGAGTGGGTAGAATAATACAACTTGCAGTTCTGATATAGGGGAACTGTAACAGTGCATGGGTGATTGTTCTGATCTACCTAGGGAATGTGGGAATGCTATTGGACCTCTCTTCTACCTTTGAGGCCAAGCCATCTAACTTTGTTTGAGGGGGCAAATACTTTGAAAGAATCACTTTCACATATAATGAACTTTCACATAATATTCCACATATAACGAAGGGAATGGAAATTGTCAACTTGTAGATCAAGGTGAACATATTTGGTCTCAGAAAGAGCTTTCTCCAAATTAATCATTGTTAATAATTGAACTGGGAAGCTACAAAGAGAAGAATGAATGGTTATGATAAAACAACCTATGTACTGTATATCCTAGAATCTAAACTAAATGTTAATAGGAGACCTGGACTTTTAGTAAAAGTTGGACACCTTAGTTGGTGTCCATAGACCAGCTAACAGGTAATATAGGAAGCAAGCCATCATACAAAACTTTTCTATCTTGCTTGAGATATCTAACTTTCACTCTGAAAATTGGTAAAGAGTATAAAATTCAGATCCCTGGCTGGAAAGCGTCTTAAAGGGAATGGGGAATAATCAATGTTGTATGAATAATTTAAAAAAATAAATAAATAGGTGGAATCACTGTTTAATATCACCAATCCCACAGGAGTTGAGCATTGCTCAAGATTTATGGCTTTTGAGACTTCTGGCTATATTAGAGTTTTTAAAGGGTGATATGTAAAAAGAAATAAGCTATCAAATAAACAACAACCAAAAAAAGATTCATTTGCATTTTTTTAAAAAAGTAAAAGAAATCATCATGTCTAAATTTGAGTTCAAAACCTTGGTCATCATAGCCTTCCTTTGGTGACTCTGTTTATGTCATAGGTTTCCATAGCAGCTTAACATAAATTCCTACGATTGTCAGAAATGACACTATTCTATAACTTAACTGTCCAAACCTTAAAGTGTTGCAAGTTAGCCACAGCGAGTTGTCCCATTACGTTCCTGAAGTCATGAAGCATTTGTTAATCAGTAATGTTATTTTATTCAAGACATTTTTATGCTGTTTTTTCAAACCCCAAAGCTTACACTCCAGTATAAACACATAAACCAAAAATGCTGTACTAAAGTGCTAAAAGTGAAAGTGTCCATAAATGACCACTGCCAATCACAAATGATCAGGGGCTGAGTAAGAACAATACTTCCCAATTCCTGAAGAGTCTATGACAACTCGCCATGGGGACAATTCACCTTGGTCAACTCACCACGGAACAACTCACCACGGAACAACTCACCACGGAACAACTCACCACGGAACAACTCGACGCAGGACAAGAGTTACACTAATATTGAAGAAATAGTGGAATAGAATCATTAAAGAAAGGATGCCAAACGAGGGACAAAATGAAATGTGAATGACAAAAATTAAAATAATTTTTAAACTATTTTAAATAACTAAATTGAATTCGTGAATTGTGCCTCAGCCAGTTGTCCTGCGGCAAATTGGCCGTGGTGAATTAACACTGGCAAGTTGACCATGGCAAGTTGTCTGTGGCAAGTTAGCCATGGTAAGTTGTCCCATTACATTCCTGAGGTCATGAAGCATTTGTTAATACTACAGTTTTATAGAAACAGTATATGGAAACATGAGGTAAACCCAGATGGGGAATGTTTCTTCAAAAGGCCTATGTCACTTTAGACCAGCGGTTCTCAACCTGGGGGTTGCGACCCCTTTGAGGGTCGAACTACCCTTTCACAGGGGTTGGGAGACTTCGCCCCAGACACCGCCATTTGGGTTCTTTTACTCTCTGCGCATGCGCAGAACGCTTTGCGCATGCGCAGAACGTAAAAGAACTCAAATGGCGGTGGCGGGGCGAGGGTCGCGGCGGCGGGTGCGGCAGCGGGGTGGGTCACGGTGGGGGTGGGGGGTGGGGCGCAGGGTGCAGCATTAGGAAGGTTGAGAACCACTGCTTTAGACCTTGGATGTTCTGCTTTTTAATTAGTATTTTCTAATTTTCTTTCATTTCTTCCTGGATTCTCAAGATTCTTTTGTGGAAGTTATAATAATTAAATCTTAAATTAAGACTAAAGAAAAAAATTGGATTAAAGCAACCTCTGTCTTTATATTTTCTTGGTAATCTATTAGCTGCCTTAGAAATTCTTTGCTTTTCAGGTCATTATAGACTATGATCTAAAAGCTTCTGGCCTGTGTAGATATATACATTTTTTGTTGTTAGAACAAAACTTTTCCTTTGAAAAATGGTTGTAGCATAGGATTAAGTTTGAGATTATTCCATTGAATTTTCTCTTAGTTGGATAAAAGTGTTTGCTCAAAACTAATTCATATGCAGTTGTGTAAAGTTATGTGAATTTCTCTGTAAAAATTTAATCCGGAGAACAGAAATCTAGAATATGTCTGAGTGTAGGCACTTGTCAGAATAATTTCCCTTAATTCATTGTATTCCTATGGGATTCTTTTTCAAGAAATTGTGCATTGTCTGTTGTTTGGCCTTTATAAGGGATGTAAAAATATATTACATCATACAATATTTGTTTTGGGTGATGCCATGTTACCTTTTTCCTTTGAATTGCAAAAATCAAGTTAGGCATGTAAGAAAATCCAGAAGGTAATTCCTAAATTCTAAACAGTGCCCATCTGTCAGTTTTGACCACAATGAATCTTAAGTAGATTTGCGAGTTATTTATGGGTATCAAAGTGATGTCCCTATTGTAGATATAATGTCATGGGAAGCCTCTCTTGTTTTCCTGACTTCCCTCTTGCCGAGCTGTAAATCTAACTTCTGCCCATCCTATTGTTAGAAGAAAAGCAGCCATATTGTGCTGATTGCTACTAAATTAAAGCAGAAAGAACAAGAAACAAATGGAGAAGCCAATCTTACCAGCAGGGGTGCTCCTACCTTTTATTTGGCAGTTTGGAGGTCATAAAGTCATTTCATGGATCTGACCTCCGATAACCCCCTTTGCTGGAACAGTATGCAGTTTCTCTCTGGAAGAACTTAATTAAACACAATTGAATTTCCTTGCTAACATTTGAAGCTGAAAAGCTTGTTCTTTGATTGCTTAGTGTTAGTTGGTAAGGAGAAAACCCAGTTATAGCTTTTGTTCCTGGAAGAAAAGTTAGCATACGTTAGTTCAGGATTCATGGTTTTCTTTAGTTGCGTTGCTGGTTTCTTTTAAACTTCCCACGGTGGTTTTCTGGCATATCAAGGAGAAGAAGAAAAAACCCCCATTGGAAAGAGAAAACGGGGATATAGGAATAAAGATTTATTGTTGTAAACAGAAAATCAAAACAATGCATCCAGATTTGGAGAATTGATTTTGAAATTGTTATTTAGTTTATTTATTTATTACTTGCATTTGTATGCCACCAACTTCACAGAGACTCTGGGCGGCTCACAACAGTAAAAATTCACATGCAACAACAAATATAAAGATTTAGTTAACTGAAATCTTGTATTAGAAGAAGTCTATACAATGTAGAAAGTATCTTTTGAAAATACATTAATTTATAGATAATGAACCCAAGCCTTTGCAATAGTAATTCATGATTTAGTCTATCATATCTTCAATACCATAGTTCTAGGCATCTCATTAGAAAAAAAGAAAGAAAAATTACAGTGCAACTGTGTGAAACCCATGCAATTGATCCTCCTTTATTCTTGGAAATCTCTTTGAAGTCATTGCGGTTTAGTGGCATGGTTATAAAACTAGAGGCATGTAGACCAAATCTAGAAGACTTTTAAAGTTATACTAATTCATTTGTGATAACAGTGGCTGCTTAGACATTCACTGACTAGTGATGCCCATGGGATATAATAAAAACAAAATCAAGATGATGACTCCAATGCTGTGATTTAAACACTGTTTTTATGTGCAATTGACAGAATTTCACTTGTGCAGGGAGACACAAGTGCAACCATTTGTTTAGCAACCATTCAGTTACAACGGCACTGGAAAAAATGACTTACAACTGGCGCTTGTACTTATGTCCATCCTAGCATCCCCATGATCACATGACTAAAATAGCAATAGCACTTGGACTTATATACCGCTTTACAGTGCTTTACAGCCCCCTCTAAGCAGTTTTACAGAGTCAGCATATTGCCCCCAACAATTTGGGTCCTCATTTTACCCACCTCGGAAGGACGGAAGGCTGAGTCAACCTTAAGCCTGGTGAGATTTGAACTGCCAAATTGCAGGCAGCCGGCAGGCAGCAGAAGTAGCCTACAGTACTGCACTCTAATCACTGGCCCCTGTGGGCATTTGGCAACCAGCAGGCATTTGCAGGGTTCTGGGTTCATGCCTATATCTTGGTAAAATAAAACAATGTGGGATAGAGAGTACCACTTCCAGATGGATTTTCAGTTGGGCTAAATTCAGTGTGTAGTCTTCAATGGAACTACATCTGCATGGAGGGAAACATGCAGTGGGATACCTGAAGATTCTGTCTGGGGCCCAGTACTTCTCAACATCTTCATAAATGACCTTGATGAGGGGATGGAAGAGGTGATGGTTGGGAATTGCTAACATTTTGGAAGTTAGACTCAAGAAGGACTCAGGAAGATAGATTCAGAAGGATCTTGCCAGACTTAAGCATTGGGCCCTATCCAACAAGATGCAGTTCAGTAAGGTCCTATTCCTAACAAACACAAGTACAGGGTGGGCAGTACCTGGCTCAACAGTAATGCCTGTGAGAAGGACCACCATTTAAGTATGAGTTAGCAGCATGCTGCAGCTGCTAAGAAAGAGTTCAGAGAAGAGCAACAAAGATGATAAAGAGCCGAGGTGGCGCAGTGGTTAGAGTGCAGCACTGCAGGCTACTTCAGCTGACTGCTAGTTCAGCAGTTCAGCAGTTCAATCTCACCAGGCCCAAGATTGACTCAGCCTTCCATCCTTCCGAGGTCGGTAAAATGAGGACCCAGATTGTTGGGGGCAATATGCTGAACTCTGTAAACCGCTTAGAGAGGGCTGTAAAGCACAATGAAGTGGCATATAAGTCTAAGTGCTATAAAAAGTCTGGAGGCTTAATCGTATGATGAACATGTAATGGAACTAGGTATGTTTAGCCTGATAGGAGAGACATTATAGCATATTTCTCCATTAGTTGAAAGACAATCACAGAGAAGAGGGGGGTGGGTCAATTTATTCTCCATAACACCCGAGGGCAAGCCAAAAAGCAATGGGTGGAAGCTCATCAGGGGGAAATCCAACATGGAAATGAGGAGTTTCCTGACTGTAAGAATGCTTAATCAGTGGAAGAGTTTGGCTCCTGGAGTTGTGAGTGTTCCATCACTGGAAGTTTTCAAGAAAAGATTGGACAACCATTTGTCTGGGATGGTATAAAGACTCTTGCCTTGGGCAGGGGGTTGGATTAGAAGACCTCCAAGGTCCCTTCCAGCCCATAATTCTATGATTGCCATTTGCAACCTTCCATCTGGCTTTTGACAAGCAAAGTCAATGGGGGAAGCCAAATTAGCTTAATGACTACCTGATTCACTTAACTGTAGTGATTCACTTAGCAGCAGTGAAAGATTATAAAATTGGGTGTGACTCACTTAATGCTTATAGCAATGGAAATTTGGTTCCCAACTGTGGTCCTAAATCAAAGATTACCTGTATAATGTAGCTGCTTGTTAGACCTTTCCAACCATATCATGTGGACATCCCTATTTCACCATAGTTCATGGACTAAGAATGACAGGCAAGATGAAAAGCTTATATGATGGTTCTAAACCATATCTGGACATGTTTATGTTGAAGGACAATTGTCTTAAGAATTGATGAACTCGGTGATAAACTCAGAGCAAAAGATGAGTGCAGAAATTTCCTTTCTCTTTTGCTTTATCTCTCTATTTCCATACATTTTTCACTGTCACTTTTCCTCAAGCATAATCTGACTTTTTTTTAAAAAAAAAACAACTGGAATATTTATCCTTATTCAGCAAAAGTGGGAGCGTGCAGTTGATGACCATGTATATTGCTCCTTTTAATATTATGATTCTGAATCCCCAAATATATGAACCTACTCTTAAAAACAGATGTGTCCCACAAGATCAGATATCTCCATGTTTGCTGAAAGCAACAAGCACACAATGCATATAGAGACATCCACAAGTACTGATGGTTCCCCTAGAGAGATTCATTAGGAAGAATACATTCTGATAATTGTTAAACAAGCTTCACCCATTCCATTCTCCTGCTCTCCTTTTTTGTATATTTAATTTGCTACACAATTTCCTTTATTTGTGTAGATTCAAACAGCCAGACCCTTGTGCTGAGTCTTCTGTATGAAACAAAAACATTAAGAATCTAGTAAGCCACCTGTTTGTACTCCACTGTTTACTCAAAGGTTTCTTTTTTAATTTGGCCATTGTTGTTTGGTCTTTTTCCTTCATTAACTTGGTTCTTCATTAACACACAAGCTGGAGCCCTCTTCCATTTTAAAAAAATCTATACATGTATTCTTTTTGCCATTAAAACCATACTTGTGTCTGCTTTTCTCTGAATTTAAATTGAACACAAAGCTCTTTTTATTTTTCCTGGACATGTACCTTTAGTTTTTTGCCTTGTTCCTTATGTTTTTCCCAAACCTGCTTGATTGGGTGACAATATATAATTACAGGAAAACTAGTTAAATTGCTTTATAAGTATACAAAATTCCCTCATTTATCAGTCCCTATTGTGCAGCCATAGACCCGTATAAACACAAATGATTGTTAATGAATGCTTAATGCCACATTCATTAGAGAATTGGGTTAATGGTTAGCAATGAATATCTAAAATCCTTGGTAGCATCGAGTTTTTATTAATCTTTGTGCTGATTACAATACTTTGTTTTCATTCTAATGGTTTTCCTCTCTCCTATGCAGTCAGACTAACTTTAAAATTTGGAAATTAGGACTTTGTTCTAATCCTGCAATTGCTTCCTCTCACAGATGCTTTGAAATAAAAATTACTCTCATATTATTAAGTATGAGAGTCATTTATTGGCTATGTTGTAGAATAAAAGTATGTTGTAATTAACATTAAAAATACTTCTGTATAAAAACTCAATATCCAGAACTAAAAAATATATGAAGAAGGAAAAAAATTCAGGGGTGAAATTCAGCAGGTTCTGACATGTTCTGGAGAACCGGTAGCGGAAATTTTGAGTAGTTCGGAGAACCGGCAAACACCACCTCTGGCTGGCCCCAGAGTGGGGTGGGAATGGAGATTTTGCAATATCCTTCCCCCAGGAGTAGGGAGGGAATGGGGATTTTGCAGTATCTGTCACGGTGTGAATATTGCCAGTTGTATGTATATGCAGGGTGATGCATCCCTATCCTAATATTATGGTACATTCCAATACAAGCAGGACACGTGATGTGATCTTCTGCGCATGTGTGCATTCCTGATTCTCCATTATTCACTTCTGCCTTTGATTCTGACCGGAGCGGTCACGATTTATTAGCAAGGATGTAACTATTCATGATTTATTGTTTTTGTACCTAAATAAATATTTTCTATTAGACTTTTAATCTCGGCTTTATTTTCTAAATGTCTGAATTCCAAGGAAAGATCCACATCGCCTCTATGAGAGTTATTCTCACCTTAACAGTATCCTTCACCTGGAGTGGGGTGGGAATGGAGATTTTGCAGTATCCTTCCCCTGCCATGCCCACCAAGCCACGCCCACCAAGCCACACCCACAGAACTGGTAGGGAAAAATTTTGAATTTCACCCATGGAAAAAATGAATCAAGTTTGCCTGGAAGACTTCTCCACCTCCCAATAAACATCCATGTGATTAAACATACATGCTTGGGAAAATGCTGATCTCAGTAATAAAAGAATATATAGGGAATTATATTAAATCATGCATGACTATATATTCTTTTGTTAGATCTGCATGAGTATAGGTACAGATAAGTCCACCGAAGTGTATAGTTATTGTGTGTGAATATCACACATCTAAAAGTCATTCTACCTGTTACAAAACAGGATACACCATTGCAAATGATCTGGAATGGAGTGGGGGGGAGAGATGCTGATGTCCTTGAGGGGGGCATTGGTTGTCAGCTATTTTGGATAACTACCTCATAGACTCTAATCTGTTTTTCAGGACATTTGTTGATAGCTCAGAGAATCGTAGAGACTCCTAGGTGAAGCAAAATTTCCCAACCTTTTTTAGATAGGATTTATGTCTGGACATGGGACAAAAATGGCAGTGTGTCTAGTTGTGGCAGATCCATATAGAGGGAGGGTGATCCAATTGCCCCTACTGGATATTTCATTGGCCTTCAATTGTACTGACCACAGTATCCTACTATGTTATTTGCAAGGGCTGACAGTTGGAGGCATCATTTTGTTAATGCACATGGGGGGAAAAGATTCCAACAGGATGTGCCTACAGGTTCAATCTAACATTTGCATGATGCCTTGTGTTAAGTATGTATGTGATCTGATAATTTGGATTCAGTGTTGTCAACATACTGATGTTATCCAGCTACATATTTCTACCCCAGATCAAGTGAGAGACGCAATGGTGACTAGAGACTTTGAGGGACTTCTGATCCAGAAGTCAACCAAGTATGGGACAATGTTAAATTTACTGTATTTTTCGGAGTATAAGATGAAAAAAATCTAAAAAGTAGCAATGAAAAAAAGCCTGCAAAGACTTAGGGCTGGGAAAAAAACTTCTTCGGAGAGAACAGCAATGAAAAAATCCTACAAGCCTGGAAGATCGTTAGCACCTCGTTAGGGCTGAAAAAACCCTTTTCCAGAGGGAGTAGCAATGAAAACAAGCCTGCAAGCCGGGAAGAGCCAGGAACATGGTTAGTACCTTGTTAGGGCTGAAAAAAAAAAGCTTCGAAAAAGTTACATTCGGAGTATAAGACGCACCCAAATTTTCAGCCTCTTTTAGGGGGGAAAGGTGCGTCTTATAATCTGAAAAATACGGTAGTTCTTGATAGGATGTGGTTGCCCAGAAAAAGTTGGTCTGCAAGTTGGTTGCCTTTCTGGGTTGTCTTATTCCTGCCAGAACAATGCGTGAAAGCTGTGTCTAAAGGGACCTTTGCTCAGCTTTGTTTGGTGTGCCAGTTCTGGCCAATTCTGGACCAGGGAATGCTGGCAACAGTCACTCACACCCTTGTTATTTCACAGTGAACTACTTTATAAGGAACTGTCCTGGAAAACTATTTGGAAAATGCAGCTGGAACAAGATGCTCTTTTCTGCGTGCTAACAGGGATGATTCGAAGGAGCATATAAACGCCACAACTGTCTGAGATGCATGGGTTGCCAATTTGCTTTAGACTGGCAATTCAAGGTGTGTGTTAAAGTGAAAGTGGAGTCTAATTATCTATGACAAGGCTTATGTCAACAGAACCTGCTTTCTTAAGGTGGACCAGCACAGGACACATACTCAGAGTCCCTGTTCCCCAGGAAATATTACAGGAGGAAACTTGAAGGCAGCGTTTTCAACAGGAGTCACCTTCTTATAGAATTCCCTCCCTCTGGATGCAATACTGGTATGTTTACTTCTCATACTTTAGAAATTTTGAAGACTATTTGGGCTGTGAAAGGAGGGGTGCATAAGCCGGTGATGAATGTCAATGTGATGTGGATATAATGCTGACAACAATGGTTTGAGATGGTTCTTATAATTTATAATGGTACTATTATATTGATTTATGGTTATTATTGCATTATTGCTTTGTTGCATGATGTTTAGCTTCATATTATCTGAAGTGGCATAAAAGGGTGAAACACTCAAACAAACAAACAAAAGTAACCAGATATTTAACAATTCTTGCTGAGTGAAATGGTGGTGAAATGCACCACCATTCTCCAGTTTGGTACCTTCTAGATCAGACCAGGGCATTTTATGGCCCCTGTGCCACATCCAGTCCTTTCACTATCACTGTCTGGCCCACATGAATTGCTTTAATTTTGAAGTCAACTGCTATTTTAATTTTAATTTACATATGTGCATGCATTCATGCCTACATACCTTCAAAGCCCTATTGATTCGGCCTTCCACAACAGTCCCAGTTACCCATGTAGCACGCTGGGAAAATTAATTGCCCACAGCTGTTCTAGATATATTGAAACAATCTATGGGACTGAAATTTAACCCATCAAGAGAGCACCCAGTTGAAAAAGGCTGCTGTATATATTTCCCAATGGGAACAAAGTCCATGAAGCTCAATGTGTTTCTTTCTAAATGAATATGCAAGGATTGTACTGCCAGTCTTAAAGAGTGGGCATTTAAACATAGTTCAAAGTTTTACCCTTCCCAGTTTTCCATCTGAAATCAGAAGTAACTCCTGGAAATAAATCAATCTTTTTTACTTGCATTTAGGAGAGATTTAAATATTATTATGAAAGATGTTGGTAAACAGGTAATTGGCCTGAAGTTTCCTGGTGCTGGCCCTTTTTCATTAACAGGTAGGTTTGGGTAGATGTTAATCTACCAAAAGCTTTGGTAGATTAACAATCTTTGGTAAGATGCTAATCTTCAATTCCATCTCCTTGCGTACATTGTTAAACTGCTTGGCAACAAGTAGGTGTAGACCAGGGGTGTCAAACTCAAGGCCCAGGAGCCAGATCCGGGCCGTGGGGTGCTTAGATCTGGTCCGTGGGGCTGCCCTGGAAACAGCGAAGGATTGGCCTGTGGGGCTTCTGCCAGTGAAAATGGGCTCCCGAGCTCCATTTTCGGCTCCGACGGCCTCCTGCAACCCTCTGCCAACGAAAATGTAGCTTGGGGCGGCCCTCCTGAGTTACATTTTCAATGGCAGAGGGTTGCAGGAGGCCGTCGGAGCCGAAAATGGAGCTCGGGAGCCCATTTTCACTGGCAGGCACCCCCGACATGAGTGATGTCATACTGGCCACGCCCACCCTGGCCATGCCCCCCCCCCGAGGTCAAACACAATCCTGATGCAGCCCTCAATGAAATCGAAATTGATTCCCCCTGGTGTAGACCATCAGATGTTTCTACCAAAACCCATGCAATTAATCTTCACCTGGTGCTAAACCAATTCTTGATCTTCCTTGATATTTTTGTCCACCTTTTCTGCTGTTATTACAAGTTATTTCATTTCAGCTTCTCTTCTATTCTTATCCACCTCCTTTATCCAAGCTGTATTCGTATTGTACCTTTTAGGTTGTCCCACAGCTACACCCAGAATTGCGCTGTTTATTCTTTGTCAGATGTTGACTGGTTCATTGCAGTCCCTCCAATGATGGATTGGTAGAAAGGTTTCTGAGATGATTGAAATTGGAGAATAGGCTTCTGTTAGAAAAAAAAAATTATGAGAGAAAAAAATCCAGAAATCACACAGTTAAAATAACTGTCTCATTGAAAATTCCTTTCTTCACTTTGTGCATACAAAATTTGATTCTCAATCAAATATAATTGATTGAAATAAGCCACTATTAATTTATTTCTTAGTCTAATGTGGCCTAATGATTTACCTCAATGTATTTATACATGGTATTTTTATTCCAATTAAAAGCTCTCTATAACCAGCCAGCAGATGTCACTCACTTGTAGTTTCATGGCTTTTAATTTCACCTGCAGAAATTGTTGATCAATTCTGCAATACTATTTTATTACCCTCTTTGGAGACATTTTTATTCTGGAAACTATTCCAATGTATTGAAAAAACAATATGAGTATGGAAATTATACAGAATTAACAAAATAAATAAATAATTTAAAATAATTCTATGACATTACTTTGGAACTCTGTGCAAAAGTTACAGAAAATAAATGCATTAAAAAACTTATGAAGCAAATATTAAATGTTTCTTTCTGAAAACCTAGCAAATTCCATACTGATTTCTTTAGCCATAATTATCACTAAGAACGAATTCAATCATATCATATAGAGATAAAAGTGGCACAACGCAGTATTGCAAATCAGAAAATCCCATTTCAATTTGTTGTATCATTAGTTTAAAGGACCTGGTAGCAGATAAGAAATCTCTGCCATAAGTAAAGATCTTTAAAAATGGTGTTCAGATTACATGATTAAGCAGTACACAGCAATTTCCTATGTTCCTATATAAAAGATTGACAATAATAGCAGTTAGTTTATAAACCATCATTTAGGTGTGAAGCTAGGCCTTAGGATTAGTAGATCCAGGTTGCAAAGGTCCAGTTGGCCACTAGATGGCAGCAAAGAGATCCAGGAAATTCTCTCTGTTCCCAACTGTTTATCCAGATAGTTATAGCACATATCTGCTAGTCCTAATTGACACTGATTTATAAAACTCAACCAGATACACAGTATTATCAAGCTTAATGGATTATTATGTTGAAACCAGTTATTGGCTATAATATCCATGGTCCCTGTTTCTTTCTCTATGGCATCTTGTTCTGATTAATGTGTCTGCTGAGTTTCTTATCATCTGTATCTTCAGAAACTTAGAAACCACAACCGGCAATAATTAAGTAGTTACAAGACACATTTTAGGAGATCTTGGGAGTGAAAATCTGTGTATAAGATAGGAGAAAGTTCTTCAGCTACGCAGCACTCTGTCACACTACAATATATCGCTTGAAATATTTATTGTAATTTACTATATATCCCTTTTCCAAGGTAAAAGCCAGATATCTTGTAATTCTCATGTGACATTGGTACAAATATTTTTCAAGACAGATTATAGTATTTTGGATGTATTCTCATCAGTAAGCATAATTACTGATGAAAAGGAGCAGGTGTTCAAACATGGAGAGAAAGTAGCATTGAATTCCCTTTATTTGTGCTTTTTAAAGATGTTGATAGAAGTGCAAACAATAAATCATATAGTAATAGAAAATGTTTGATAAAAATCTATGGGGGCATAAAATATTTTTTAGAGATCAAGGTTCTTTTTATTGCATAACTAGCAAAATTTATTTTACTACGAATGTGTCAAAAATGTCTGTCTTTAGACATGAATGTAGCTAACTCTTTCATCTGTAAATAGATCCTAGCTCTCTAGAAACCTATATTCTGTTATTAGAAGATTGCTGAAATGTACAAATGTACAAAAGATTTAGCAAACAATGTCAATAATTTTATTTCCTACTTACAGTATAGCAATATCCCAACTTGTGCTAACTTTATTGCGGCATGTTCCATGCATACGCTAAATGAATCAAGATAAGAGAAGTAACTACCATATTTTTTGGAGTATAAGATGCACCTGAGTATAAGACGCACCTAGATTTTAGAGGAGGAAAACAAGGAAAAAAGTATTCTGAACCAAATGGTGTAGTAATATATTATTTAATAAAATACCAGTATAGCAGAATACTTTTTACAACCATGTATACTTTTTACAACCATGTATACTTTTTACAACCATGTACACTTTTTACACTTTTTGGCTTTGACATTTTTCTGCAAGAAAGAACAATAATGTTTCCTTTATAACAATGCAGAGCACTTTAGCTGAAACCATGTTCATACATTCATACGCACACACATACACCCTAAACTTCAAACTTGACAGCTTTAAGACTTGTGGACTTCAACTCCCAGAATTCCTCCTCCAGTCAGGCTAGCTCAGGAATGGGAGTTGAAGTCCACAAGTCTTAAACTTGCCAAGTTTGAAGACCCTTGCACCTCTAACCCCTAACCCAGGGGTCTTCAAACTTGACAGCTTTAAGACTAGTGGACTTCAACTCCCAGAATTCCTCCTAACCCCTAACCCCGCCCGAAAATATGATGCTCTTTCTTTGCCTCTGCACGCTCCATTTTTGGATTCGGGGAGGAAAGCATAGAGCTGAAGTGGTGCAGTGGTTAAATGCTGGGACTGCAGGCTGACTGCTAGTTCAGTAGTTCAGCTGTTCAAATCTCACTAGGCTCAAGGTTGACTCAGCCTTCCATCCTTCCGAGGTGGGTAAAATGAGGACCCAGATTGTTGGGGGCAATATGCTGAACTCTGTAAACCGCTTAGAGAGGGCTGTAAAGCACTATGAAGCGGTATATAAGTAAAGTGCTATTGCTATTTGCATAGCAGGGAAGGGTGGGTGGGTGGGGGTTGATCAGGCATTTGAAGGAGAGGGGGAAGATGCGCGCTCTTAACTTTGCATGAGGAGGTTGCAGATGGGCAGGCGCCACTTTTGCCAATGGGGATTCCTAGGGTCGCACCTCGCCTCAGGAGGAAACTGACAAATGTGGCAACACACCAGTGAGGTGCAATCCCAACTTGCCAACAGCTGTCCACTTTGCGTCTCTGTAAAAGGCTCTTTCATAGTACACGAAGGAGCGGAGAAAGCAGGAGAGGAATGAGTTTTCAGGTGGCAGCACCTTCTGCATATGCCGTTTTCGAAAATGGGGGAGGGGATCCACCGCCTGAAATGTGAGGATTGTGGAGGAAAGAGTTTTCAGGTGGCAGATCCCCTCCCCGATTCCAAAAACGGTGCATGCGGCAGGTGCTGTCCTCTTTCCCAGCCGAGTCTCTGAGGCTTGCAGGAAGAGTAGGAGGGCAACGTAAGGCAGCGCCACCTTAAACCAAAGCCTCTGAGTAACTGGGAAAGAAAGCCGTGCTTCCTACAAAATAGAAAGGTAATCCAGGCCAAAGGAGGAAGTCTTTCCTTCCAAAGAAGGAAAAAGAGCATCGCCTCCATACATCGCGTTTTTGGGCATTTTCCTCCCTGATGCAATAATGATGATGGCAGCGGGGGAGAGGGGGAGAAGGCACAGGGTGGGGGGTGTTCCTCCATGGCGCAGGCTCCGCTCAACCTGCTGGTGCCTGCCTTGCCTTACACCAAAGTGTAAAAACTTCAATTTTTCCACTTCCAGCAGGTTAAGCGGAGCCTGCGCCATGGAGGAACCACCCCACCCCATGCTCTCTCCCCCACCTCCGGCTGCTTCACCTTGCTCTGCACATGGTGGGGAAGAGAGCATGGAATGGGGGATCCGTCCTTGCAATTTTTATTCTGTTTTGCTCCTCTTCCTTTGTTTCTTTCTCAGAGATCAGCTATGAAGTGCAAAAATGTAACTTCACTTAAGGGCCACCTAAACAGCCTCTAAAGCTCGCTTGGCTTCAGGCTATTATTGACAGTATCCAGTGCTCTTCATCCCGCTCCCCTGTCACCTTTCCGTTCTCCATTTTTGAGTCTCGCTTCGCTTTTCCTCAGATAAAGTTCCCCGTACCACGCATCGCGTCCCCGGCGTATAATAAACTGTCCAAGTCTCTGCTCCACACTTTTTCGGTCATGATGCCCTTCGGGCCAGCGGACAATCTGAGCGGCTTCTCTTCCTGCGGGGCTGAGCGGGGACTCGGTTGCTAGGGCCTCCCATTTCATGCTCTCTTCCCCACCCCCAGGCTCCGACCGAGGCAGCAAAGGTGCAGGGGGCTTGTTGGGAAGCCTGGCAATGTGTTTATGAGGCCGAAAACCTCTGAAGGGTGGGGGCCGGTGGGTGGGCAGGGCTACATTCGGTGTATAAGACACACCCAAATTTTCACCCTCTTTTGGGGGGTAGAAAGGTGTGTCTTATACTCCGAAAAATATGGTAATAAAGTAGAATATTTGTAGCTCAGGGTTGACATGAGGGGTCCTTGGTGTTCTCTGAGCTTGCTTGTTTTCTTGCAGACATTTCATTACCCAAACTAGATAACATTATCAGAAGTAGGACTGACTTCCGGTTGTACCTCCGGTGATATCGAAAGCGAGGACCGCGAGCTCCGCAGCCCCGTTCTGAGCTCTTCCCATCGGAGGGCTCCAATTGGAGCCATAGCCACCCTGGAGGGGTGGTGAAGTAAAGGGGGACCACCTGGCAGGTGGGGAGCCACATCTGTCCTCCCTGACTAGGAAAGCCCCCTCATCCGAAGATGAGGAGCACCAGCAGCAGCAAAAATGGCTGCCATGAAGCTGGGGACAGTCTGAATAGCTAAGATAGTGCAGGAATGGAGAAAATGAATGGTGTGTGAACTGGGTGAGAGAATACTTTTTGTTGAAACTTGACCCTAAGAAATCTAAAGGGAAAGCACAGGGGTGGGCTTCAAAAATTTTAGCAAGGTGTTCTCTGTCCAGTTGCTGGGTGGGCATGGCCATAGTGGGCATGGCCTAGTTGGCCTCCTGCACCACCAGGGAGGGGCATTTTGCCCTCCCCGGGCTCCAGAGGCTTTGCTCAAGCTTCCGGGAGGGTGAAACAGCCTCCCCAGGCTCTGGAGGCCCTCTGGAGGCTGGAAATGGCCCATTTCCTGCCTCCCTGAACTTCCAGTAGGCCTGTTTTTCACCCTCCCCGAGCCTCTGTGCACTTACCTGCATCCAAAATGGGCCGTGTGGGGACTCCTGGGAGGGGTGAGTGGGGCCAGCCAGGAGTGGGATTTGGGGGTTCTCCAAACTGCACAGAATCTTAGCTAGAGATTCTCCCAAACCCCTGCGAACCCCCAGCAGCCCACCCCCGGGGAAGCATATTTAGAGCTATTTGTTGAAGTGGTGTTTAAGCACTTGGAAAAAAATACTGAAGAATTTAAGAAGAATAAAATAACTTGTTAAAATAAATAAAAATTGGGATCTTCAAAGTTAAAAGACATGGTATTGAGAAGAACTTTTAAAAATGCTGGAATTATAGCCCCACAATCTTTTTTTTATTAATATTGCTTACTTACTGGATTTACAATTTAAAATAATTGAAATCGGACTGGTCAACAACAATACAAAGAGGCTGAAGCAGACTGAAGTGAGAGCGCCATCTGCTTATGAAAGGGAACTATGCAAATTTGGAAATAATCATTTAAAAAGACTGAAAATATTTGTTGGACATGTATCTACTCTAAGACCACTAGAGATTCGAATATTAAATAAGAACTTCAGTTAAGAGACCCCTGAATATTACTGAATATACAAAAGTGACATGAAGAGGCATGGATAATCTCCTGGTGTACTTAAATTGATTGGACTGATTACTGATAAGACATTTAAAATTGTGATCTGGAAGTTTTGTTTTGAATCAATGATTCCTGGACAATTGGCCAAAAAGGTGGTTTATTAAATACAGACGCAACGCAAGACGGAAGTGAGGGAAAGCTAAACGGAATGGAGCTGTTTCAAAGCATTAAGGAAATATTTGATCGCATAGACAAAAACTGGAAAATATAATGCATCTAACAGTCATGTGCAAACTAGGGAAGTACATCTGAAGGCATGTATAATGTTCTAATGTACAGAAGTTATGGTTAAATGTGTGGCAGAAAGTGGACTCTGGGTGTGTTTTTCCAAATGCAGTAAGTGAGGTTGAATGTGTATAGTTTTAGAAGAGGTGAGTGTGTGTGTGTGTGTGTGTGTGTGTGTGTGTGTGTGTGTGTGTATACATACACACACAGTATATATAGTAGGTAATGTATATTTTTATGTGCCTGTGTAATATGTATGTACACATATGGCATATATACATAGGATTAAATAGTATATTTTAGATGTGGTAAATAAATAGACAGGAAAATTGTATCTTGTTGAGGCCTTTGAGGTGAGGAGAGGCCAGGCACCCTAACCCTAACTCTAACCCTTGATGTGACTGATGTTAAGTTGGCCACGCCCACCCAGTCACATGACCACCCAGTCACATGATCACCAAGCCACCCCCACCCAGTCACATGACCGCAAAGCCACTCCCACTCAGTCACATGACCACCAAACCACTCCCACCCGGTCACCTGACCATCAAGCCACTGCCACAAAATTAAGCCATGCCCACAAAATTAAGCCACGCCCGCAGAGTGGTAGTAAAATGTTTTGAACCTACCCCTGCTCTCAACATCTTTTATACATAGTGGCGACCAAAACTGGATGCAGTATTCCAAGTGTGGCTTTACCAAGGCATTATAAGGTCTTAGTTTTCTTGATTAGTCTAGGCTTTTTGGAATTTAAAAGATAAAATTTGTGACAATACAAACCAATCACCAATGTAATACAAATACTTTCCATGAAAACCTGGTTGAAATTTGCTCCTTCACCAAATCAAAATCTCTCTCTCTCTCTCTCTCTCTCTCTCTCTCTCTCTCTCTCTCTCTCTCTCTCTCTCTCTCTCTCTCTCTCTCTCTCTCTCTCTCTGTGTGTGTGTGTGTGTGTGTGTGTGTGTGTGTGTGTGTGATATTAATTTATTTTGCCTTGCACCTTTCAGTACCTTGCTGAAATGGCTGAGCTACAGTTTCAGCTAAGAATTAGTAAAAACTGTACAGAAGAAGATTTTGGCTAAACATAGAAGTAATTTCTTAACAGCAAGAGTTTTACAATGGTGGAATAGATATGCTTGTTGCTCTGTCTCTTTGTAGATATTTAAGCAAAAAATGAGGCCAGTTGAAACTGCAGCTCAGCCATTTCAGGAAGGTGCTGAAAAGTTATAGATTCTTGCAATGGCCATGGATTATGCATGATCCCTTTTAAAAATCTATCTGGCTCTTAAAAATATACACTGTTATTATTGCAAGATTTATTATGAGCCACCTCTACTAGACAACAATAGTAGGCAGGCTTAAAGTCTTAATGAATCAAGGCATTAAAGAAGGAAATAATTTATAGTTATATATTTATAGCTACCAATATTAAAATTACAGTTTGTACTAGAAGTAATAAAGTCAAGCCCATATAACAAGAGGATTCTGAATAAAGTTTTGTAGACTGCTAAAATAGACTTTGGCAGATGTTGCCTTTGAACTTGATGTTAACTTCTTGGCCTTTTTTGAACTTATACTTTGACATGAAGTTTTGACTTTTCCTGGCTAATAAAATTATCGGGGGGGGGGGGGAGGACAACTCCATGTAAAAAATAAAGCTCATCATTTGTCTTTGCCCATTTTGTTCTTTTTACTATTCATAGTATTGAGGACTATAGATACTAAATACACTTACGTAAGACTTAACGAACAGTAATTATCTTTGGGCTAAAGAGAAAGCCCAAACAAATGCTAAACTGCATTATCATTTGGCTTCTGACATGAGCTGATAATCAGATTTTCTTGCTTAAATCCATGGTGCTTGAACAATGCTACTCACTGTCTGTCCCTCCCGATATTACCCTTAATTAGAAAGAACAGAAACACAAATCTGAATTATTTCAAAATCTGGTTTCCATGGTCAGTGGTTTGATGGGCTTAACTTTATTACAAATAAACCTGGTTTTATAGGCTAATGAAATCTGAAATGCTAGAGAAGGAAAGAAATGAGCGTTTCAGAGTGGTGTTTACATATTGAATAATCTGCTGTAGGCAAAGCATTTTGTAATAAATAATGAAGTAACTGATTTATTATGACAATTTACCCTAAATCTCACATAAACAAAAGAATACAGGGATCATCTGAAATGGCAAAATAAAGCCTGTTGTGCTTTAAATTCCATATTGATTATAATAGGTTGCTATAAAAAATTTATTATTACTGTGCAAAGGCATGGTTTTATGTTTACTTAAAAGTAGTACTATAGTCCACAAAAATATATGTCTCATCATGAAATTTCCTTGGTACTTTCATGTTTGCTTACTTTTTTAATTAAAAACTTAAACTTACATTTAACGGACTAGTTCTGTAATACAAATACAAGGATTTATGGAATATTTTGGAAGTATTTAGTCACCTATCTTTTAGGATTATAAATGAATTTTCCACCCTACCTGCAAGTAGCAAACTTGGGAAGGAGAAGCATTTAACTAAATATTCTCCAGGTGAATAATAGAATTCTGTATGCATTATTTTCTGGGGAATGTTGATGTATGTGATAAAATGACTAAAGTGGCATAGATAGTCATTACTAGGTGAAAGATAACAGAAACTAAGATAAAAATTGTAAGGAAAAGGAACCATGAGGCCAATAATATAGTAAATTTAAATAAAATCTGGACCTAAAAATCCAGATAAATAAATAAATAATCCTAATAATGTTATAATGGGGGAAAATAATAAATATACAATGAATAAATATTTCAGAGTCAATTCTCCATATGCAATATATGCACAAAAATTATCTCAAGATAAAAATATAGTCGATGCTATTCATAATGACTGTCTTGTACAGTTTGTGAGTTAACAGGATTCTCAGGTCAGAAGGAGGCCTCTATAACATGCCTTAAGCTCCCGGAATCCTGTTTTATCTTCCACTCTGTGCCTACATCCTACACTACACTTGCCTGTCTACTGCTTCTTCAGTCCATATGCATACCTACTTTTAACTTAATGGGGGCAGTGGAGTAGGCTTCGTTGCTTCCATGGATTATTTTGAAAAAGAACTTCCAGAAATATGTAGCATGTTCCTTTGAAAAGATGTAAGTAGCAAAATAGCTATGGGGCAGCACTTTTACTGCTCCAGTGTTATCACTGGTCCTACATCCACATTCTAAAAAAAGCCTAGACTAATCAATAAAACTATGAGCAGTACTAAATCAAACAGTTTACTTTTATCTTAGCTAGTCATGTGCTTCTGATCATCAGTAACACTACTCCCCATGAAAGGTTTATTGAAATTTGACACCCCCCCTCTCCCTCTCCCTCCCCCTCCCTCTCCCTCTCCCTCCCTCTCTCTCTCTCTCCCCTGAATTTTTACAGTTCCACAGCATAGGATGGGCTGGCCCTACTAAGATTGGCCTGAAGGAGATATGGGGATAAAGTGGCATCAGAGGTGGGTTGCTGCTAGTTCGGACTGGTTCTTTGGAACCGGTAGCAGAAATTTGGCGCCGCTCGCCGAACCGGCAGCGATGACCGGCGATCCACACTCCCGAACCGGTCCTCCAATCACCGCGGATTGCAAAAAAACCCTCTGCGCATGCGCAAAGGCTTCTGCGCATGCGCAGAGGGTCATTTCCGGGAAGTGACATGCACGCGCAAAATGTGCACTTCCGTCGCGATGCGAACCGGTGGGGAAGGTAAGTAGAACCCACCCCTCAGTGGCATCTTCAATGAAATGCATGGGGCAGGTGTCTGTCTTCTCCCATTCTTTCGAATGAATCAGGCTGAATAAGTGAACCTGGCTCTGAACAATGGTCATGTTAGAATCAATCAAAATGTAGCCTCCACTGTAATTATCCCTCAGAGACTTTGAGCAGAGCATACTTGCTAGAAATTTGGGTTGTGTGTAATTGTAGACAGGGGCCAGGAGCACTGTTTAGCACTCTGTGGAAAAAAGATCCCAGGACAGCAGCATCTTTAAATTGGAGCTATTGGCAGCAGGTTGCCACCTCCTGGTGTGAGGCTAAGGACAATCGTACCTTTGCCTATTCTTCCTTCTATCTTTTGTGATGTCTGCTTCGTCCATATGTCTGTTTCATGATGGCCCTAGAATTTCATGGTCTTGGTAGAGACTACTAAAGAGCAGCTAGTGGGATCCTGAGGGTGGGGGAAAGTGTGAGAGGAATCACTTCTGCTTTATCTTTCTATTTATTGTGGGATTTAGAAACTTCTGAGTTTCTCTTTCTCTTGCAGTTCTAGACATCTTCTTTACTAAAGGTGGTAAGGTTGTAAACACACATGTGAATTAAGATGTGTAGACTGGGGAAGGAAGGCACACAACAGTGGCGGGTTGCCATCTTACCGGTGCTGATGCGCTGCATGCGCATCTCCAAGTTTGGGGGGCGCGCTCACTCGCTAAGTGTGTGCAGCCCCTCACGCGATTTTGCTTCTGCGCATGCGCGGAAGCAAAATCACACTGAAATCTTGCAAGGGGACACGCATGCGTGTGAGTTTTTGGTGTGATTTTGCTTCTGCACATGCGCAGAAGCAAAATCGACCCAAAATCTCACGCGCGTGTGCGTCCCCTCGCAAGATTTTGGCGCGATTTTTCTTCCGCGCATGCGCAGAAGCAAAATCGACCCAAAATCATCAGGAAAAAATGGCGACGCGCACGATGGACCGGCAGAGAGGGCTCCGGAGCGGTTGCGCAATCCGCCGCTCCATACCGGAGCTGTGTACCGGGCAGCTCCAGCAGGAACCCACCTCTGGTACACAAGTATACGCTTGTATTATTTTCTTCTCTCTCCTTTTTTTAATGGCCAAACGGCCTCTCCACTTGAACCTACATTTATAAAAGTCAAAGAAGCTGCAACAGTATCTTGGCAAGCACAAGCGGAAAAGTACAGGTGCTAGGAGTGTGCACAGGCCCAAAGTAAACACTTCTTCTAAAAAAGAAATCTGAAGAAGAAATCTTTCATGCTAAGAAATTTATTTCTCTTCAATATTTGCAATGTGAAACTGATAGCGCATAATGCCACTTGGCTTTGTTTCCTGATAAAAGCGAGTAGCTTGTGGTAACGAGCAGATGCTTGAGTTCTCTGTGCAGCATGAGGTGCACCGTCAGTCAAAAAGATCAATATTTACTGTTCTTGTGAGGGGAAGAAAATGATGTGTGGAATATAATGCCTGCTTTCCAGTTCATCTATAGCAGGATGAGCAAGCTTTATGAAGACCAAGTATGGCATTCCCTTAAGAGAAAATGGATATGATCTGATACGAACATGATCCTGGCCTCAACTGGATGGATCTCAGTGTACTACAGTATGTTTGGGGCACCATTTTGTTTTTCCCTCTGTCTTTTTAAAATTTATCCATTTCTCTTTCCTCCATGTCCTCAGTCTCACCGGGATAATACTTAAAAAGTGTAGGTGTGGACTAATTACTACAGAATGTCTTTAATATTCTAACATTCCAGATGTATGAAGAGATTTCCTCAATAATTTAAAACACTTTGTAAAGTGTGATATATTTTTAGTGAACAACTTGGTTGTTCACAATGAGAACAACACTGGGATTGTATTGTCTTCTTCTTCTTCTTCTTCTTCTTCTTCTTCTTCTTCTTCTTCTTCTTCTTCTTCTTCTTCTTCTTCTTCTTCTTCCTCTTCCTCCTCCTCCTCCTCCTCCTCAAACTCAAACTCAAACTCAAACTCAAACTCATATATTTGATTTGCTTGCAGAAAATTATATGGGTCTTCCTAAATGCAACAGCTTGTGTTTTCCAAAGAATATAACATCTGTGAGGAGGGCTTACTTTAGAGCAGGTGTGTCCAACCTTGGCAACTTTAAGACTTATGGACATCAACTCCCAGAATTCCCCAACCAGCCATTTTGCCGAGGTTGGACATCCCTGCTTTAAAAACTTATTTTGAGTTTGTCAGTGCTTTGGAAAATAGTTTGACCCCCTCGTCTTTGTTGGAGCCTCTCAAATATTGGAAAAAGTGCTATGATGACTAGGGATGACATCATAGCACTGTTTCAATAATTGAGGAGCTCCTACAAAGATGAAGAGGTCAAACTATTTTCCAAAGCACCAAAAGTAGTGACAAAAAACAGTGGATGGAAACTTACCAAGGAGAGAAGCAACCTTAGAACTAAGGAGAAATTTGCTAACAGTGGAATAGCTTGCCTTCAGAAGTTGTGGGTTGAGGCTTAAAAAACAATAACCTGGGCAACCATTTGTTGGAAATGGTATAGGGCAATGATGGCGAACCTATGGCACATGTGCCACAAGTGGCACGCAGAGCCATCTCTGCGGGCACGCGAGCTGTTGCCCTAGGTCACCTCCACTGCACATGCGTGCTGATCACACTGCCCCTCCCCTCTCAGGAGTCTCCATGTGGTCCGTTTTAGATGCCAGGTACAGGGCTCGCATGGAGGCTCTGGGAGGGTGAAAAATGGGCTCCCAGAAGTCCAGAAACGGGCTGTTTCTGGCCTCTGGAGGGCTGTTGGAGGCCGTTTTCGCCCTACCCAGGCTCCAGGAAAGCCTCCAGAGCCTACCGGAAGTCCGGAAATGGGCCGTTTCTGGCCTTTGGAGGCTTCAGGGAGGCCTGCTAGGCCCAAAATGGGGCACGGGGTGTGTGTGTGTGTGCATGCGTGGGGGGGGACAGCATGGGGCAGGTTATGTGTACATACATGGGGGTGGGGCATGCAGAGGGCATTGCATTATGGGTGTGAGCACACACACACACGCACGTGCAGCTTTCCGCACCCGAGGAAAAAAAGGTTAGCCATCACTGGTATAGGGTCTCCTGCTCGAGCAAGGGGTTGGACTAGAAGATCTCATGATCCCTTCCAACTCTGTTATTCTATGTTCTGTGTTCTGTGTTCTATGTCTATTGTTTCTGTTTGTAGATTTATAAATTACAGGACAACAATAGTTTCCATGAAGATTAAATCTGATTAATATAGTTCAATGTGAATTGCATAACATGCATACATTTTCAAAATGACCTATTTCCATTCATTTTTTTTTACACTGAGGACTAACACTTTCTATATTTCTAATAAAGAAACGGGATGCTATACATACAGAAAGATCAGATTCAATTCCTGCATTTCCAGTAAATGATCAAAGCAACTAGGCCTGAAAAAAGCTGCTATCGAAGCAGCAAAGATGAACAAACAAACAGTATCTAGGCACTCAAACATGCATGTACATTGTCAAGCTGTCAATACATAGTCTATGATATGTAATGTGTAGAGTCACACATGAGGCAGCTGTATTCAGTTATCCCTCAAGATAGATCAGAGTGATCCAACTCTGAAAGCTGGGTAGCTTTTATCTCAGTGCCCCAAATCAAAGGGTCGAAGTAGATTTGATTTAAGACAACTGCTTTGTTCTGGTAGAAAGGGGAGGTGCAGCCAGATATGTCTTTAAATGTCCACCTTGAAGTGGGGTGGCTCCAATCCAGAGCTTCAAAGGAGTCCATTGCTTCAATTCTGTATCTTCCCGTGAAGGGGCTGCCTTGATTGAAACTTCATCCGTTGGAAGCACTTCTTTGAAACTTACATAATCCCAACTTTCTAAGCTTGGCAACATCTGTAGGAAGATATAATAGCTGTCTTTCTTCCAGATCAGTGGTTTTTAAATTGTTTGACCCAATTATTCCTTTTCCTAGTCCTGTATAATGTCGGTACCTCCACACAAAAAACACAGTGGTTTTACACAAGTGTCTTTGCAGCGGCGATCTCAAACTGGATCCTTGACTTAAAAATTGTTCTATTACCCCCAAGATATCCCCATTCCCCACCCCCCAGTTTAAGAACCACTGCTTCAAAGCAAGCGCATTATCACATTTTAGGTTATAAACCCCTTGTGGCAAGTTTTCTCTTTCATTTATGCAAAACGCTCAGGGTACTGTTGAAATCAAGAGTGACCAACTATTACAGTTAAAACATATACTTGTTTTGAGTTTTTTTCAACACGGATGGCTTAATTATGCTTTTTGAGTCATATTGATGAATGCTTCAGTGTGTTGCGGTACGATAGACTACTGTAGTGTAAAACAAAAAAAAGCACTGCTTAGTTCTTTTTTTTTCCTGACAAAGAAGCATCTATTAGATACATGCATATGTAACTTTCTTCATTCTTTGTTCCTACCTCCATGGTTACTTCAGCATTAATTACTTGACTTCTGTTGTACCCTTAGTAATACTAAGTTAGTATGCACAATTCACTTGTGGGTTTATCTACCTTTGTCATCTCCCCGATGCTCACTTTGTGCATGGGAAATTTAATCATTTAATTTATATCTTGCCTTTCTTCTCAGAAATGGCACTCCAGGGCAGTTAACAAAAGAAATAGGCAAGAACCATTGAAACATAAACATTTAATTAAAAAAAAAACACTATATAAATTTCTATGTAAAAGAAATAAACAGTCTCGGCGGAGTTAAAACCTACTTCAGCAATCAAATCAGCTTACAATACCCAAATCCTGCATGAATAAAAAGGACTTTGCCTGTTGGCAGACGGACAAGAGAGCAAAAACTAGCTTGGCTCCCTTGGTGACCGCATTCCCTCCAAATGTGCCTCTGACAATCGCTGAACAGAAAGTGGCCTCTTCCCATGAGCTTAAAATGGAAGCAGGTTAATATATTTTCATGCGTTTTTCAAAATAGCCTCCTCTCAAGTCTGGCAATTGTTGCAATAAAGGAGCACAGGTTTCATTTGAATGGACTTGGTCAATAATCTGGTTTCAGCCTTCTGGATCAGTTCTTCAATGTTTCTGAACACTTTTAAAAAGCATCCTGTATATGACACACCATATGAATATCATTGCAAATAGGTTTGGCAGATCTGGGAATGGCTGCATTGACAGAGTTACTTTAGTTGTACAAATAAACTCCTGGTCTTTGATGGAAGACTTTATCTAGCCAAGCTTAACATCATTAATTCCAACTGATTTCAGTGGCACAGATGTATTGTAAAGCCACTCAACATTGCTACTCAAAGTGTATTGGTCTTAAAAATGCTAACTGTTTATACATCTTTCCCAGGGGTAGGTTCCTACCGGTGCGGTCCAGTGTGCAGCTCTGGTAGGGAGCTGCCGATTGCGCAATTTGCACACCGCAGCTCCGGTGCTGTCTTCGCCGGTCCGCCATCTTTTTTGGCAATTTTTCAGCTTTTTTTACTTCCTGCACATGCACGGAAGCAAAATCTCACCAAAATCTTGCAAGGGGACGCGCAGGTGTGCAAGATTTTGGTGAGATTTCGCTTCCACGCACGTACGGAAGCAAAAAAATTACCAAAATCGTGCGCCCGTGCGCGTCCCCTTGCAAGATTTTGGTGAGATTTTGCTTCCGCGCATGCGTGGAAGCAAAATCGTGCAAGGGGGCATGCACATGTAGTGAGCATGTGCGCGCGCGCAACATGGCGATGTGCGCACAGCGCACTGGTAGCAATGGAAGAGCAACCCGCCCCTGATCTTTCCCTAGAAAAGCATAATTGAATCATTCAAAGAACAATAACGACATGGGATTACTTTTTTGCTCTGTGTGTGTGTGTGTGTGTTTGTTTGTGGTTGTAATGGAACTATACCTTAGGTTAGGACTAGTTATGGATCATACAAATTGAGCATCAGCATTTGTATCAGTCTGGAATCTCACTCTTAGTTTTCCCTGTTTAATCAGATGGTACTATTGCTTAATGGCTGAATGATTAATGAGCATTAAATCACCACAAAAGTTATGGCGATTTTTTTTAAAAAAGTGGTGTATGTGTGTGTACTGTGAGCATAGTTTAATATTTTATCAGCTCATATCTCCATTGTGTCTGCTTCCATTTTTCAAAATTTTAATTCCCCTTTCCTTCCTTTATTTTGTGGAGAAGCATCAGAATATTTCCGCTACCATACTGTATAAAATTTGGGACTGGTTTTGCCCATAGCACTTCTAAAAAAGTAGAATTTTTGCCTATTATTTAACTATCCCAATAAGCCCTTATTGTACCTGAAGGTTGATTGCGATGCTCATCCTTCAGACACATTACTCCACGAAACGTGATAGCATATGAAGTGCAAGTAAGATTGGGATGGGATGGGATTACTTTTTTGCTCTCTCTCTCTCTCTCTCTCTCTCTCTCTCTCTCTCTCTCTCTCTCTCTCTCTCTCTCTCTCTCTCTCTCTCTCTCTCTCTCTCTCTCTCTCTCTCTCTGTGTGTGTGTGTGTGTGTGTGTGTTTGTGGTTGTAATGGAACTATACCTTAGGTTAGGACTAGTTATGGATCATACAAACTGGCCAAATAACATTAAGAGCAAATAATTATTTCTTTCCTGTGGCAGAAACAATTTGGGTTTTTTTTTAAAGGGTGGGTGGGAAGAACCTCCTTTTATAATAACAGGAAAAGTTACAAATTGCTAAAAACGAGGAGCCTTTTACCCACAAAACAGAACGAGGATGAATTTGCTCAGCCCTTTATGTAGCAGGACTTTTGAAGACTGTAAGTAACAACTGTGTGACTCAGCGGTGGGTTGCTCCCGGTTCGGCCCGGTTCTAAGAACTGGGAGCGCTGGTGGCGGGAGGCTCCGCCCACCCTCCTGGGACGCTTCTGCGCATGTGCAGAAGTGTTGCGCGCAAGCGCGAACTGGTAGTAAAGGGTTTTAAAACCCACTACTGGTGTGATTCCTTCATCAAGTAATCTGCATATACAGCCACCAACTTCTCTTGATTCCTTTCTCTTCTTCTAACATAGTCCTGATGGAATGATACAAATTGAAAACAGCGGGTTTACATCTCAGGAGCAACATTCTGGATGCATCATATCTACACAGAGGTGGAGGGAGAACAGTTATCAAATCCCCATGCTGTGGTACCCCTATAAATGCCTTCCCTTTTGTCCATGAAAGTTTCTAAAGAATAAAATTGAAGCACAAAGAAGTGGGCACACTAGGGAGTGAATGCAACAGCATTTCCTTAATCCATGTGGATAAAAAAACATGAATGTTTTGATTCAATAAAGGGTCTTCCTCAGCATGCTGAATAAATCACATGGATTATTAAAACACTTGTATTCAATCTTTGGATCTTCTTTTGCCTTTTTTTTCTTTTATTGTTCTCTACAGCTGTACTAAAATAAAAAGAGAGCATTTATGTGAGCCTTGTAGTCATTGAAACTGATTGAATTTCTTCCCTGAAATCTACATTTCCCCCAAATGTTTCCACATTTGGGGGGATGGAGAAGAGAGATAGCTTTACATTGTCTCAAACACTTTTATTGATGCCATAAAAATTGCCACTAAATCAAATATGCTTTGGTACCTAAGTCCAGCATGTTGTTCCATTAAAGATCGACAATTTAGCAACTTGTGTATAGTTTTTAATGTTTTGTTTACAGTTTTTTCTTAACTTTCTATCTTTTCATTAGTATAGCATCATGTTTATAATATTTTAACAGATATTCTTCATTTTAAGTGGCAACATAAATTGGTGCTGTTATTTGTTAATTGAGAAAGCCTGACAAGACATTTTGGGGCACTACTTATTTTCCAGATAAAAACAGGAACATGTTCTTTCAAGGAATTTGCTATAGGGCAGTGGTTCTCAACCTGGGGGTCGCGACCCCTTTGGGGGTCGGGAGACTTCACCCGGATGGCGCCATTTGGGTTCTTTTACCCTCTGCGTATACGCAGAATGCTTTGTGCATGCGCAGAGGGTAAAAGAACCCAAATGGCGGCGGCGGGGCAGGGGTCACGGCGGCGGGCACAGCGGCGGGGTGGGTCGTGGCGGGGTCGCGGGGTTGGGGCGTGGGGCGCGGCATTAGAAAGGTTGAGAACCACTGTTATAGGGGGAAAAAAGGGCAAAATATCCACAAACGTATTTCAACTGAGATGTATCCCAGGTTACTAATCCATCTGGATTCAGGATTTATCAGATCCTTGGGAAGATAATGTAAGGCCAATTTGATTTTGTTTTCTGTTTTCCAATCCATTCACATGACCCTTCAGGCCTTCATTTTAAAGAGGAAGAATGTATAAAAGAGCAGTTCATTATCATTTACTGTATTTTAGTTTAAATAATACTATCCTGTGCATTTTGAATGTAACTGGAAGACAGTTTTAATGAAACTTTGGCAGCACTGGTCTGCAGATACTAAAAGTCCTTCAACTATTTCTTGGCAAACTTTAAATGAGAAGAAAGGATAATTGTGGCTTAGTAACCATTGCTGTTACTTGTACCACAACAGCAGCAACAGGATAGTCTACGATATCACACTTGCTATCTTACATCCCCGTACAACAGAGGTGGGATCCTACTGGTTCTAACTGGTTCTTTAGAACCATTAGTAAACTGGTGATGATGTCATGGAGCCGGTTCTGTCGGTGCCGATCCGTGAGTGCCCCCATCTTGTTTTTGGCTTCTGCGCATGCGCAGAAGCTGTTTTTTGCTTCTGCACATGCGCAGAATCTTGGGTTTTGGCACTGCGCATGTGCGCGCGCCCACATGGCAAGCCCATGCAGCGCAGGAGGAAGCAAACCTGCGGTGAGGTAAGTTAGAACCCACCCCTGCCCTACACCAGTGTTTCTCTGACAACTTTAAGATGTGTGGATTCCATGCTGGCTAGGGAATACTGGACAGTGAATTCCATACATCTTAAAATAGCTAAAGTTGAGAAACACTGCACTATATCACAAGCTACCCTCTCACAACTGAGTAAGAATATTCAAGTCTGTGACTAAAAGCCTGATGGATGCTTGTATTTTTAACAGATTAACAGAGTTGGAAGGGACCTTGTAGGGGATGCATGGGACTCTGAGCACAGTATCCTTTATTCTCTCATGTTCAATCCTCTCCTCTTCATGCCAATCATTGTTCAACAATGAAACTGTATTTTTTAAAGTCTCTCCTTCGCTAGAAATCGAGATGAGTGCCTTTGAAAGGTCAAAAATTGACTCTAAAACGTATACTTGCACCTTTCCATCACTGGTGTATTTATTTTGAAGCAAATGGAAAGACCTGGTCTCTATTCAGTGGTGGGTTGCTCTCGGTTCAGCCCGGTTCTTAGAACCGGTAGCGCCGGCGGCAGGAGGCTCCACCCTCCCAGAATGCTTCTGTGCATGCGCAGAAGCATTGTGCGCGTGTGCGAGCTGGTAGTAAAGGGTTTTAGAACCCACTATTGTCTCTATTGTCTCTGATATCAGTTGAGGGAGCTTGATAGAGTTGATCTCAGTAGGCCAAAAACCCATGCCATTTAGAGGTGGAAAAAAAATCAAGGTTATAAGCAGCATATCAGCAGCCAAGGCTGTGAATAAAAGCAGTAAAAATTAATGGAAATAATGTCAGTGAATGAACTGGGTCTGAATCATTAATGAAAATGAACGACATGGGAATGATGACTTGTTTGTATCTTTGAAATGCAATCACAAGTAGAGTTTGGATGTATAAGAACAGCAATGAAGCTTTAAAAGGTATATACATATAAAGATACATTTGCCCAGATGTATAAAATAAAATAAGTGACAAATGGAGTGTGGGGAAAATGGACTATTCCACTCCTTGCACATTCTGCATTCAGTCCAGTGAGTACACTTTCTATTGATATGGATGACATATAATTAACCACCTGGGAATAGATAACTCTTTTGTGTTTTCATTTGAAGAATTTTCCCCTGCTCATTTTTCAGTATCTTTATTATATTAAAAATAATGTGGCCATCTTTACATTGCAAAGGATCTGACCAGATTGAAGTTTCATTAGCTTTCTGCTATCAACCACCAGAGACCTATTTCCTTTCACTTGACTTAACATTTAATAAAGATAGTGTCGTGTTGTTTATTAAAGTCTCTCATGCGATACTCTGGCAATGCAGGAATCGCCTACATCTTTATATTGAAGAGAAAAGCACTTACACTTTTCTCCTTTACATGCAAATTAGAGGGCCATCCTCACCTACTTTCAGAACAGTTGTAACCCAATTCTTTCTCCATTCAATTATTTATTTTCCACGAATTAAACAGTTTTAAAGGTTTTTACTAGAAAAAAAAGTTCTTAAGGTTGTATCTCTCTCACATTGATATCAGCAGGGCAGGGGTGAGTTGCTCACTTACCCAGACCGGTGCGCTGCTCCGCGGTCCTTCATGCTTTGTGCACGCGCGTGCACGCTACGCGCGAGCGCCCTCTCGCGTGATTTTGCTTCTGCGCATGTGCAGAAGCAAAATCGCGCCAAAATCTCACGAGGGGACACGCGCGCGCACGAGATTTTGGCGTGATTTTACTTCCGCGCATGCGCAGAAGCAAAATCTCACCGAAATCTCTCTCTCTCGCGCGTCCCTTCGCGAGATTTCAGCGCAATTTTGCTTCCGCGCATGCGCAGAAGCAAAATCGCCCAAAAATTCACAAAAAAGAGATGGCGACGCACGCGACTGCCCGGTGGAGACGGTACCGGAGCAGTCGCACGCAAATTGGGTTCTCGGCGGGTCCCTACCGGAGCTACGCACTGGACCGCACCGGTAGGAACCCACCCCTGCAGCAGGGTAGAACTTCCCCCACGTTCCCTCAGAAAAATAGACTTTAAAACAAAATTAAACATTAGCTAGTTACTAATTTTAATAGTGTTCAATACTTCTTATGTAGTAATAGTATTCAATAACATGTATAGGATACACATAGTATTCAAACTACAAAAAGGTATATAATAAAAATCATATAAGATAGTTTCCCCCCCCCTTCCATTGGAGCCTAATGACTTTACAAATGCTATTCATATGCAAGTCAAAAATTATATTGCACATGTCATTCAGCTAACACACTGAGTTTTTGATAATCCTTTTGAAATGGATAGTACCTGAAAATTAACATTTTACCGCACTTACCCCACTGATTAGATTTCAGTGGGGTAAGAATCGAATACGTTGTTAAATAGTTTTTGCATGAACATGCACATATGCAAATATGGTTGTATAGGTAGTCCTTGACTTACGACAGTTTGTTTAATGACCTATGACATAACTACAACTGACACTTATGACTAGGGCCCTACTGTGGTCATATGATCGCAATTTGGGTGTCTGACAACTGGTTCACAACTGCAACCAATTGCAGCCTTCTGCAGTCAATTGTTCATGATTTGTGACCCCCCTTTTTTTTCTGATTCCAGCAAACGTATCTATTAGGGAAGCTGAATTTACATACAACCATGGTGATTTGCTTAACAACTGTCAATAAAATGTCATAAAATCAGATCTGATCAACTCAACTTACGATCACAGTGATTTCTGACAGAATTCTGGTGCCAGTTCTGGTTGTATGTTGAGGACTACTTTTAAGCTCCTTTGAGCCCAATGTAACTGACATTCAGAAGTATATATACACAAGATTATATGGTACAAGTCAGGGGTGGGTTTCACTTACCTTCGCCACCGGTTCGCGTCGCGACGTTTATCTACTCACATGATTTCATTTCCGCGCATGCTCAGAAGGTGGATTCAGCCCGAAACACAGCTGAGGAGCTCATCAGATGTGCTTTGGGCGAAGAAATAAAGGTCAGTATTAACCCGGGGGCAGGTGGGAGGGCTTTTTTCAAAGCACAGAACACCGTGAAGCCATCCAAACACAGAAAAATTGGCCAAAAATTCAGAAAAAAAGATGGCGGCGAGCACGGATCGGCACAGATAGAACCGGATCTGTGACGCCAAAATTACATCACCAGCGGGTCACTAACGGTTCAGGCAAACTGGTCTGAACTGGGAGGAACCCACCCCTGGTACAAGTTATGGCTTTACATGTGAGCCCAACGAGCAACTCTGATTCTATGATTGAAACTTCTCTAAGCATCCATCATTATTGTTATTATTATTAGCTGGTTGTGCATCTGAGATAATAGCATGAGAAGATAATGGTAGAGAATAAAATTCACTGCTACACCAAGATATTTCCTCTCACTGGTACCTTCCATTTCCTCTTCCAGAGCATTCTGGAATAGAATAGAACAGAATAGAATTCTTTATTGGCCAAGTGTGATTGGACACACAAGGAATTTGTCTTTGGTGTATATGCTCTCAGTGTACATAAAAGAAAAGATACATTTGTCAAGAATCATGAGGTACAACACTTAATGATTGTCATAGGGTACAAATAAGCAATCAGGAAACAATCAATATTAATATAAATCATAAGGATACAAGCAACAAGCAAGCTTTACATAATAAAGCTATGTAGTGACTTATCAAGGAGAATGGAAGAACATGACTTCTGACACCATTGAACAGTGAATACTGGATACTGGGGAGCACTTCCCAAAGTTATTTATTTGGTTAGTATGGTAAAATGATGAATGATCAGACAGGAGTTTTCCTGGTGTGTATCAAAGCAATGCAGCTAAACTTGCAAAGGCCACAATTATCAGTTTGTGCAAATGTTCCTATGGTGATTCCCTTTGAATACATTTGCTGCTAGTAATTTAATAAAACCTATTTATATTTTAAACAAAAGGGAATGACATTACTATTTTTTTTAAATCAGAAAAAGGTACTTGTTCTTAAAATAAAATTGTGATGCTTTTTGTCAATAGGTGGGTGATCCTTGTGATAAAAGCTACCGCAGACAATTTTTTTTTTAAATCAAACTTTTGTTAATGTAGAGGAATTCATTTGCTGTTCATTAACACATATAGGCCCAGCAATGTGACGAACAATTTTCTGTAGTGGGCTCGGAAAAACTAATTATTCACCATATGGTGGCCAGCTCAGCAACAATTGCTGAAGCCGTGGAAGCAAAGGGAAGTTGGCTGGTTGATTTCTTTGAGCAGTTTGCACAGCGTTGACTCTCTTGACACATGCCATTCATTTGGCTTCTGAATAACAGATGGACTAAGGCTGGGAATTGTGGAAAAATCATGGCAGGGATCTGGTGTCTGCCCTTGCCTTTTTATCCTTCAGAATGACTTTGGGTCACGTGGTCTGCAAACAAATAAAAAGCAGCGGATTGTGGTCTCAGTACTTCTCCGCTTCTTTTATGAAGCCGGTGGTAATTTAGACTGCTTTTTCGTATCTTGTTTATTAAAAGGATCAGTGTGTTTAGATGAAAGAGATTACTTGGTGTGCGGTTGGTGTATATCTGCGTTGGGAGGGAGGTTGTGCTATGCCAGCGACATTCAGTTCATTGTTAGTGAAAAACATGCCAGCAGTTTGATAAGGAATAAGAAATTGAGAAGGTTAAATTAAATTTTAAATTGATCTTTATTTATTCTCTTCCCTTTTGCAAATGGCACATAGGCAGGAAAAGATAAGAACTGTTTTAGTTTCAGACTCTAAGGCCTAAAATAGGCTATTGTCTTTTTTTTTTAATTTTGTTTTACCCAAGTCTCCAATAGTGCTTAGACAGAGGGATAACAGTAATAGGACAGGAATCCAGCTGTAGACTTTGGGAATGTAATATGGTCCTTAGGACTGACAACCATACAGATGGGAAGATGTGGTTGGTTCTTTTTCTCCTTGAATGCCATACTTCCTTACAGTAAAGCACACTATTCAAGGGAATCAAATGAAGCTTTATTTAAACATGACTAATCATGTTTATGTGGGTTGGAAATTTTTAAGCTCGATCCAAACTCAACTGATATGCAGCAAAAATACTTTAAAACATTTGGCAAAGGAAAAGTTGGAATACTTTTTATGGGGAGGAATACCATTAATAAAGGATGTGGTGCAAAATAGTTTGATTGGGAGCTGAAATTAACATTCTGTCTTTGAGAAGCTTCAGAGATTTCCATTCCTTTCCTTTTCCTTTTCCTTTTCCTTTTCCTTTTCCTTTTCCTTTTCCTTTTCCTTTTCCTTTTCCTTTTCCTTTTCCTTTCCTTTCCTTTTCCTTTTCCTTTCCTTTCCCTTCTTTCCCTTCCCTTTCCTTCTTCCCTTCCCTTCTTTAAAAACGGGTTCTGGGCACTGAAATTTTTTTTTAGGAATTCTTGCAGTTGAGTTCCTCCTCTGCCACCTGGATTCAGTGCCAATTCCAAGGCTACTAATATTATTTGAGAAGGTGGAAGGAAAAGGACATTGGGCAGTTTTAGAATTTTGGATTGATTTCGTTTCACAGAATAGTTTTCTGAGACGCCAACCCTGTAATGGTATGTTTGTATGTCTATGCTTCAGACCCTGGGATACAAGGCTCTGCAGCCTAGACAATGGTCTGATTTGCGTCTGCAAGATAAGGGGTAGCAAAAAGGCCAGAAAAAGCCTCTCCCTAGTTTTCGGGAAAGTAAAAGTAAAGAAAAAGATTTTCAGAGTTGCAATATTTTGTTAATGTAGCCTTGCAATAAAACTAATAATCCTGGTTGTGTTTCTTTTGTCTGGACTATTTCACAAGGCTAACACACTAATTACAAAAAGAAGGTTCTTTGTGCAGCTGGAGTGGTCTAGTAACTGCTATTTACGTGGGTGAGTCAAAAAGTAATGCCATTTTCTTTAGGACAGGTATAATTACCAACACAGGAACATGTAGCATACATCAAAATGAAGCTGGTCCTCTGTGGATCACATCCCTACTTCTCAGCATAGTCACCGTTTCTCTCAATAGCAATGTTCCACCTTCGAATGAGAGCATGTATCCCTGCCTCGTAAAATTTTGTTGACTGTTCTTTGAGCCACTTCTTCACTGCAGTTCTCACTTCCTCGTCACTGGAATAATGTTTGCCTCTCAAACCCTCTTTCAAACCCTCTATAATCTAAAGTATTGTCCTCAAACACATTTTGTAATCGTCTGTGAATGTTCACAGGGGTTTCCCCCTCAGCAACAAGGAGTTCAATCACTGCTCTTTGTTTTTGATGCAACTCTAAGGGGGCAGCCATTTTGAATTTACCTTGCGAGTCTACAAACCTGAAAAGTAAGAAACAAAATATTTCAGAACGTAAATATATAATCATTTATAACTGGGAAAAATTTCAGTTATTTTTATCAAAAACTTCACCTGAAATAAAGAAAATGGATTTACTTTTTGACTCACCCTCGTAGAAAGAAAAATGTTAACTATAATTTTTCTATGTAATTTCCTATTTAGATTTTCCTTGCAGCTAGTTTGCATTTTCTAAAGTGCAAAGTACATAAAAATCTGCTAACTTAAAGAATATGTTCACACACACACACACACACACACACACACACACACACACCCCTAGGACCCATTGTGAAAATTTCAATTCCACCTGAGCAATTATACATAATGACACAAAAATATTTTTATGTTTAGTTAATTCCTAGTTTAGTAACTTTCATAAGATCTTTGATAACTCTATAACCTTTAAGTTGATCTTCATTAGAGATGCTGGAGAAGTTTGTGAGATCTTATACAATTCTTGAAGAGGGGACTGGTTTTTAGTTCAGTTTTTATGCAATTTCATATATTTCCAATGAAAGCCTGGTGTGTTTAAGTGAAAAAGGATTACAACTGAAGACAAAATACAAAATAAAATGGTAATGAAAAGAAAGCAGCCAAAAATGGGTAAAAGTAAAAATGAATGAAATAAGAATTTTATCTACTTATACTTTATTTTTAAGCAGTGAAAATCATCTACTTAAAAAAAAACCAATATGTCATGAAAATATTGTTACTCATTAGAATAGGATAAATTTCCCCTCCTCTTCCAAAATAGTAGGTAAACAAAAGAAGTTTTCAGAAAAAAGTACTTTTTAAGGAAAGAATGTTCTTTTATGATATTCTATAGAAAATTCAAATGCATATGTGTTATGCAGATAATCCATCTGTATTGTTTTTTAGTTTCCGTATTTTTAACAGGAGCAGTTCTATTGTTCACACCAAAGGCCGGTTGTTACCAATGTTGTTTCTCAGCTGCCTGTATTTTTAATTGCTATAATATTGCTTTTATTTTATTTTAATTCTGTTCACGTCCCAGAGACATTCTTTGAGATCAGCAGCCATTTAAATTGGACAACTAAATATTCTCCTTTTTCTCTGCTTCCACGTAAAGGAGTAGAGATAGATATAAATAGTAGCTTAATGTTGAAGTCTTTGAGCATGATGGAACCTTTTTTCTTCTTCTTCTAGAAGGAGCAACTGCTTCACCTAATTAGTACTGATTATTAAATTAAGGTAATAATTGGTGGCATAATTAAAAAGATATCCCACCAGTAAAAGACATGAAACCACCCTGCTTCTAAAAGTTCACCCTTGGAATAATTCCTTGCAGCCTGAAAGCCGGCTGGAGGATTTTGAAAAGAGAGAAATTCATTACTCAGAGACATGTATTATGTTCTTATCAGCTGTCAGCTTTTAACACTTACTTTGACAATGGCTGTTTTTGACAGAATTTGTAGGTTGCTTTTCCTCACCCTGGGCCTGAGATATGATGAATGTGCCATACAGGTGACCTTCCCTCAAGGCCTCATGTTAATATTCACAATGGTCCATTTATTAATTTCAAACAATACCTGTCATTTTCTCTCTCTCTCTCAAATGCTTGGTTTGCCGATATGACCCTCTGTTAGAATGTGGGACCATTCCAGATTGGTCACCAGGAAGCACCAAGTGTCTTTGATTGAAATGACATGGAAGATGTATGGTCAAAGTGCTGTACTCAGCACCACTGCTGTGACACGAAGAAAACCATTTTGACCCAAATAGAAGCATACTCAAACAATGTCGCACCAACCAAAGGCTACATATTGGGAAGAAAAATGCTCGTGAATAGTTTGTGGTGGAAGATATATTGGCAAGATGGCCATAGGGCAATCTTTGAACTATTGAAATCTTTAGAAATATTGTTTAGTACTTGAACAATACTTACAAACCTAATTAATCAAGCATAGCTGCTCTTCACTCTTTACACAATTATTTGACTATATGAATAGCACTTGGAGACTTATTTTGAAAAGATTTTTTTTTGCAAAGGGGTAACAAATGTTTAGCCAGATGACACCATTTAATGTCAATTGAAATTCTAATTTCCGCCTCAGAGAATGTTTTGCCAAAGAAGGTTGCAAACTACATTTTAAAATGTATAATTGTTTTGTGTCTTTGAAGTGTTGTTTTAATAATATCGACAAATGTTTATGAGTTGTACTTTTCTCTTAATTAGTATTTATATCAGTATTGAATGCCAACTTTTAAAAAAATGCCTAATTCTACTTAATAAAAATAGCTTATTTTTAAAGTTTATTCTGAAATTTGTAGCTCTTGAGAGATGGTGTCAATAACATACATGAAAATATAAGTGGTTAATTTAAAAAAAGCACATTTTCACATTTCAGCTGTATTTTGATTAATATACTTTTCAAAGCCTTTTGTATGCTTTGCAACTTAAGACTTATATAAGTGTTCATAAAACCATTGTGAGCATGTTTGGCATAAGGCAACAAGGAGTGGATTCAATAGAAGAATATTACTTCTTTTTTGATCAAATATAATTTTTAATAAAGAATTTTATATTAAAAGACAGTATTTGCCATGGACTTTATTGAATGTCAGAAATGTATACCTTTCCAAATAAAAACCATTCAATGTTACTTCTTTTATGCTTTCCCATATGAAATATTAATAGGATACAGATTATAGCAAAGATTTTATGAATGAAATGAACAATGAAATGGAAAAGTATCTTTATATTAATATTTGTGCTTTAATTTCTTTGTCTTTTTATTTACTTACAGTCCCACCTTTTGTTTTACATGTTCTTCTTGTAGTATTGCTATTCTCTCAATACAGTTTCAGGTAAAAATGCTAGAACTGGTTTCTTATAGAAAAGTTGTAACTATTCTTTTGATACTTTTATATAGAATTTTATTTTAAAGTGTAATATCTGAGGTTGTTATGTTAATTTTGTTATGATAATTTTGCTCTTTTTTCATTTTGAGGGCATAATTTTCAGTTTATTTTGGAAAAGCAGTGACACACTAATACAAATCGAATTTCAAAACTTTTATCCTTGAGTTTTTACCACAAAGAAAAAGGTAACTGAAATAAGAACAGAGTCAAACATGTCGTCACTTATTAGTTAATAGATCAAATCCACAAATGGTCATAAATTCTAAGTCAGTATAGACTAACTGGTATAAAAATGTAGTGTGTTAAATTGATGAGTTTCAGAACTATGGTGCATTACTTGAGAGATTTCACTTGAAGATCCTCAGATTAAGATGTAATTAATCCCAACAATTATTTTAAAAAGAACCTGGTTTAACAAATATGTCTAAAATAAATTATTTTCTAGTGAAACATATGACTATATTTCACCTGCCTAGAAGAATGGTCAAGAGGTTTCGGTACAATTTATTACTAACAAAATTTGCTTAGATGTACAATTTACATATAGCAATAGCAATAGCAATAGCACTTAGACTTATATACCACTTCATAGTGCTTTACAGCCCTCTCTAAGCGGTTTACAGAGTTCAGCATATTGCCCCCAACAATCTGGGTCCTCATTTTACCCACCTCGGAAGGATGGAAGGCTGAGTCAACCTTGAGCCGGTGAGATTTGAACTGCTGAACTGCTGAACTAGCAGTAGCCTGCAGTGCTGCATTTAACCACTGCACCAACTCGGCTCCTGTACCATGTATATCTCATGTACTATGTCTACATTGCACAAAATTATTAGCTAACATGGTATTTCTGGAAACTAGTTTCAGGGGAAGGCTGAATATATATGATCTCTGGCGGGCCCGGGATGGGGGAAATTCCTCTATCCTGGTGCTACTTGACCTCTCAGCGGCTTTCGATACCATCGACCATGGTATCCTTCTGCATCGTCTCGGTGAGTTGGGAGTGGGAGGCACCATTTTACGGTGGTTCTCCTCTTATCTCGCCGATAGGATGCAGTCGGTGTTAACAGGAGGGCAGAGATCCTCCCCTAGGCCCCTGTTATGCGGGGTGCCCCAGGGGTCGGTTCTCTCGCCCATCCTATTTAACATTTACATGAAACCGCTGGGTGAGATCATCCGCAGACATGGGGTGTGTTTCCACCAGTACGCTGATGACACCCAGCTGTACATCACCACCCCGTCTGACTTCAGTGTGGCAGTTGATGTAATGTGCCGGTGCCTGGACGACGTTAGGATCTGGATGGGGAGGAACAGACTCAGACTCAACCCCGACAAGACTGAGTGGCTTTGGGTATTGCCTCCTAAGGACTACGACAACTGTCCCTCCTTGGTTCTAGAGGGAACGAAACTGACTCCCTCGGACCAGGTCTGCAACTTGGGGGTCCTCCTAGATCCACAGCTAAAATTGGAGCATCATCTTACTGCTGTGGCTAGGGGGGCCTTTGCACAGGTTCGCCTTGTGCACCAGTTGCGGCCATACTTGGAGAAGGAGGCTCTACTCACGGTCACTCACGCCCTTGTCACCTCCCGTTTGGACTACTGCAATGCGCTCTACATGGGGCTACCCTTGAAGAGTATCTGGAGACTCCAACTGGTACAAAATGCGGCTGCGCGTGCTGTGGTGGGTGTACCAAGGTACACCCACGTGACACCTATACTCCGCCAGCTGCATTGGTTACCCATTTGTCTCCGGGTCCAATTCAAGGTGTTGATCATCATCTTTAAAGCCCTTCATGGCTTAGGACCAGGTTATCTCCGGGACCGCATTCTGCCTCATACTTCCCTTCGACCAGTTAGGGGCCCACAGAGTTGGCCTCCTCCAGCTCCCGTCAACCAAGCAATGCCGGCTGGCGGGCCCTAGGGGGAGGGCCTTCTCTGTGGCAGGCCCCGCGCTCTGGAACCAACTTCCTCCAGAGACCCGAACCATCCCCACCCTGCTGGCCTTCCAAAAAGCCGTTAAGACGTGGCTTTTCCTGCAGGCAGGGGGTAGAGCTTAATTCCAGCTGAACTCTCCCCCGGGTATGCCTGGTTGTTGCATGGTTGTTTTTATACTACATTTTTAATTTTTATATTATGTTTTTAAATTTTGTTTATTGGTTTCTTGTATTTTCCCATGCTGTACGCCGCCCTGAGTCCTTCGGGAGTTGGGCGGCATATAAGAAAGCCGAATAAATAAATAATAAATAAATAAATATGTTTATTAACACCCAAAGAATAATTATACCTAGGAGTAGTCATCTCAAACTATTTAAGCCCCAGAGCTCACTGTAACAGCATTGCCAAAAAGGCATTAAGAGTTGTTAACCTAATTTTGCGAAGCTTTTTCTCCGATAACATTGCACTGCTAACCAGGGCATACAAAACCTTTGCCAGACCAATTCTCGAATACAGCTCATCTGCCTGGAATCCACACTGTATATCGGACATTAATACAATTGAGCGAGTCCAGAGGTATTTCACTAGAAGAATACTCCACTCCTCTGCTCACAATAGAATACCTTATGCCACCAGGCTTGAAATTTTGGGCTTGGAAAACCTAGAACTATGCAGCCTACGGTCTGATATAAGCATAGTACACAAAATTGTCTGCTACAACGTCCTACCTGTCAATGACTACTTCAGCTTCAACCACAATAATACACGGGCAAACAATAGATACAAACTCAAGGTAAACCACTCCAAACTCGATTTGCAGAAAATATGACTTCAGGAACAGAGTGGTCAATGCCTGGAATGCACTACCTGACTCTGTGGTTTCTCCCCCAAACCCCAAAAACTTTAACCTTAGACTGTCTACCATGGACCTCATCCCATTCCTAAGAGGTCTGTAAGGGGGCGTGCATAAGCACACCAGCGTGCCTACCGTCCCTGTCCTACTGTCCTCATTTATTTGTGCTCATTTCTTGTGTCCATGTCCATGTTTATACTTATACCTGTTATCTCGTATATGTTTGACAAGCTAAACAAACAAACAAACAAACAAACATCCATTGAGTGTCTGCTATTCAAACTCAGATCTATTTTAGAGATTAGAGATTTTTTAAAGTTTCTCCTCTATTTTAAGTGAGTTTTCTCTAAGGCAATAGAAATCATCTTATACCCAAGCATTTGAGGTCAAATATATGTTAATAGTTGTCAGTTGGCAACTTTTGTTTTGCAATACAGAGATTATATCATTTTCTTAAAATAATATTTTTGCATGTTGCAAAATATTGCATGCATAAAAACCTTACATGCATCCACTTGTTTAATAGCTATGTCTATTTCTGCATATAAGAACAGTGTTTATAAATATCAATATACCTAACTTGCATAAAAGAGTTATGTCTATGCTTTAGATTTTTCTGGAAGCTTTTTTAATGCATTTGTCAGTTATGAAAGCAATATCTTTCTTTCTGGTCCCTAACCATCAAAACCAAATTTGATAGCAGCCAGGCGTGCTATTGATACCTTCTAATCAATCCCCATTGAAAGGAAGTGCTATATTTAGCAATATTCCAGAAACCAAAGAGCTTCAGTTTTCATGCTTCACCATCTTTCTCTCCCCCCTGCCCTCCAGTCTTTTGTGGAAATTTGGCATGACTGTCTCCTTCACTACTGGCCTATCCTGCCACTGATCCCTACACAAAGAGGTTAATAAATGTTTACTTCACCCCTCCCCTGCCCCTTCCCCCAATTTTTCCATATGGCTTGTTCACAGCCTTGTGCTTGTTTGTGTCTGAATGCTCACTTACATTGACTGGTGTGAGGGAATTGTTCCTCCTATGCTGGCCATCTTCAAATCAATGCTGGCCTCTAACAAGAGAAAGTGCCTCAGATGTAGTGGTTTCCACAGGACTATTGTTGGGCTTTTGTTAAGCATTTTTGAACCTAATAAATAATGTCAAAAGTCTCTATCTTGGCCAAAAATGTTCCTTTTGATATCCATCTAGTAGTATTTTTTTGTTCTGTGATGGCTTCCACTGTTGCAAAGAAGTTGGACTTTATAATGGTAATTTGAAGTCTCGCGTGCCATGTTGCCATATGATTTCTTTTTAGGAAGGGGGAAAAAAACAGGGACAAGGCTTTTGAAGCCTTTTACTTCATAAAGTAAACAGTAATTACATACTGTGATCAAAGGATGAAATGAAGAACAACACATTTTTAAATTTTTAATTAGAAAGTGCATGGTGGTTTTAAGGTTTAAATTTAAGATTTATGCTTTGAGAAACTTCGGTAGAGATTTCTTGTGAAAGAAAATTTAACCAGCCAAGGTTTTTTTTAAAAGTTACAATAATTTTATATTGTATATTGCTTTTAATAACAGCAACAAGCTAACTTGAAGAAAAACTTTAAAAAGTAACATAGGCGGATCCTTCCTACAATTTCAAATCCAATAAATTATCATAATGCCGTGAAGCAGGATTCCTGCAACATTTTCAGAAAGTAGCATTTTTATTATTTTACTTTGGCATACATAATACAAGAGACAGCAATAAACCATAATATAGTGCTGCCTCTGTTTATACAAACAGACCAATCTACCAACATCAGTGCGAATGACTGATAGTTTACCACAGTCGTGAGCCAATCACTAACCACCTGAGCCAGGCCTAGCTCAGTGTAACACAAATCCCTGATTGAAATGGGTCAGTGAGGTCTTTTATTGGCAGATGAGGGAGAAATTGAGAATAATGTGCTCTATAATCTCTATAAAAAGTAATAAACTATTGGGTGCATCAGTTTAAAAGTAATAAACATATGCACCCAATAGAGGTCGTTTTGTTCCTTTTGAGAGGGTGAACATAGAGATGTTTCAAAGACTCTGGAAAACTACCTGCCATATTAAGACAACAACAACAACAAAATGCATAAAGTAAAAAAGCTGTGGGGTGGGTGTAGGGGTAGGATCGGAATGATATATAGAGAAAACAACCGGAGTATTTCAGTTTTAGGCAAATTTAAAAAAAAAACACTTGTAGAAACTTCAAATGTAAGCAAAGAAGAATTTATGATAGCAACTGCTGGCAGAGATGAAGATTTAAAAAAAAGCATAGAATGTAGCAAAAATGCCCCACAAGGGATCTTGGTTTGCAAAAAGGAAGGCCTATTGTCAGCAGACAGCTCTTTCTATGTGCAGTAGCAGCCAAAAAGGCCAATGCAGTCCTGAGTTGCATTAACAGAGGGATACAATCTAGGACTAGTGAGGTACTAATACCACTCTATAAAGCCTTGGTCAGACCACACCTAGAGTACTGCATCCAGTTTTGGTCACCACACTACAAAAAAGACATTGAAACTCTAGAGAAAGTGCAGAGGAGAGCAACCAGGATGATTAGGGGACTGGAAACTAAAACATACGAAGAGCGGTTGCAGGAACTGAGCTTGGCCAGTCTAGCGAAGAGAAGGACCAGGGGTGACATGATAGCAGTGTTTCAATACTTGAGGGGCTATCACAGAGAGGAGGGGGTCAGGCTGTTTTCCAAGGCACCAGAAGGCCAGACAAGGAATAATGGATGGAAGCTGACCAAGGAGAGATTCAACCTGGAAAGAAGGAGAAACTTTCTGACGGTGAGAGCGATCAACCTGTGGAGCAGCTTGCCAGTGGAGGTTGTGAGAGCCCCAACACTTGAGACTTTCAAAGGGAGATTGGACTGCCATCTGTCTGAAATGGTGTAAGGACTCCTGCTTGAGTGGGGGGTTGGACTAGATGACCTACAATGTCCCTTCCAACTCTAATAATAATCTAAAAATCTAAATCTAAAATCTATGTTTCCATTCAAGTTTTCAAATATATGTTTGAACATTCTGTGAATCTGACTGGAGGAAGCCATGGATAGGAACTTCTTTCTAAGACTAACTTTTTAAAAGCTGATGCTTTTAAAGGCTATTATTAATATCTAATATCTTAGGATATTTAGATTCAGATGAAGTCAATTGAGATGAAAGAAGGTATAAATGCAGTATCAGTAATACTGAGCTAATAGACACAGAATAAAGAATTTATAAAAATAAGCAGAAGTCTGGTATACAAAAGACAAACAATAGAAAAGAATCATACAATACAAGAACAATTAAGAAAAAAAAACAGCAATAGCAAAATTAAAACCAAACCAAACCAAAAAAATAGAAAAAAAGACCCATTGCATACAATGTTCTAAATTGCAATACTAAATATCTAATGTGTACATTAAACATATACATGACAATGGTTTACAAAATATACCCTTACTTAATATGCAAAATTAATACAAAAAAGATAGAAATTACCTAACAATACCAGTGTATTATTGTAAAGTATCATAAAATTTGCATCAAAGAATAGCATATTGCTTCATTCTTTTATTTTTTCTAGAAGAAAGAAATTACACATTTCCAAAATACAATCAATGTCTGGAATAATATCACTTTTCCAATGTTTCAATATAATTCTTTTTGCCACCCCTCCCCCTCCATGTCTGGAACAATCACAATTCCTCATAGACAGTCAGATTCCAGAGTTTTGGAACATAATTTAGCATCACATTAACATCTTTTGGCTGGATTGCATTCAAGAAGTCCAGTATTATTGGCCAAGGCCACTTAGCATTTAATTGTTTAGTTACTTTTCCAACCATGATTTCACTCTGAGAAAATCCACATGGATCTGCTTTGAAATGAAGATAGGAGAAAGAATACAGTTTTATGCCTTCCCCAGAAAAAAGCCCTTTAATGTGCAATGGTAATAGGGCATTCTCCATGTTATCAGCAAAAGCACACACAAGCTAAAACAAACATGAAGTTCCTGAATTGAGCAGATAATAAAGCACTGGGCAAGTCACTATCTATAATTTTAAATGTCTAGGGCTAGGCCTTGAAATTAATTATGTTAACCCAATGCCATAAATATTGGACACTTTTTCTTATGCTTATTTTGCATTTGTAACCATTGTTGCTCCATAGCATCCTCTCTGGATTGTATATGGGATGTTGACAATTGTTCAAAACAATGTAAATGACAGAGAAAAAAAAATGTCAGACTAGCTACTGGAAATTAAAGGGATATGATAAAACATGCAAGTTTGGAACCAGAAAGTAAATGTAGTAGTGTATAAAAATGTGTATATGTTATACATTGGACATTTAAAGTGTCATAAATCAAAGATGCATAGAAATACTGTATGGAAAAAATAAAAGATTTAGAGAAGTGAGTTTTGAATAGAGGGAAACAATCCCTTAAAAAAAAGAGTTCTAACATTTTTCTCGTGGCTCACCTTATCTTATCAGATGGAAACAAAGTAGTTTAGGGTTAGAAACACTGAGGCTTGAGGGATCCTTGGTGGTCTCTGAGCTTGGTTGTTTTCTTCCAGATGTTTCATTATCCAAACTAGGTAACGTTATCAGTGCTATAGGGAGTAAGGTTTGCTCTCAATTTATATTCTAGTGGTTTGCCCTGCCAGTGTTAGTGGCAGTGGTTTTGGCAGTGGTTTTGGGAAGGATACTGCAAAATCTCCATTCCCTCCCCACTCCTGGGGGAAGGATACTGCAAAATCTCCATTCCCACCCCACTCCAGGGGAAGGATACTGCAAAATATCCTTCCCCCAGGAGCTGAGGTGGCGCAGTGGTTAAAAGCAGCACTGCAACCTTCAGCTGACTGCTAGTTCAGCAGTTCAGCTGTTCAAATCTCACCAGGCTCAAGGTTGACTCAGCCTTCCATCCTTCCGAGGTGGGTAAAATGAGGACTCAGATTGTTGTGGGCAATATGCTGAACTCTGTAAACCGCTTAGAGAGGGCTGTAAAGCACTATGAAGTGGTATATAAGTCTAAGTGCTATTGCTATTGCTAAAATCCCCATTCCCTCCCCACTCCTGGGGGAAGAATATTGCAAAATATCCATTCCCACCCCACTCTGGGGCCAGCCAGAGGTGGTATTTGCCGGTTCCCCGAACTACTCAAAATTTCCGCTACCAGTTCTCCGAACTACTCAAAATTTCCGCTACCGGTTCTCCAGAACCTGTCAGAACCTGCTGGATTTCACCCCTGCCCTCTGTTTCTGAATACCATAGAGTCATTTGCTTGGTCATTTTACGAAATAAAATGGTGCACAAAGACAGGCACTTAGCTTGATGTAGCAAGTTTGTTCTTAGCTATATAAGGTTAAGATAATTTCTGTAGAGCATTCTTTTTTGTAATGACAATTAATTTAAGGCTATGTACAGTATATTGGCATGTTCCCTTGTTTCACCATGATCCACTGGAATGAATTGGAACTAATAAAGATCATATCTAATATTATCTATGAAACAGATTGCTACTATTATTTTTAGCAATGAATAGAGACAAAATAGAAAAAGTTATTGAGATAATTTTTAAGACTTCAGAAAAATATTTTAATTGCTTTATTAAAAATATATAGTTTTAAAAACTGTGTAGATAATTTGAAATACATGGTTTACAAAAAAAACCCCACATTCCATGCAACAAACTAGAATTTTATATATAGAATATATAGCTCTAATTGGTGTGACCTTTGGAAATGTCAGAAAAGCATCCAAATCCATGTATTTTGTTTGTTTGTTTGTTTGTTCATTCATTCATTCATTCATTCATATTTAGTAACTCACTTACCATGTAAATCTAAATGAGAAAAATTGCTAAGTATCTTGAACTGAATTTTCCAAATGTTTTTTGGATAGTATACAATATAGTGAAACATTAGTCTGTTTCTTATACAAAGAGGAAAAGTACTACTAAACGGGACAATAAAATCTAGACTAAAATCTTACACCTTATCCAACTTTGTGGCTGTAGGAGAGTGGGGTGGTGGCTTAATTTATTCCTCCTAACTAAATCAGTACGTATAGCGTGTTGATTTTCCCCTTCCCACACTACTTCAAGATGCCTCTTTTTAGACTGATTCTGTGTGTGACTTTAACAATGTTCTGTTCACATTTCCTTGGATAGGGCCAACAATTGCCTGTTGACCCATTTTAACCCCTTTTGAGCGTCATCTTCAAAGTGTAACTGTCCTTGACAATGAAGGAGACCTTCTTATTGTCTGGTTCTTCTAGGCAATCTTTAGCATAGAGTCAAATGGCTTTCAAATGGAAGGATTGGCTGCAGGAAAAAGACAAAGTGGGCTGTTGTTTCTGAGTGACTTTGGTTGTGTTTCCCTTTTCTCCGCCCCTCCCTATTTTGGACTAGCACATTTCTATAGAAGATGACAGACATCTTGACAGGTGCAATATGCTTTGAACTGTTGTGTCAGATGATTCTTTTGTTTTGCTTTTTTCCCAGCAGAGTGGTACATCTCCTTAGGATGTTGAGATGCATATTGTTTGCTTTTCATTTCATGTGTTGAAGTTTTCCATCCTTCCCCAACCCTTGTTGCTCAGTTTCTCTCTGTGGCTTTAACCGTAGCATGTAGCCGATCCAAATGGAAAGGAAGACAGTGGTGCCAGAATCCTCTGCTCTAACTTTTCATTATGTAAGAACAGTTGAAAAGATTACTCATTGACTGGCAGTTCCTTAATAATGAATTAATTATAGTTAAATTGCCTAGATTTTTTTTGCTGTGAGCTCTCCCCTTCCTAGAATACATGCGTATTTAATCCAAACATTTGATTCCAACAAACGCGTAGCAGTCATCACTGTTCAACCTAAGAAATTTTCCTCAGTAATTTAGGTTTGCCCAGTCTTGAAAAGCATTTTCTGCATAATTATTTTATATTTAAGCTTTTGTCAATTGAGGCTGAATTCTCACAGTGCTAAACTATAATATGTTTTCTTCATTTTCATTTATACTATGCAAGTCTAGCATCCATGATTTCAAAATTATATTTTATGGCTCAGTGCAATGTGTCCATCCAACTTTTGTGAATTCCTCAACAAATCATGGTTAAAACAGGTCATCGGGTAAAATAATGTCCTTGTTTAGTCATTAGAATACCTTTGTATTTAAATGGATATTTTGTAGAATGTTGCTGTAAGAGAAGAAATAAAAAAAGCTCAGAGTAAATGTATCAGTAACTATTAATCAAAAGAAAATGAGCATAATAAATGCTATCAGCTGCTCTGAATTTGTGAACCTTCTTACATTTGGATATTGTGAATTTTGCTTATGGCTAAAAGAAAGATAATGAATAAATATATCTTCAGAAATGGAAGCTTGGGGTTACATGCTTCACTGGTTCAGTCTAAGGACTGAAACTGACAAGACAGAAATCAGCTATTCAGTTCAGACAGAATTGTTATGTAAACATTGAACAGATGCCCCCTATTCTTAAAACCAAGAACAGAAAGGCCAAATTTCCATTGGCTCAATTTTTTTTTTAAAAAAGGAGAAACAGCTTAGAATTTATATCCTGGGCAAATACATTTATATACCGTAGATCTTGAGTTTTGCTTCCAAGGTAGGCAGAGCATTTCTATATGTATGGCTTTCTCTTGTGTATTCTCTTGTGTATCTCAGGAGCTGAGATAGCGCAGTGGTTAAAAGCAGCATTGCGACCTTCAGCTGATTGCTAGTTTAGCAGTTCAGCTGTTCAAATCTCACTAGGCTCAAGGTTGACTCAGCCTTCCATCCTTCCGAGGTGGGTAAAATGAGGACCCAGATTGTTGGGGGCAATATGCTGAACTCTGTAAACAGCTTAGAGAGTGCTGTAAAGCACTATGAAGCGGTATATAAGTAAAGTGCTATTGCTATTGCTATTTATTTATTTATTTGTGGGATTTATATACTGCCTCACAGTGCAAGCACTCTCTAAGCGGTTTACACCAGTAAGCAATGTATATTTATATTGTCCCCAACAATCTGGGTCCTCATTTTACCTACCTCGGAAGGATGGAAGGCTGAGTCAACCTTGAACCGGTGAGATTGAACCGCTGACCTGCGGATCAGTGTCAGCTAATGTGGCCTGCAGTACCTGCCTCTAACTGCTGCGCCACCTCGGCTCACTCCGAGGTGTACAATAAGAGAAGTTATTGAACTATGCCAAGACTTCGAAACTTAATTAAAATGTTGTATTATGCTACTGGAGAATAGAAGTTTATTGCTGTGACTTAGAGTCTAGATCGCAGTCTGTCTCAGCAATCCATGTGCAGTCTGAAACCTACTTACTAGATATTAGCTCCTAACACAATTAAGTTTGGGATCTCCTCCATTTTTACTTTTTGTAGCAATAATCAATCAGATGTGTTAAACTTCAGTTTCTGCAGTTCCCCCAACCAACATGACTAGAGTAGAAATCCAGTACAATTCTAGATCAGAATTCTAACCTAATCTTTGTTTGAGGACCAAGAGATGTGCTGTATTCCCCCCATTGGGGGAAAGTTGCCTAGAATCAATCCACCTTCAGCATGTAAATAATGTTTACCCATTATTAGTTCTTTCAGAGTTTGGTATTTGTTTGCCTGTATATCACAGTTTACTATCTATCAGTCACTATTGTATCAGCTGGTATTTGTACAATCTTTAACTGTAGTTCTTAACATTCTCATTTGACTGTTTTCATTTCACTAGATTTTAAACATTCGCTGTAGTGAATATTTTGATAAGAGAAGTAAATGTTTAATGTATCATGCAGGAGAACATGGAGAGATTCCAGACTTAATTATTATCCTTAAGAATCCTGAAAGATAGAAAGTAGCCAATAACTTAATTAGATAATATGCTAGTCTGTAATAAAGATTTTGATGTTGATTTTAATTAGAGAAACTGAATGATGTAATACCATTTCTGAGCTATAAATTAAAATTGCCTAACCATGAACTGGATTTGACTTTAAGCAAATCCCTTCCATTTTCTATTTTAGTTCCCCCTTACTCACAATAAAAAGGTTAATAATGTCCCCATTTGCTGTAATCATTACTGAGACAGTAGATGTGTAATACACTATTACTTTTAGATAATGTCATTTTAGAATTCTTTTCTGCTAGAGTAAGATTACTCCTTTCCCTGATTTCAACTGAAACCCCTACCAACCTAAATCAATAATACTTTTAATTAAATGTTTGAGGCAATTAAACAATCGTGGGAAGGCAAGTACATTTACTTTAGAAGTGCTGAATATTGAAATATGTATGGTATGGATGTTTCATCATAAGGTGATCAGTTTTGGGACCATTTATTTTTTTCCCAGGTTTTCCTTTATTCCAGCTCCCCCCCTCCCAAACAGCATCTTCCTTTTATTACACACTTATTGACCAAATCAGCCAAAAAATTTCACAGCCCCATGATGCTTCATGAAATCTTCACTGTAACAATGCACTGGCTGGATACACTTCATGGTTGTCAGCTACTCTCCTGAGGCAAGCCATATAGACTTCATGGTTGTCAGTACCTTTTTCTCCAAAAGCGCTGAGCTTACAGTTAAGAGTGGCATCATGTTGCCACCAGGGATATAGTAATAGAAATGAGAGGAACATGCTTAAAATGATTAATTCTTCTCTTATTTTCTACCACCATAGAGTCCTGCCAAAGAAGAAGAAATGGTTGTTTAGAAAATGACCATATGCAGCAAGTAGGCTTCTGTTTATGCAAAAATGGAAAGAAGTTACCAAGATTATTGATTGGATATTTATTTATTTATTAATAACATGCAATAATAATATTATTTATTTATTTATTATTGCTAATAAATATTATTTATTTATTAGATGTGGTGCCCCATGGTTCACCACATGGATGATAGGATGGATAAAATTGCTCTGATCAGTTAAAACTTCATACTCTACATCAGTGGTTCTCAACCTTCCTAATGTCGCGACCCATGCCCCGCCCCCACACCCCCACCACAACTCACCCCGCCACCGCGCCTGCCACTGCGACCCCTGCCCAGCTGCCACCATTTGGGTTTTTTTTTTTAATATTGAGTCTTTTAACTTTTATATTGCTTTTAAATATTATTTATGAATTGGTTATTCTGTATTTTTCTCTGTTGTACGCCGCCCTGAGTCCTCCGGGAGTTGGGCGGCATATAAGAATACCAAATAAATAAATAAAATAAAATTTTACCCTCTGCGCATGCTCCGCAGGCCGCTGGCGGACCACAACACCTATGACCCTTTGCTTTGCAAGTTGCACTGGTTGCCAGTTGCTTTGGGGGGTAATTTAAGATGCTATCACAAGATGCTATTAAGATGCTAAGATGGTATTTAAAGGCTATCACCTTTAAAGTCCTTCATGGCATAGGGTTTGCTATGTGAAGTATTGCTCATCCCTAGTCCAGTTTGTTCCAGCAGGTGGCTATACCCCAGGTACCCCAAATCATTTTGGAATTGGATGGAGTAAAACTCAACTCAAATGCAACTCAGCTATTAAACACAACCAGTATATTATTTTGTCTACAAATTTTTTACAAATTCAGACAGATATTTAAAAGAGGTAAAAAGTTGAGCCAATTAGAAATTACCCAGTTTCAGTTTGTAGGTAACATCTTTAAAAAAAAATTCACTCCATATGTTTAATGAAGAAATTATATCACTTTAATGTTTTCTTATGTACAAACTAAAACCATTCATCTAAAACTTAAGGTAATAGTCGAAGGTTTTATTGATTTTTAGAAAATCAGTGATTTTTCTGGAGCCTGTTGAAAATTTAATTTTTTTGGTAGAGAGAGATATTGCAAAAACGAAAATAAGTTTTTCCATTTTTCTAATCTAACTAATAAGATTTTAGTTGCATTCAGGGGATAGGTTCTTAGGGGGAAAAGTCAAATATTTCAACATTCTGATTACTTTCCTGTCCTTTTTAAAATCTTCCAGTGAATCATTTTCAAAGGATAGCCGATGTTATTATCTTATTAGGTAATAGTCATACAATTGAAACAGAGCTTACCAAAGGTTCCTTATGCAATAAATATCCCCACATACACTTTTTCTTGGGGATTAAGTAGGTCTTGGTGCATCATTAAATGCTTTTGTTAAATCTGCTAGACACTGGGTGTTGTTTTTTTAATCACTATTGCTTGTCACGAATCTCCTACGTATTGTCCCCATGGGTAACATAATAGATAGAAAATGAGAAGGAGATAAATAATTGCCCCATGATTCATGTTCCAATGGCCACTCTTTAAAGCAAGATGTTTCAGCATCTATTGCTGCTATTGAAAGATCAAGATCAGAATATAATTATTATGTAGCAAAGGGAAGACCTTCTGCAGCCTCTATTTATGTAAACAGATCCTTGGAAAGTTAATAAGTACAGTATGAAATTAATTATTACTCAAAACTGTGTTTCTCTTTGCTGATGATATTTTGAACATATGTGTAATGAAGGCCTGTGGGAGGCTATTGGACCTTGCTGGGGCCAAGAACAGAAGCATTCTTCTAAAATAAAAAATAAATCAGAAGACTGGCACATTGCTCTGCAGCAGGCCAGCTTCCAGGTTACTTATATTTCTTAAATAATATAAAAATAAAATAGCAATAGCAATAGCACTTAGACTTATATACCGCTTCATAGTGCTTTACAGCCCTCTCTAAGCGGTATACAGAGTTCAGCATATTGCCCCCAACAATCTGGGTCCTCATTTTACCAACCTCAGAAGGATGGAAGGCTGAGTTAACCTTGAGCCTAGTGAGATTTGAACAGCTGAACTGCTGAACTAGCAGTCAGCTGAAGTAGGTTGCAGTGCTGCTTTTAACCAATGCGCCACCTCGGCTCCTTAATAGGGTGAGCAAGGAGTATCAAGGGAGTGTTCATGGATGTTCATGGATGCATTGATCCCCAGAAGCTCCACAGCTTTGCTGGAATACAGAGCAGCAAAAGTTCCTATTTCCTATTGTTAATTGGATGCATGTGGGAAAGAAGCCTGTGCCCAAAGCTATCAGTCTTACCTATATTGCTACTACTGCTAACAGGACAATTATAGTTTTATTTGGAAAGAAGACGGCTAGCAAGAGGCAGGTTGGATTAAATAGCAATAGCACTTAGACTTATATACCACTTTACAGTGCTTTACAGCCCTCTCTAAGCGGTTTACAGAGTCAGCCTATTGCCCCCAAGAATTTGGGTCCTCATTTTACCCACCTTGGAAGGAAGGAAGGCTGAGTCAACCTTGAGCCAGTGAGATTTGAACTGCCGAACTGCAGCTAGCAGTCAACTGAAGTAGCCTGCAGTACTGCACTCCAACCACTGCGCCACCACGCAGGGGTGACATTCAAATTTTCCCCCTACCGGTTCTGTGGGTGTGGCTTGGTGGGCGTGGCTTGGTGGTGGTGGGGTCACGTGACTGAACGGGTGTGGCCAACTTGATGTCACTCACGGCAAGGTGGGGCGGTACCACCCCACCTTCAGGCCACGGCCACAGAACCAACAGAAAAGTTCAGCCAAGTCTTCTAGCGTTCAACTTGGCTGCTTCTCGCCTCCTTCTCATGTTTGCTCTGTGTGTATGAGCCCGAGAAGGAGGAGAGAAGGAGTGAATGGGAGGGGAGGGTGGGGCGGGGCTAGTCAGTGGTGCGATTTACCGGTTCTCCGAACTGCGCATAATCGCCGCCACTGGTTCTATAGAACCTGTCTGAACCTGCTGAATTTCACCCCTGCCACCACGGCTCTAAATATGGATTCTTACCATGCTGTCATTGGTTTGCAGGGTATTAGGGTGTACAGCTGCAAATCTAAACCGGACATAATTCCTTTTCCTGCGTCATGTTCCACTTCAAGAGTAGGAGAAAAGTAGATGTAACTTCTGTGTGCAATGCTCTTCTTGCCTATTTTTCATTTTAAATGGCCAGGGTAGAATAATTGATTGGATCATGTTAGTAATTTCCCAGATAAAGTGATATCACAATTATATTTGTTTTACCTTTCTTACAAGAGCTTATATTAATGGACAGGGTGTGATGAAACATGAGTTTTCAATAGCGAGCACTCTGTGATAGACAGTCTAGCGAAACTTAGGCTTTATGTTTTCAGACCTCCTGATCAAGAGAAAGCAACAAACTATCCCAGCTATCAGATCTCTGATTTCAATCCATTGCAAACAATTTTTAGATGTGGAGTAAGGTTCTCTAAAGAACCTGTGCTAAAACCACACATTCTTGTAGGCGTTCTTCAAGAAATAGGCTTGCCTTCTGTTTTCTGTGATGGGAGGAAATGTAAGATAGCTCCATAGAACAACACTATGAAAGCACTAATATATCCTGGAATGCTGATGACTTTGACCAACATTTTATATTTTGAATAATCCTATCCAGATCCTGCAGACAGGATCAAGAGTAGAATATTGCAAAATGATCATCCCATTAAATACAGAGAAAGTCATTCATAAGCATATAATTCCAGGTAACATTTTTATAGTATATTGCAATACAAAAGGATGCACAAATAATACAGACTTGCATTTATTGAAATACTTCTGTAGGAAAGCATAGTTGCTTTTTCATTTCTGCCTACATTTTTCAATTGTGCTGCCATGAAAACAGGATATTTAGAACTTTAGAGGAAAATGTTGGACAAAGCCCAAGCTATGTAGGCAAATCTTAAACATTAATTTCTAGAGAAAGTCTGAAAAGAAGTTAATTATAAGTTTTCAACGTAATAAACGAGTTTTTTATTTGGAGGGAAACTAGGCTTTTGTGTTGCTTGTGGATTTTCTCCCCTTCTACATGGCTGAAATTATTTCTTTCTCCTAGTAATTTATGATGCAAAGATCATTTTCATTCCTTGTCGCATTGCATTCATGTTCATCATCAGTCCTCAGCATCGAAAGGCAATTTATCATTTTCACTGGCAGACTTCCTGTTTCAACTTGCACCTGCTTTCCAAAAGAAAGCAAGCCATCAGATAGTAATTCAGGCCATGAAATAGGTGATCGAGAGGAAAATAGTACAATGGTAAGCTATTCATATTAAAATAATAACTTTTTTTATGCCTTGCATGTGATATATGCATTCTTTCTTTCGAGTTTTATGACAACCCCAGAACATTGGTATTGTTCGTGCAATCAAAACGTTCTCCAGTCTAGCTGTGAATCTTTGTATTAATAGATGGTGTTGCAAAAATGAGAACTGGGATAAGGGAGCTGCCTATTCTTGTTTCCATGAACAGGCTGGCTCATCCCTATTCCTGGTGACTGGATTATCGTTTGTCATCTGCAAACACTTAAAATGAATCCATTTGCTGGTAAAGACAGCTTGGATTCTACCTGCATTTCCTGACATCACAAGAAAAATTGAGTGCTTGCAAGCAAAGGTCAACTCCTGGTATTAACTAAGTTACAGAGAATATAGACACAATGTGGACCAACCATTTGGAATAATTTTTAAATGGCCTTTTTCTTAAAAAAAAAACTTTTATTCTTGTACCCCAGAGCAAACAACTGCAGACAAGTTGATGAGAAATAGTTCCAGTTGTCAAGGCCCAGAGGAGCTTCTAGGATTCCAAGAGCCAGAAATTGGACTGGGTAAAATCATGACCAAAGGAATACAAGATCGTGCCCCACTTTCAAATTTCTGTCAGCCTGTTGTGGCCTCCCTCTTGCCCTCCCACTTTCTTCCCACATGGAAGAGAAGGGAATCAAGATGGGGTGGGTTGGGACTAGAAAGGAAAGAAAGACTTGACCTATTTGCTAAGAGAAAATCTGCAAATTTCTGAATGAAATTGAACATGACAAATGAAAAGTCATCTGTACAGAATTTTCTATGATACAAAATCCTGCAAGGAAAAGAAAATGTTCCTATTTCATCAAACTTTGTCTTCCACAAAAATAGGCTAATCGGGGTTTTAATTATTCAACAGTTGGAGAAAATGTATTATTATTTTACAATGTTTCAAGCCCTTGTCAATTGAAATGATAAATAACTTTATTTATTTAGGCCTTTAAATCCCTATCTGGACAAGTCCCTGGAATTATCTTGGCAACTTAGCATGAGTGGCTTGTTATTGCCTCCTTCCTAGGGCTGAGAACAGGCTGGCTCAAAGCTTCCCAGGTGGGGGTCTTTGTGCCTAAAGTGGGACTAGAAGGGTCCTAGGGAGATTACATTAAACCAGCTTTCATATAAATCATACAAATCATCATCATCATCATCAAACTATTAGATATTAATAGTACCGACCAAAATACATGGCAAATAACTGTTTGTAACTGGTATTACATAATACTGAAAATAATTTAAAAGGTTAACAATATTACCATACGTGTTATTTATGTATTTGATTTTTGTTCAGACTTTATTACTTTATAACTAATTCAAGGCAGGGAAGAGACCTAATATTTTCCCCATCACAACAATCCTGTGAGGTGGGTGGACTGAGAGAGAGTGACTAGCTCAAAGTCACCCAGCCGGTTTTCATGCCTGATTTCCAGGCCAGCACCTTAACCACTAGGCCAGGGGTGGGCAAACTATGTCTCTTTGAGGACCTGCATGCATGGCTGGCTCAGGAATTCTGGGAGTTGAAGTCCACAGGTCCTCAAAGAACCATAATTTGCCCACCCCTACACTAGGCTAAACTGACTCTCGCCATACAGGTCTAATGGACACAGCCTTGTTTCCTCTGAAGTGGTTTTTTCCCCCTATCTTTTTGTCCCGCCCCCAGGTAATTTTCCTATCCACATCCAAAATTCTTTTCTCTTTATGCTTTGATATTACAACTTTCAGCTAACCCGTTGTTCTCCTGTCTAATTCCAAAGTCTAACTGGATCCATCTACAATTTCCAACATCCCTTCATGCAAAATAGTCTACCCCAAATATGATAACATTGCTGTTCTGAAAGTGATCAGAATGTTACAGGGGTGGGTTCCTCCCTGTTCGGACAGGCTCGCCCGAACCGGTAGATACCCGCTGGTGACGTCACTGATGGTGCCGTTCCGTGCGCGCCCCCATCTTTTTTGTGGATTTTCCCCCTTACGCAGCTTGAAAAAGAGCCCTCCCGCCCGCCCGCGGGTGAATACCGACCTTTATTTCTTCACTCGAAGCACAGCTGATGAGCTCCTCAGCTGTGTTTCGGGCTAATTCCTGACTCTGAGCATGCGTGGAAGTGAAATCGCATGAGGGGACGCGCGCGCACGAGCGCAAAATGTCACGATGTGAACCGGCGACGAAGATAAGTGGAATCCACCCCTGGAATGTTAGATCCTAAGTGAAATGAGACAGTTCTAGAACCAAGAGTGAGTTCCCTTTTCCCTTGAGATGCTATATTCATTTGTGAACTTTGATTGTTTTTACAACACATCTACGTAATGAGCAATCAACTACAAAACTAAGACTCGCCTTCATCTGCTGGTGATTTCAAGCTTCATTCAGTAGCAATAAAAGCAAGACAAATGCCTAGAGCTTTATGCTTCTGGTTGCTTGGACAACTTGCATTGCTTAGCAGATTCAAAGATATTAAATTTCTATTTGAATGATTAAAAAGAGCTTTATGCTTTACCGCATGACTAAGTCTGTTGATGGCACATTAAATATTATTTTACTTTTTCGACTCCCTCTCTCATTTCTCTCTCCTCACTTCCATTTGGTTTTGCAACAGATGTTTCTTCAGGATTTACAATCACCTGTGTCTTTCACTACACCTAATTTAAAAGCTTTTTGGGGGGGTGAAAAAAATAATGCATATATTTGTTTTTTAAGTGCATAGTCCGAAAAGGTTACAGACGGTGTTAAGTTACAGAGACAATGCCTTGCTTTCCTTATATTTGATTGAAATGGTGAACCCTGGTATCTCAAGGTCCTGACAATTAGCCTTTCTGCTCCTGGGATGTTTTGTAAACATAGGGTATTCTGGTTTTATTCTCTTAGCTTAAGGAACAGGGCCTTTTTAAAAAAGAGAATTTAACAACTGACTTACTAAACTTTAAGAGACTTCTCAGGAAACAACAACTGAATGAAAAACTGCTGGTGACCTTTTATGGCTGCACCATAGAGAGTATTTTAACTTATCAGCAACCTTAAACACTCAAAGAGCCACAAAGGCCCTAACCAGAAGCCTCCCATTCAATTCTGTAGCTGACCGGAAGTCTGGTCCCCCCCCACCATAGAGTCTCCTCCTAGCGCAGCATCCTTTTTCCTCTGCCGACCAGGAGTCTGGTTCTCCCACCATAGAATCTCCTCCTAGTGCGGCGTTTTTTTTCCTCTATCTGTCCTAACCAAAAGCCCTATCAATTGTGGAGCCAACCGGAAAACCTGCCCCTTGCCATAGAGTCTCCTCCTGGCACGCCATGCTTCCCCCCACTAACTGGAAGCTCCTCTCAAAATTGTGGCACCGACTAGCGACAGGGAGCCGCAGCAGAGGGATGAAAGAGCCACATGCGGCTCCAGAGCCATGGGTTGCCGACCCCTGGTCTATATTGTGGTCTGCCAGGGGCCTGTGCAGCTGGCAGCAGAGTTGGACAGTGAGGAGGCTGGTGTTGTGGTCCGCCAGTGGCCTGGGCAGCTGGCAGCAGAGTAGGACAGTGAGGAGGCTGGGGAGGAACCTGGGCCAGGTCTGGAGTCTGGAGAAGGGGATCTGTATATAATTTTGCATGTTGCTTTTAGTTTTTTTGCTCCATATTCTACAGAAACGCTAGGCAGAGCAGTAGCTTAAAAAAAATCCAATTTCTTTCATTAAATAACATCTAAAGCAGACAGACTCAACAAGTACCAATTCTTTTATTTAAAGCAACATTTGTTTTAGAAAAAAAGTAATTGCAGGATTTTGAGCCAACTGCTTAAAAATAAATGTTGATTTATGATTTTACTAATGTTCTAGAGTAACTTTTTCAGTTTATTTTGTTTCCAATTCTCGGGTTTCCCAATAATGCATTTAGTTTAAAGTGCTGAATGGAACATTAATCTTCTAAGAATTATATAAAGTAATTAGCTAATTCACTTTAGGAATTTTTTTTGTCAATATGACATGTTTAATTTGGATCTTTTTAATGAATGTTGCCAATTTTTGTGATGGAGTGTATATTTCAAAAGAACTTCTCTAGCTTGCTTGTTTATGTCTGTATATACATCCATCCAGAGGTCAAAGAGACAAGGCTCTGATTTTTATGCCCACAAAATATGAGTAGATATGCATGGTCTCAGTCCCACGTACAGAGAAAACAGACTACTCCACTTCATCAATAATCACAAGGATTTGCATGGACTTCCATATTCAGATAAGCATTAAAGCCTGAAAACGTGATTACTATAAATCTAATTTAATTATACTGGTCCATAAGATCTCTCAGCCCAGATTTTTAGCAATGATTGTTAAACATGCCATATGATCTAGATTACATACAACATTAAGCCTTAGCAGCAATTTCACAAATCATATCAAACTTTAAGTAACGGACATCCTTACTGTTTTGTGTGAACTTTGCTAGTGCCTCTACATTTATTCCTCTAATTTTGTATTTTAAAAGAATGTTTCTCAACCTCATCTGGCTGAAGAATTCTGGGAGTTGATCTCCACCCACCTTAGAAGCTATTGAGACTGAGAAACATTGTTCTAAAATTAATCATGGGTTTTAAGATGGATCCTTCCTTCCTTCCTTCCTTCCTTCCTTCCTTCCTTCCTTCCTTCCTTCCTTCCTTCCTTCCTTCATCTGACAGTTCTCTGCACATTTGACTAGCCGATATTAAGGTAGTGGGATATCTGAATAAACACAATTTTGATTAAAATTCTCTGTTGGAGCTTTTTATGTAGGAGAAACTCACACCAGACTGAGTAATTAAATATGAATGGAAAAATTCAGAGAGTTTCTGAACAATATTGATCATTGGTTTTGGGTTTCCTCCAACTGAAAATTTGCAGTCTACACTCGAATATACATTTAACTATTTTAACAGGAAGAAGCTGTTTCATATCAACTGAAACTAGCTATTACATTAAGTTTCATAAACTATTATTATGAAAAAGTGACACTATGCACTCAATGACATTATGACATAAAGTCCTTAGTAATGCATATTTCATCACTTGTCTCTCCCATGAAGATATCTCTGCTAAGTTTTGGGGGCAGAGGCATTGTTTGTGAAGCATATGTTATATCCTGAGCTACTTATTTTTATTTATTTATTTATTTTTGTCAAGTATGTGTTGGTAATATACATAGATATAACATTGTTTATATACATAAAATGAGTACTGATAAGAGGGAACATTAGGACAGGGACGGTAGGCACGCTGGTGCACTTATGCACGCCCCTTACTGACCTCTTAGGAATCGGGTGAGGTCAACAGTGGACAGTCTAAGGATAAAGTTTTGGGGGTTTGGTGACGAAACCACAGAGTCAGGTAGTGAGTTCCAGACATTTACCACTCTGTTGCTAAAGTCGTATTTTCTACAGTCAAGTTTGGAGCGGTTCACTTTGAGTTTGTATCTGTTGTGTGCTCATGTATTGTGGTTGAAGCTGAAGTAGTCGTTGACAGGAAGGACGTTGTAGCAGATAATTTTATGAGCTATGCTTAGGTCGTGCCGAAGGGGACGTAGTTCTAAGCTTTCTAAGCCCTTTCTAACTAATTATAATTAGCAGCTGCCAAGGAATCCTATAGTTCCAGAGTTGGAAGCTACTTCCTCCACATATCAGAGTAAATCCGATATGCAACTGGAAGTAAGGCATCAGGAGGGAAGTAAGTGTGGAATGGATTGTACTGCCCATTATGCAATATACAATGACAGACTAAATTTTCCTGGCCTTGGTTTATGGCAGTGTGAGGGTCGATTTGATTTTATCCCTTTACCAACATCAATTTTAACCTGTGAGAGAAAATTCTACAGAAACCTTTGAAAGACAATAGCAATTTCAACTAGAACCTTTTCATTCATTTACCCAAGTCAGTGCTTCCCAAACCTGGATGAATTACCCTAAATTGGGTAAAAGTGGTTTTGGGTTTTTTTGGGTGTAACCACACATGAACCCAATCACAACAGGGGCATTGAAAAAAGAACTTTCTGATAAGTGGTTTTGGATAAAGAAGCAAAAGGTTTAGGCAGCACTGACCTAAGTATTTACAAGCAAAGAATATTTGGTGATGAGATATACCGAATTATACATTTCAGGGGAATCCATTCTTGTCTGCTTATCTCTAAAAATCCTGAATTGCGCTATTAAAAAAAACCCCTAAAGGTGAATGCAAAATGTGGCTCTAGAAAATTGTATTTCCCTTCAAAGCTTTAGTCCAATGTCTCTCAAACTCTGCTGTTTTAAGATGTGAGGCCTTCAATTCTCAGAATTCTGCAGCTTGGGTTAATTCCACACATCTTAAATTTTCAGTTTGAGGAACACTGCTTTAGTCTGAATGTTCCTCTCTGAAAGTTTATTTCGCTGCACAATGAAACTGAAAGCAGCATTATAGGGAGTTGGATGAGTTTGCCACCAAATTTGACACTTATTGTGTACCCACCACTTTCAACATCCTCTTGAACACAGACTTGTCTAAAGGTCAAAGTTGATAGGGATTGTCTTTATAGAATCTTGGTTAGCTTTCATTCTTGTCCTAGTCTCTCATCCCCCCCTTCCCCCCCACCCCCCAAATATAGTTCTGCTTTGTATTGCGGCTCTAATCTTTACTCAGAATACCACAGACATTTCCTGGATCTTTTCTGACATTCAGCTGCCGTTGCTGAAGATGTTAAAAAGTAGGAATAATTGTCCTAACTACAGAGAATAAAGAAGTTAATCCAAGTTGACCTACAATTTGTTTAGGATCATTTGGAGCGACCGAGAGATTAAAATGTATAAAAAGGTAAATGGTGGTGATGGTGGCGGTGGGAGAGTCGGAGATTAGAAGTGAAAGGGGGGAAATAGAGCTTTTCCTCTCTATTCCTGATCTTCCCCCTCTTCAGCCGCTTATCCTAGACCACACACTGACAGTGGATGTATCTTCCTTCAGTGATTGTCATAAAATGCTTCCCCCCCACTTTTATTTCCTCCCAAAAAACTTTGCAACACTTGGTTTGATTGGCACTTGCCAAGGCTGATAGAGAGATGCAGGAGGTTCAGTAATGGAAAGGAGGGGCTTTCTAGTGAAAAGCAGCCCGAGTTAAAGGATGGTTTCTATTTTGTGGGGAGTTTTTGTCTCTCTAAATTATTCAAATCTGGGTGGCATCTAAGGATAACTGGCATTTTGACACAGATTAAAGGATTGTCTCTAAAACTGTTGAATGGAGGCTGCCATCCTAAAAAAGAGAGAGAAATCTTCCATAATCTGATACATACACAATCCCAAGGCAGCTTGTTGCGGAGGTCTTCAAATATTTGGGGTGACCATTTCTATCTGTTTTACCATGGATTTTTGTCTTCTTTTTTATTTTAGTTGCTTGTAATAAAGCCAGTTTAAAAGGCCTTCCATGCATTTGTGATTAGGCCAGATGTTGGGAGTTCAGAATGAACTTTGGAAATGTTCATTCAAACCAGACCAACTTGCTTCACTCTAACATGGAGAATCTGTTTGGGGTGAACTCACACAAGGACTTTTTTCCTCCAGTTTCTGCAGTTTTGGCTTGCAGTCGTACAAAGGCAAATTTAGCTTGGGGTAATCTAAAAAAGAGCAAATAGCTGATGAAGCAAACCACACAAAAGCAATTTCAAGAAAATTCTTCATAACACCCATATCATTCAGTTCAGCTTTTGGAATACAAGATTATAATCTGGAAATGCTCTATAAACTAACCAAAAAGCCATGCTTCCAATCTCTGTCACTTCTGCTTCAGTGATTAAAATTAAACATTGGCTATGTTTAATTTTAAAAGTCTAAATAATTTTCAACTTGTACTTCTCAGTTTAATGCCCATTTCTAAAACGTTAGCCTATAAACTCTGCTTATGTTTTCCAGGATTCAGTGTAGGGACTGCTATTGTCATATCATCTGTTTTCTAGTCAGTATTGATTCAAAGTTTGACAGAAGCAGAAAACAGAGGAAAGGGGGGTGGGAAACCACTATTTTTTTCTCTACCTTAACTGGAAGCATGGAAACTAAATTCTTCATATTTGCTTCCTTCATTTATAACCTGGCAAACAGTACTGAGGAGAAATTTGGAGGACAAGAAAGGCAAGTCATTATGAATAGTACAGTTTGCATTTATTCAGTTATGTTTCATTTACTGACTACTCAGATTCCCACTGGAAGCCTGTAAGTTAGATAAGTATTTTTTCACCATTATACCAATATATGTACTTGATCTTGCAGATTATATATTACTGCTAAGGCTGGTAGTTATGAATAACTTTATCCTCTATCAATCTTGCTGTAGCAATTGACATACTTAGCTATATAGCAGGCAGAAAATTTTACTATTCTACTACACTAAGTAACTTTAGTTTCTAAGCAAACTATGACAGCTAGCCTTTAGTTTGCCTGCAATTTGTGTGTTTGTGTCTTTGGGAAAACAGATGACCACTTCCCTCATTTCACATAATTTCTTTGAGAAATTATTTTTACTGTAAGAAGCACAAGATTAATTGTGGTTTGGTTTCACATGTGAATATATTTTACTCATGTAAATTATAAACTCCTTATATATAAAATCTGTAAGCAGTCAACAACAGTCAACAACAGCAATCACAAAAGACAATACAAAACAATATTTTTGTACAATAACGTACAAAAATCCTATTATATAAAAACAACACCAGTTACAATTAACAAAGTTTTCTAAAAGAGAGCTTATTTATTACAACTGAATTTTGTACAGGTTGTTATCAATAGTCCTTGTTGTAAACTAGTTGAAGAGTCTCTTTAGATTTAAATTCAAATTTCTCCAGCAGTTCTAGATGGTTTACATAACACTTCCCCATTTACTTTGTCCATGACAACAAATTAATTAATTAATTAATTAATTAATTAATTAATTAATTAATTAATTTGACATCCTGTCTTTCATTTCAAGGTGATGTAAATAATGCTACTTCCTTTGATTCCCCCACCCCTGCAGCCACAACGCTATGAGATGGGTTGGACTGTGAAAGACCGATTGATTGATAGATTGATTGACTGGTCCAAAATCAGTGAGCTTTTGTGGCAAAGGTAGTTTGAATTTGGATCTTCCCAACCTTCCTTCCTTTCCTCCCTCCTTTCCTTCCTTAAATCTCTCTCTCTCTCACACACACACACACACATGCACGCACACACACAAACCTTATGATGACTATGATCATGATTTATCACTTGTAGCTTTATGTACCATGAAAGCTTATGCACCGAAGACAAATTCCTTGTGTGTCCAATCACACTTGGCCAATAAAGAATTCCATTCTATTCTTAGTCTATGTGCAGCAAGACTTAATATCCTAATCTGATAATTCCTGGAAATACAATCAGAACACTGGTATGATTATGGGATATAGAAGATTTATGTCTTACACTAACCATGAAGAATTGTGGGTTTTAAAAAATTGTTTTCCACAAGATTTCCTAGAAAATCAACCTTCCTTCCTTTCCTCCCTCCTTTCCTTCCTTCCTATTTTTTATTGTTCCAATTCATCCAGCCACCACTGTATTTTTACAGCAACATTTGTAAGTAAACAGAATTTGGGTCCAGATGGAATTGGCATTGCTTAACAAAACATCGACTATCTTTATCTACATTATTCTGGAAGAAGAATCATGGTCGTAAGTAGAGTCAAGAAGAAGATTGCACTAATGCTGTAGGAAGTTCAAATGCGGCTGCGCATGCTGTGGTGGGTGTGCCAAGGTACACCCACGTGACACCGATACTCTGCCAGCTGCATTGGTTGCCCATCGGTCTCCGGGTCCAATTCAAGGTGTTGATCACCATCTTTAAAGCCCTTCATGGCTTAGGACCAGGCTATCTTCGGGACCGCATTCTGCCTCATACTTCCCTCCGACGGGTTAGGGCCCACAGAGTTGGCCTCCTCCAGGTCCCGTTGGCCAAGCAATGCCGGCTGGCGGGCCCTAGGGGAGAGCCTTCTCTGTGGCCGGCCCCACGCTCTGGAACCAACTTCCCCCAGAGACCCGAACTATCCCCACTCTGCTGGCCTTCCGAAAAGCTGTTAAGACATGGCTTTTCCTGCAGGCAGGGGGTAGAGCATAATCCACTCGAGCTCACCCCCAAGTATGTATGGTTGTTGAATGGTTGTTGTTGTTTTTATACTGTGTTTTTAAATTTTGTATTTGCTTTTAATTAATATTTAACTGGTTATTCTTGTATTTTTTTCTGTTGTACGCCACCCTGAGTCCTCCGGGAGTTGGGCGGCATATAAGAATACCAAAATAAATAAATAAATAAATAAATACTTAACTCCCAGTATGTTAATACAACAGCCTTCAGAGACATATTTCTGATTAGCTGTCCCTGGACAGCTCCTCTCCAAGTCATTAAAGAGTGCTGATGTTGTTGGACAGCTCCTTGTGTTTCACATGAACGAAGAATATATTGAGAATATATTCCGGGGTCCTATAAATACCCTGAAATTATGTGGCTCAGGTGCACGGTCCCTTAGCAAATGAAACAAACAAGGGAAAATTATAAGTCTGAAACTAGAATCCATATATATTTTTCAGTCCTTCAGTCCTTCAATCTACCATGAGCCTTTTGTAATTCATTGTCCATAAATCCCAGGAAAAAGAGTTGCTATCATTTAAGTTAGGTATGCAGATATAACAATGTTAATGCACTTTATCTGAAAATTAACTCCAGAAATTTTTAACCAGGTTAGGAACATTTTGATGCTCTTATTTTCTACTTGCAATAAAAGCACTCACAATAGTATCCCAATGTTCTGTTTTCATTGGTACAGAAATGCTCATACTCCCATAGGTGCAAATTGCACCTTGGTTACAGTTTCCCTTTCTTGAATATCTGTAAATGCATCTATTTTGAATGCCAACTAAGTCTTTATGGTTCTACTTTATGTTATTTTCCCACTGAATTTCATATTAAAGATGATTTCTACTTTTTTAAAAATTCTATTAAGATTAATACAGTGAAGTTCATTCAGTGATTCAAGAAGGTAAGAAACAAAGCAAAACTTAACAAAGGGATGTGCATGTCCAGAAGATCCATAATTTGGTGCATAGTGGATTAAAATGTATAAAATACTGCAAACAGCATCAACATGTTGTTGTTTTGTTTTTGTTTCAAAGTATTAACCTAGTTTAGTTAGAGTGCAAGTATGAAGTAAATGTCACTATGTGAATTTTTTTCTGTGTTTTGTAGATGGAATAATTATTTGCATCGAAAAGCATTCTGTTTCTTTCTAGTAGCAGTGAATGTGAGGGCTAAGGAAGGGGATCATGTGTGTGTGAGAGAGAGAGAGTGCATGGAGCAATAAGATATCATCAAATAATGCTGATTCATTGTTTGACATTTGATGTTAGCTTTGTCAAGGCCTCTGCATCTTGAGGGGGCCCAAAGCATTCCCTTCATTTGTCACCCCAGCGCACCTTTTGTCTGAATAATTTCCCCTTGGTATTGTCCAGGGCTTGGAGTTGATAGCTGACTAGCCTTTCTGCTTGTACCATTATTTTCTTGCATGCTTGATACATCTGCAGTAAATCCAGCAGGATTTGAAAGTGGAGAGAGGATGAATGACAGAACTGACTGATAAGACTTGGTCTCCACAGAGACCAACCCTTTCTGCTTCTGTGGAGAGGAAGCTGTGGGGGCCTTTTGCGTTAATCGTGTTTGATGAAGTTTGGACCAGCTGTCAAGGGTAGCTCAAGATGGCAAACTCGGAAGCTGCAGTCATCTCTTTGTCCTACCCCAAACCAGTTTCCGAAAAATAAAACATTGCATCTTGGATCAGTTTAGTTCCAAAAACAGAAACCTTGATAGTAAGCAGAACAGGGTTTGATTTGTGGCAGTTTTTACAAGTTTCAATACCAGACCTACTGGTATTAAATGTTAGCTATTAGTATTCACATTATTGTCTTGTGTGAAAAGTATTAGTCTTCCCAATCACTTCAAATGCCAAGTCATGCTTTGAGTCTAGGTTCAACTGCTCCTGTTGATTCTACCCAAAGCATTTTCTTCACATCTGCGCAATTATAAGGAGTCTTTACCTATCATAGATTGAATAGCAAAATGGTAAGCAATGGGGTGTTTTTCCCAGGGTGTTGGCAAAAAAATGTACAGGGCAGAAACTTTTCTTAGGATTGAGGGTTGTCATTTTCCATGGACCTGAACCTCTTCCCTTCCCTTCCCCTCTCCTCCTGTCATGGTATGTGAGAATGTATTTGGAAGACAAAAGGAAGAGCCACATACTAGGCAACAGTCAGATAAGAGGCAGCTGAGCCCTCAGAAGAATGAGGGCATGGCAAATTTAATTTAATTTAATTTAATTAAAAGTTCTTATAGGCCGCCCAATCTTGTAGGACTCAGGGCAGCGTACAATAGGAATAAGAACAATACAATAAAAACATGATAATATAAAACATAACATCATTAAAAAAAACCCATTCATTCAGAGGGAATCCGATCTTCTACTTCTTCATACCGCCTGCCGGAAGAGCCATGTTTTTATGGCTTTGCGGAAGGCCAGTAGAGTGGGGATAGTCTGGATCTCTGGTGGGAGTTGGTTCCAGAGAGATGGGGCTCCCACAGAGAAGGCTCTCCCCCATGGACCCACCAACCGGCATTGTTTGGCTGATGGGACCTGGAGGAGGCCCACTCTGTGGGACCTAACTGGTCGTAGGGAGGAATGTGGTAGGATGAGGTCCCGATGTCTCAGAAGGAAAACTGCATATGAATAGAAATGCAACTTTTCCTCTCTATATATGTGTTTAAATGCAGCATAATGCAGGACTTTCAGAAAATAGGTTAATGATTGAATGCATGTGATCCAATTTAGACTTATCTGAACATTCCTAAGACAAACAAATAAGGAAAGATACTTGAAATCTACTATGACTCTTTTTATAGGATTTGTGTATTGTGATGTTCCTATCAAATACATGTTCTGATCTTGCTCTTCTTGATCTCAGTGGCTTTGATTTCTTGACAGGAAATTTTATTTCTTTCTTGCCCTCAGGTGTTTTGAAGAAGATATGAAGTGTGGATGAACAGGTGGAAGATCAATATCCAACCTAGAATTAAGGAGAAATTTCTTGACAGTAAGAACACTTAAATAGTAGAATGACTTGCCTCCAGAAGTGGGGGGGACCTCCATCATAGGAGGTTTTTAAGAAGAGATTAGAAAGTGATTTTGTGCAGAATGGTACAGCATCTCCTGCTTCAGCAAAGGGTTGGACTAGCAGACCCCCAACTTTGGTATTCTGTATTCTGATTTGGATGAAAAAAAGTTTTAAAAAACAACTACGGTAATCACTTCCAATTCTCTTTCTTTGTCATATTCATACTCTTACACCATACCACCACTTTCATTTGAAATATGTGTCTATTTCCAACTTGGAAGATTATTCTGTGTTCAGACTTACAGAACATTTCTAGGAGCACACTATTCATATACAAACCTCTTTGAAATAAATGTAGGCTCAACACAGTTTCAGTGGACTGTTCCCTTGTCCTTTTATTTTTTTGAAGGGAGAGAAATACAGAAAAAGATAGCTGTTTATCGGCTATTTTATCTTTTTTTAAAAAAATTATAATTGTCTTTCCGTTGACTTCTTGGCAAAAGACTGCATCTTCAAGCAGGAGATGGCTGGCAAAGTACAAAAGGGTTTTGAAGCAGTAAGTCTAAAGTCAGACTTTTTATTCTTTTGCTTTATCCCCACTGCCTCCCTTTGCTCCTCCGGTGTCTGCAGGCTATTGAACACGAATAAGCCATTGGCTGGAGTACACATCTTATGAATTACCCGGACATTAAATGTAACCTTAGAAAGGAGGCACATTTTATTCTCTTAAGCAAACTGGCTCTCCACTCCATTCTCTATTTACATGGTGTGAGCCTACACTGCAGAATTACACACACACACACACACACACAAATGCACGCATGCACACACACACACACATACACAGGGAGGCCATTAAACAAATTAAAAGGGATGAGGATGACTAATACCGTACTTTTGGAATCTGCAATTTGATTAGTCTGAGTTTAATATACAAAAGCAGCGCCGAAGCAGGAGGGCAGTCAAAGTGCTCTTTAATAACCTTCTACAATTAAATTATGGTGATGAATTTCACTATTCTGTCATACTAAAAGAGGTCTTATTATCTGATTGACTATGAAAGAAAGTCAGTCTTTAGCCAGGCTACTTGAATATAGTCACTGTGAAGCTCAAAAGTTGTATGATTTTCAAAAAAAAATTAACCAGTCCTTTTCCTTCCTCTCTTGCCCTTTTCCCTATTAGCACCTTCCCATTTCAGCTTATTTTATTATTAATTGATAATAATAAAGGTTGGAATGTTTTGTTTTTGGTTTTACCCCTTTTATTCATCATGTACATGTATTCCTTAAGTGGATATCTCATTTTTCCTCTTGGAGATGACATCCACACTGCCTTCTCCTTCTCTTTCCTCTTCTCCTTCCCTTTCCCTTTCCCCTCTCTTCTTCTCCTCTTTCAGACAAATATCCTTAGGGTCCCACAAATAACCAGGTCCTGTATCATGTAGGATATTAAAGTGAGTACCAACATCTTGAATTGCACCTGGAAGGAAACTGAGAGCCAGTGCACCTTGTGTAATAGAGGTGTAACATAGGAATAGCAATAGCAATAGCAATAGCACTTAGACTTATATACCGCTTCATAGTGCTTTACAGCCCTCTCTAAGTGGTTTACAGAGTTCAGCATATTGCCCCCAACAATCTGGGTCCTCATTTTACCAACCTCAGAAGGATGGAAGGTTGAGTCAACCTTGAGCCGGTGAGATTTGAACAGCTGAACTGCTAAACTAGCAGTCAGCTGAAGTAGGTTGCAGTGCTGCTTTTAACCACTGCGCCACTTCGGCTCCTCATAGGAAAACCTATGAACATTCAATATTATGCATGCTTCTGCATTAGGGACTAGTTGTAACTACTGACTGGTCTTCAAGGGCAGCCTCACATAAAGCATATGGCAATAATTCAGGTGGGAAGTGACTAAGGAGTGAGTGACAGGAAACAAGACATCCTGGTCCAGGAATGGGTGCAATTGGCATACAAGAAGAATTTGTGCAGAGGCTCCCTAGACACAGTGGCCACTTGCTCATCAAGCAGAATCCATGAGTCCAGGAAGACCATCAAACTGCACATCAGCTCAGTATGGGGAACTGCAACCCCATGCAGAGTAAACATAAGAAGACCCTGGGGGACCAAAAATCCAGGGCCATTCCATCTTGCCAGGGTTGAGCTAAAGTTGGTCCAACCCCATGCAGACCCTTATAGTCTCCAAGCACTTGAACAGTACCACAAAATTGTCATCTGTTGGGAAGGGGTAAAGATGTATAGCTGGGTACAATCAGTGTACCCCATGAAGTTGGATGACCTCATCCAATGGTTTTATGTAGATATTAAAGAGGAGAGGTGAGAGAACCAAGCCACAAGGCCATGTGCCATTTCCTAGATGGCCTTAACAAACCAAAAAGGGTCCAGAACATAAGTGATTGCGGTCACAGTTCACATGGATCCTGTTCGCTTCCTTAAGATCAACTGGCTCAAACTCTTCCCAGATAATAAGGTTCAGAATTCCAAATAACCATCTATTTTGACACTGACATGATGTCACCTTCTTCTCACACGATTAAAATTATGTATGGACAATCTTACCAGTTCTATTTTCTTCTTTTAATTTCAATGATTGGTCTCATTATCCATCGCTACTACTGTATCCATTAAGTGAAAAAGGGGAGTAAGTGACAATGTGCCTTGTGATGTTATGAGGGAAACTCTACCCCTCATATTCTTACATGTGATGCCATAAGACAGGGATCCCCAACCCTCGGTCCCTGGACTGGCACCAGGTTGCGTGCCAGAAACCAGGCCACGCAAACAAGCGAAGCCCCACCCATGGAATGCAGGCAGCACACAAAACCACACCCCTCCTGTGGTGCCCACATACAGGTACTGAATGTAAAATAGTAAGTTGTTGTATAAAGTTAAAATGTGGTTAAAAGGAACTGTTTAAACAAGTAAGTATAGAGCTAAACAGCTTTTAAATGTATGGTAAGTAGAAAGGGGGAGGTGTTTAGCCCAGTGCTCCAGAAGGGAGGGGGGTAGATTACATCATAAGAGACAGCCAATCGGATCATAGATAGCAGGGTCAGGAACTATAAAAGGCCTAGTTGGAAGAGCTGAGGGAAGCTCTGTTGTGTGGTAACTTCCAAAGAGGGAAGGTTAAGTAAGAAGAGCTGTGAAGAGCTCTGTTTTATGGTAACTTCCAAAAAGGGAAGGTTCATAGTGAATCTCTGCCTGAGTTTAACTGTCCAAGAGGGAAGTTGACAGGAGAGAAGATAGGCCCTAGGCAGTTCTGTGGGAAGCAGGTGCCAACGTCAGGGAACTTTATTGTCTGATATATTGTGTTATTTGTAGATAGAGATAAATGGTGAAACGTGCTCTTATCTATAGGCCTAGAAACAAAGAAGAATTGGATTTGCTTAGATTTAGTCAGGAAAGCAAGGAGAGACTCTGAGGGCAAGAAGAGAAAAGAAAGAATTAAATAGCTGGTTGTGGCTGTAACAAATTCACTTGACAATGACTGAGAAGTTGTATTTAAATAAATTGTTTTCTTGTTTGTTCAAGAAACGTGTCAACGTCTGTCTATTTCTCACATAAAGCAAATCTTAAACAATCCTGCAGAGCATAGAGATATTGTAAAAGTAAAATCAAGCCTCTAAAGAGAGAGAGAGGTGAAACAGAGGGGGCGACCCTTGGTCAGGGAGATATAAAAAAAGAAAATTAAACACAAGTTGCTACCAAGACATATAAAACAATAAACCTGACTGGAAGGGGACGGGTGGACTCTCGCACCTCCTGTCTGTGAAAAAAACCTTTCTCCACAGCCTCGGTCCCTGGTGCCCCAAAGATTGAGGGCCACTGCCATAAGATACATTTGAGTGGTGTAGAACTTATGACATATCATAATGACTATTTTGTCACTTTGGCATAATCCTGGTTAGGAATAGACATCAACGTCATCAATGCATGTGTGTATGTGGAGCCTGCTTTATTTATATAGCTTTCCAGTGGAGAAACCTACAGGATCAGAGAACTTTCAGGATATGATAATAGTTCATTTGCCAACTAGGGGAATATCTTCAACTTACTGATATATTTTGCAGAAATAGCCAATTTTATTTGAATATAGATTCCCCTTCAAGATTCTCCTTCAACAAGAGAAATATACTTATCTATTCCTTACATCATCGAGTAATGAGATATTGTGTAGATCCTTGTATTTTATATTTAAGCTAGATGAAAGCACAGAAAAAGTCCTAATTTAAAAAAAACATGATGGAAGATATAAAGGAGGATAATGAAAAATGACAAAGGGGACTAGAAAAATAATGAGGCTGCACTTGGGTTTGCTGAAGAAGTTTATGTTTTGAAGAGGCTAGTTTGCTCTTTAAATCCATGTGACAAATTTCTTTCTCTGCTCATTAATGTAATTTTGTGAGATAAGGGTACAGATTCCTATCCAACTGTCCACAAGAGTAATTAGCAGTTTATTCAGAACAGCTGGCTTTGAATAGCTTAAAATACAAATCCCAAGTTATATGTGGTGCATAGAGCAGTGGCACCTTGGCGCTTGAAATTTGAGGAGCCCTTGCTAAGCTTTTCTTCAGACTCTGCTCCCAAATTAATTTGTTCAGAGGGAGGGAGGGAGGGAGGGAGGGAGGAAGAGAGAGAGAGAGAGAGAGAGAGAGAGAGAGAGAGAGAGAGAGAGAGAGAGAGAGAGAGAGAGAGAGAGAGAGAGAGAGAGAGAGAGAGAGTAACAAAATGAATGTTTTCTCTTTATTGTGCCTGCTTTTTCCTTTATTGTTCTGCTTTGGTTGCAGCTCTCTAGCTTAGCCAGGCTAACATGAAGCTATGACAATAAAGAAGCACTGTGATGAGATTGTAGCCCAAGCTGTGACACCCCAAATCAGGGAGAATGGTGAATTATGGGTGTAAAATTAGTCTTTGTAACAAGTAACATGAGGCCTTTCTATTTATTTTTCCATTTCATGTATCCCTTGCTCTGGATTTGATCTGTTTATATTATACACAGTGATGGATCATTACATTAAATTCATATATTATAGCTGGCAACAGTAAGTAAGAATCTCTGCTGTTTTGTAAAAAAAAAAGCTTTAACAAAGGTAGATGTAGTCAGTAGATAAACTGTCAGGTTACATTAGAACTGCTGGTGAATGTTGTGTTAAGAATAGAACTGAAAATAGCAGCATTGCATACATTTCTTTCTCTGTCTGCCTTTAGTTCTAAGTACTACAAATATTACATGAAACATTATCAAGGGAAGAGTATCCATGCACTCCCTGAAATATTGGATTGATTATATTATTGTATGAAATATTTTTCATTGATTAGTGACATTATGAGAAACAAGGAAAAGAACTGTGGAAGTTCCACTCATAGTAGCAGGTATCATATATGAAATCACTGCTCTTTCTTCCATGGTTCTGTAGACTGATTGCCTATCTCAAAACATTGTACTTTTGGAAACAGAGAATTCCGTTTATATATTCTTATTTTTAAAGGGGAAAAAATCAGTTTTGGTATATTTCCAATATTGTAGGATTCAATTTAAACATTATTAAGGTAGCATCTAAGAATATAAGCAGTTTCAAAGAGAGTGGGGGATAGGCTTCTAAAATTAGGCTGGATTAAATTAAATATTTCCAGATATTGAGGGAGTCCTTTAGGTATTGCTCTCAGGGCTCCACTCACACTTGGTATAACAATGGACTTCTTTTTCCATAAACGTTTAACTTTGACCTGAAAGTCTTGGTATTTTGCATTTATTTTCCAATCATTTTTCCTCAACTCTCCTGTCACCCATGTCAAAGGCATGAAATTGAAGGTTCAAGCAAAAAGTGCAAAACGGAATTAAAAGTACTGTGATTGCCAACAACTCTGGAAAGTTATTTTTCCATTGTCTTGCCGAAATGAAAGATGACTATATATGTATTGTAGATCAGGGGTGGGTTCTAATTATCTCACTGCCGATTCGCTTCCTCCCGCGCTGTGTGGCTGCACCTCATGGGCGCGCACGTGCTTCATGCACACACACATGCACAGTGGCAACCCCCCCCCAAAAGCTGAAAACAAGATGGCGACCACATGCACAGTGCCAGAAATTCGGCTTCTGCACATGTGCAGAAGAAAAAAAAAACCTGGAAAAAAATCCCCCCCCAAAACATATATTAAAAAATAAATAACCCCCCCCAAAAGCCGAAAACAAGATGGCGACCGCATGCACAGTGTCAGAAACTTGGCTTCTGCACATGTGCAGAAGAAAAAAAAATGAAAAAAAATCCCCCCCCAATTGAAAAAAATAGCACCCCCCCAAAAAAGCCTAAAACAAGATGGCGACCGCATGCACAATGCCGGAAACTCGCCTTCTGCGCATGTGCAGAAGAAAAAAAAACCGGAAAAAACCCTCAAACAAATTTTAAAAAAAGATGGTGGCGCCCACGGACCGACATTGACTGAACCGGTTCCGTGACATCATTGTGATGTCACCAGCGGGTCGCTACCGGTTCAGGAAAACCGGTTCAAACTGGGAGAAACCCACCTCTGTTGTAGATGCAAGACAGAAAGCTGCATTCTTTAAACCTTTAAACCTTGTGTAGGCCAAATGGTTATTTTCAGGCTTTTCCATGATTCCTAATTGTGTGGAAAGCATGTCTGAACCTGAAGCTGATTTTAAAATAATTTTATGCGATTACAGAGATATTCAGGCCCAGCTGTTCTTTATGACAATGTGTCCTTCATAGCTCTGCTAATGTCAGGAAGACCTGTGTCAACTGTCTACAGCAGGGCTATTTTCACAAGGTTAATCATTTAATATGCATACTGTTCTCCACTATGAAAACTTCCTTTCATAGTTAGGTGTTTTTCTGGTGGAGCTTTGCTTTTTTTTTAAATGAGGAGGGGTCCAGAATGGCTTCAGGTGCTTATCCAAAGCAGTGATAACAGAAGTAAGAAGCTGGGCTTCCTATTTGAGTCAGGCTAGGTTTTGTCCTGCTGACAAATTATGAAAAACAGTTCTGCATTCAGGGGATAAGAAGCAAAGGGATAGAGTTCAGCCCCATGGTGGGATTCAATTTTTTTTTACTAGCGGTTCTGTGGACGTGGCTTGGTGGGCATGGCAGGGGAAGGGACGTTGGTACTCACCTGTGAGACGTCCTTTCTCGTAGGGTGGAGCTAGCCTCCAAGGAATGGGTTAAATCAGCCCTCTAGCCAATAGGACCGAGTCTTAAAAAAGGTATAAATAGTGCCCTCTGAGATTGGCACTCCCTCTTTTGATCGAGGGGCAAAGACAGACTCAAATGTGCTTTTCCAAAGAACCAGACAATTTATTAACTATGTACAACCAATATTCAGAGAATGTAAAAACTATATACAGAGGGAACATGTCCCGGATCAGAGAATTGAATAACTACGTACAGCATAAAAGGAGCAGAGCGCCCAGCCAGCCCCTAATGAGGGAGGGACTTGGAGGCTAGCTCCACCCTACGAGAAAGGACGTCTCACAGGTGAGTACCAACGTCCCTTCTCCATAGTGGGTGGAGCTAGCCTCCAAGGAATGGGACATACCAAAGACTGGCGTCCCTAGGGTGGGCTCAACTGACCTGGCTGGGGGAATCGCCTGCTGACAAAACCTGCCCCAACACCCGCCGGCCAAATTCTGCCTCCTCGGAGGCATAGGCATCCAACTTGTAGTGTCGGATAAACGGTGTTAGGGAGGACCAGGTGGCCGCCCTACAGACCTCAGATACCGAAACTCTAGCATTCCATGCGGCCGTGGTGGCCGCACTACGGGTAGAGTGTGCGGTTAAGCCCGGTGGCTTGGGTAAGGACAAATGTTTGTACGCCAGAGAAATGGCAGTCCGAATCCATCGTCCAATCGTAGCAGGGGAAGCCTTGTGCCCCTGGGAAGAGGGGCAGAATGTCACAAACAGGGCCTCCGCACGACGAAGAGCGGATGTGCGCTGGAGATAAATGTCAAGGGCGCGTTTAACGTCCAGCATGTGCCATGCCCGTTCAGTGGACGGGTCCTGGAAGAACGCAGGTAAGATGACTTCCTGTGCTCTATGAAAAGGCGTATTTACCTTAGGTACAAAAGCAGGGTCTAGCCGCAGAACCACCCTGTCGCTGTGAAAGACACACAGATCGTCCCTAACAGAGAGAGCCGCAAGCTCCAATATTCTGCGTGCGGAAGTGATCGCCACAAGGAACGCCACCTTGTAGGACAGATGGGACAGGGGAACAGCGTCCAGGGGTTCAAAGGGGGCCACAGTCAAGGCGGATAGTACCTTGGTAAGGTCCCATGTCGGAAATCTGTGCACTACCGGTGGACACAAGTTAGAAACCCCCCGCAGGAACTGTTTCAGAAGCGGGTGAGCAGACAGTGAGTCCAAGTTCGGGCAGGAGAGAACGGTAGAGAAAGCTGCCACCTGTCTGCACAGGGTATTAGGGGAGAGTCCCTTGGCGAGGCCCTGCCGCAGGAATTGGATAACGTTGATGATCGAGAGTTCCACCGGTGAATAGCCCACCTGTGAGCACCAATGACAGAATGTGCGCCAGGTGGTAGCGTAGATGCGTTCCGTCGACGGCCTCCGAGAGGCGAGCATAATCCCAGAAATATCGTCCGGAACTAGGCGGTGTTGCAGAGTGAGCCGCTCAAGCGCCAGGCGGTCAGTTGTAGCCAGTGCGGCTCTGGATGATGCACTGACCCCTGGGCAAGCGAACACTCTGTCGGCGGGATCCGCCAAGGAGGTGACGCGGACAGGGACATAAGGTCCACGAACCAGGTCCTCCATGGCCAATGGGGGGCCAGAAGGATGACCTCCGCCCTCAACAGCAGGATCCTCCTGATGACTTTGGGGATCAGCGGGAGAGGGGGAAAGGCATACAAAAGACCCTGAGGCCACTGGCAGCGGAGAGCATCCGTGAGTTCCGCGCCTGGGGTCTGGAATCTGGTGACGAACCTGGGGAGCTTGGTGTTGTCCGGGGTGGCAAAGAGATCTATGACCGGGGGGCCGAACCGCTCCACAATTTGCTGGAAAATGTCCGGGTGCAGGGACCATTCTGCCGGGTCGATGGTGTTCCGGCTGAGCCAGTCCGCGGTCGTGTTGCTCGCCCCGGATATATGCTCCGCGGTGACAGATTTTAGGTGTCGCTCCGCCCAGAGTCCCAGGGAGAAGGCCTCGTTCATAAGGGCCTTGGAGATTGTCCCCCCCTGCCGGTTTATGTGAGCTTTTGTCGTCACATTGTCTGTTAAGACAAGGACGTGAGAATGCTGCAGGTGGTGCTGAAACTGGACCAAAGCTAACCGGGCCGCTCTGAGCTCCAACAGATTTATGGGGAGGGATTGCTCTGACCTGGACCAGGTGCCCTGTGCGACCAGGGAGCCGGAATGAGCACCCCAGCCCGTGGTGCTGGCGTCGGTCATTACCGTCAGCCGCTGAGGTTCCAGGAAGTCGGTGCCCCTGCTCAGGGCGGGTGAGGACCACCATCGGAGGGACCGTCCGACCGTCATCGGAACGCGGACCCGTGCTGGGGAGTTGCTTCTCTTTGCCCGCTGGAAGGGGAGAAGAAACCATTGAAGGTCTCTGGAATGCAGGTGCGCCCATGGGGCGATATGTATCGCGGAAATCATCTTCCCCAGGAGGGAGGACAGCTGGTTCAGGGGAACCCTAGTTTGGGCCAGAACTTGCTGGACTAACTCCAATATGCTGTCCCTCCGTTCCTGGGACAGGTAGACCCTGCACTCCAGAGAGTCAATAATGGCCCCCAAGTGGGTGACCCTAGTAGAGGGGGCCAACTGGCTCTTGCTGAAATTAACGAGGAACCCGTGGTGTTCAAGTGTGTTGAGGGTTACCTGGATGTCCTGCTGAGCCTGAGACAGGGAAGAGGACTGGATAAGTATGTCATCCAGGTAACACTGAACACGCACGGGAAGAGCCCTGAGATGGGCTGTCAAGGCGGCCAGAACCTTGGTGAATACCCTTGGCGCTGATGACAGGCCAAAGGGTAACGCCTGGTATTCATAGTGCACATAGTGCATAGTGAGATGTGTGAATTGGGATATGGAGGTAAGCCTCCGTAAGATCAATTGAGGCGAGAAAGTCGCCGCGCCTAATGCCCGCCAGAATTGAATGCAGGGTGTGCATTTTGAATTTCCTGTACCTCACGTATCTGTTAAGGCGTTTGAGATCGAGAATTGCTCTCCATCCCCCCGAGGATTTTGGAACCACGAATAAGATGGAATAAAATCCTTGCCCCTGCTGGTCCTCGGGCACCCTCTGGATGGCTCTAATATCCAGGAGGTGCTGAATGGCCTGATCTACGAGGACCCGTTTGGAAATGTTTGAAGACAAGGGGCAGCGTAAGAAAAACCTCGGAGGGGTGGAGATAAATTCCAGGTACAGTCCTGTCGACAGGGTTTGCAAAACCCATGCATCATTGGTGATTTCCTCCCACCGACTGGCAAAAGATGCCAGTCGACCCCCAATGGGAGGGATCGGGTTGGGATTACTTAAACCGGCGGTAAGGGCGACCACCGGCTCCTTTAAAGGGCCGTTTGGATTGCCCACCCCGGTACGGCCTGTCGGCCGCAGAGCGTTGTCTAGGGGCATAGGATCCCTGGGGAGCACTATACTGAGCCTGGGACGTCCCATACTGCCCCTGGCCAGATGGATATTGGCCCTGGTACCTATTAGAAGGTGTCTCAGGTGCCCTAGGTCCCCGGCGGTAAGAGGAACCTTTGTTATAGGATTTTTTGGTGTAAGAGGGAAGGACTTTCCTCTTATCTTTGGTCTCGGTGGTAATACGATCCAGGGCAGGACCAAACAGGGACTGACCCGATATCGGAGCAGCGGCCAACTTCCACTTATGGCGTAAGTCGGCCGGCCAGCTGCGGAGCCAGTGCATGCGCCTGGCCACCACCGCCGTCCCCATCGCCCTGGCAGCAAAGCGTCCCGCTTGGAGAGTCGAATCTGACGTGAATTGGGCAGCAGCGATCAATTTGTTTATGTCCTGGTGTGCCCTGGTGTCAGCCTGCGGGATGTGGTCTTGCAGGCCATGTAACCACTTAAGGGAAGTGCGGCAAAAAAATGATGCCGTGGTAGACGCTTTCACCGCCCAAGCAGCCGCCTGGTGAGTGCGCTGGAGAATGGATTCGGTGCGGCGTTCTTCCGGTCGCAGCAGGTCATCCGGGTCCCCCGGAACAGGAGCGTTGGAGTATAGCGCCAACACCGGTGGGTCGACTTCCGGGACTGGCAGATGTTGGGCCAGTTGGGAAGAAACGTTAAAGAAGCGCTTATCCAAATTGGTGGGAGAAGGCCCCGTGGCGGGTGATTGCCACTGCTTGGTCACTGCGGTGACAAACAGGTTCGGTGTCGGGATTACCTCCATTGGTGAGGAGGAAGCCTCGCCAAAAATTGGGTCTCCCAGCGATGTCGAGGCCTGAGGATCAGTGGCCGAAGGGGGGATGTTGGCCGTCGCCCTTGCCTTATGCAATAAAGACCGAAAAAGGCTGGGATGGAACAGGGCAGTAGAAGTGGAAGGCTCGGGAGCCAGGTCCTCATCTTCCGAAAGCTGGGGTTGGAGATGATCATCCCCCGACAGTTTATCGTCTAACTCACCATCTTCCCTTTCCTGGTCACCGAGTGGGATGGGTGAATTGTGGACGGAATAGTCGTCTGCCTCTAATTCGTCCGAGGACACCGGAGCCGGGATAGGTGAGTCGGCTCTGCAGGGGAGGGGAGGCTGGGAGGAATGAGCCATGGCTCTAACCGCGGCCTCTATGCCCTGTTTGATGGCTGCATCCATACGCTTTTGTATTGCAGGGTCATCAAGCGGGTCCTTGTTGTCATCTGCCATGGACCTGCGATGAACCACCTGCTCAGTAGCCTCCATGGTGCCCCACACATCTCCTTCCCTCAGGTGTATTGTGGGACAGTCAAGGGAAACATTATCAGGTGAGTGTGTTTGTCCTGGGTGATGTCCATGGGGCACATGCCTGACCCCCCCCTGGTTAGGGGCTGGGGTCCCCTTGGAGTGGGGAAGCCCCTGATGTTGTGTCCCCAAATTTACAGAAGAAGACTTTGAGGAGCCCCTGTGTGAATCCCCCTTTGAAGACGTCTTTGAGGACTTCTTGGACTTTGGGGGCGGGGGGGTGCTCAGGGGGGATCGATCCCTGGCCTCATTGGTGGGACGTGGTGATCTTGCCCCCTCCACAGGCTCTTCCGACGGGCAAGGTCTGGTAGACTTGGACTTGGCCTTGCCCGCCTTATTGGCCACCTCAGACATGCTAGGAAATGATCAGGAAGGCACAAAGTTTATTCAGCTGCTTTCGATGACTCCGGGCGAAGAAATGAGGCCGCGGCACTTGCGCACGCTCCCTGCGGCTCGGGGAGCGATCGGCAGGCTCTGCGATGACGTCCGACTCTGCGAAGGAGGGGAACGGCGAGCGGGGCATTCTGCGCGTGCGCGGGCTTTCCTCCGAGTCGGCAGGCACCTGGCAACAGCTTCGGGAGACACCGACGTCACAGCCAATCAGCGGACGGAAGCTCCGAATTCAAAATGGCCGCCGTGACGTAAGCAGAGACCAAATATGGTAACGGCTCTTCCCGCTACGCGAGGAACGCTGCGGTAGGCCCGGCAATGCAGCTGCTCTATTTGAATACCGGCCTGACAGGAGGGTCTGTCGGATCGGCCGGCGAAGATAGGCCTGACAGAATATTTTTCTGTGGGGGCGGCCAGCAGTCACTGAAGACGAAGCTACCGGCTGTGGGAGGAAGTGCTCCAGCCGGGGGGGGGAAAGCCGATGGCCGCCCAAGCGCTGGGCTTCTGTGGCTTGTTGTTAATGACTTCTGGCTTTCTCCCCTTTAATAGCTATTTGTCGTTGGAAGGATTATCCCGGGAAGACAACCACACAGGTTGTGGCCCAAGGGAGCAGCCCAGGCAGCCACCTGAGCTGCGCTCAACCCAAGGAAGATGACAGCTGTCACTTAGGGAGACTTATGTGGATAGCTGGTAAAAACTCACTCAGAAGAATAGATGAAGGTTCTGGATCAATAGCTGTGGAACTGGCCTCCAAGGATGGAAAAGCACAATTGCCCTTTGGCTACAGACCGAGATTAAAAGAGGGAGTGCCAATCTCAGAGGGCACTATTTATACCTTTTTTAAGACTCGGTCCTATTGGCTAGAGGGCTGATTTAACCCATTCCTTGGAGGCTAGCTCCACCCACTATGGAGAAGGATACTGTAAAATCTCCATTCCCTCCCCACTCCAGGGGAAGGTTACTGCAAAATCCCCATTTCCTCCCGATCAGCTGGGACTCGGGAGGCAGAAGATCAGGGCAGGGCCAGTCAGAGGTGGTATTTACCGGTTCTCCGGACTACTCAAAATTTCTGCTACCGGTTCTCCAGAACTGGTCAGAACCTGCTGAATCCCACCTCTGGTTCAGTCCTATTCAGCTGATAACCGGTGAAAACAAAGAACAATATTTAGCTTAGAGTAGCCATCTATTCTCAGAAGCCTCACATTCACTCAAGGTGGCATTTCATCATCTGCAAAGTGTAAGAACTGCTAGTTTCTAGAAGTTCCTACTTGGCATATGGCTGCAGGAGAAGTTGCAGAAATTACGAAAGTGCATATAAAACATGGCATGGAATGTCTGTATGTCTGTGTTGGCTTCATAATAGCAAAGATTTGTGTTCATGTAATTGTCCAATGTACAATGTACAAGTAAAACCGTTGAAGTGACCTTTTGCAGCTTTTCCCTCTGAGATCTTTTCCAAAAATAAAAACAATAAACCCCTCTCCTAGGCAGATCTGTCATATCCATAGCACCACCTATTATTGGTGGAAAGGGCAATGGTCTGTTGCCTCAAGGGAGGTTGCCAGCAATGGTCTGCAAGGCAGACTTCATCAAAACTGGCTGCTTCTGCTGGATGGGTTAGCTCCCTCCTTTATGCCTCTCTCCTTCTGACCTCTGATTCCTCTTGGATACAAAGCACAAAAAGCAATGCTGCAGCTCAAGACAATTTCATTTATATCAGATCACTGAGGAATTGTCCCTGGTACCGCCAGTGATGGCTCATGTGGGGTGGGAAGAGTGTGCAAGTTAATTTCTTTTCCTGTGTTAGGCTAGAACACATGTTATTGTGCTTAATTTTTCTTTTTTAATTTTTTTATTGTTTTTCAACTTTAAGCATCATAATATCATAATACAGATCTACACCTATTCACATCTATTATTTTTGCTCATACAAAACTTATACAATATTTCCACATATTTACAATCGTATATCTTCTTCTTCATCCAACCTTATTTCTTAGTCCTTTGTCTTTCCTGACCCATTCGTACCATTTTGACCATACTTCATAGTAGTCCGAGATATTTTGGTCTTTGAGTTCAATGGTTGATCAGTCCATTTCTGCACATTTGTAAATTTTGTCCAATAATATATTCTCCGGAGGTATTTGGCTGTTCTTCCAATATTGCGCATATGCAATTCTTGCCGCTGTAATAATATGTAGTATCAAATATTGTATATTCCTGGGATGTTGCTTTTTTATAATTCCAAGTAGGAATAGTTCTGGGGTATATTCTACTGTTCTTCCTGTGATGTTGCTTAGCCATTTATGTACTTTATTCCAATAACCTCTCGCTTCGGGACATGTCCACCACATATGAAAGAAGGTACCTACGTCTTTTTTACATTTCCAACAGTGCTTAATTTTTTCAGTCTTCAAACCTGGGCTGTAACAGAAACAAACAATCTAAGCTGTCTAGTCCTCAATTTTTCCTCAATGTCTAAGTTGGGCTAATCAAGATGTTCTTCAATAGGATGAGTTCTCTTAAGTGGTGCAACCCTTCTTCACTGCGCTATTTTTCTCTTATTTTTAAGCTATGTTAAACACTGAACTTTAAACATTAAAATACTACGTATGTTGTGAATCAGCAGAGTGAAGTTCAGCACTGATGAAATGGCTCCAGGTGTAAAGGGCATCCCTACCAATTCTGTTCTAAGGAGCCGAGGTGGCGCAGTGGTTAAAAGCAGCACTGCAGCCTATTTCAGCTGACTACTAGTTCAGCAGTTCAGCTGTTCAAATCTCACTGGTTCAAGGTTGACTCAGGCTTCCATCCTTCTGAGGTCGGTAAAATGAGGACCCAGATTTTTGGGGGCAATATGCTGAACTCTGTAAACCGCTTAGAGAGGGCTGTAAAGCACTATGTAAAGCGGTATATAAGTCTAAGTGCTATTGCTATTGCTATTGCTATTTACTCATATGCTGGGACAAAGGTCCATGCCAGTGAAGTTAATGTGTTGTCTATTTATTTTTATTCAGCCTTTAAAATTCATTTTTCCACTATCATGTGTGTGTGTATGTGCGTGAGATCAATTAATAAACTGAAAAGAATTGCAATACATTCTATATTTAGGTTCTCTTTAGTGAATGCTCTTCTTTCATAACATGAATAATAGAAGAAAGGGGTCAATTTTATAATTTCTATAATGCCATATTTGTCCCCCGCTCCACACACATTTATTGTTCTATGAAAGAAACAAAAACCACTTAACCACCTTAAATGACAATGAACCAAGCAATTTGAGATAACTGTGCATGTGTATCTTCAGTCAACATCCTCTTTTCTCTCTCCCTCCTTTCCTCACTGGTTGTGTGCTTGTTCTTTGATGAAAACTAAACAAGGGTTGAAAAGACAAGAGAGAGAAACCAGAAGAAAGGTACTTTAGAAGAACAACCTATCCCTTTATCTTCTTCCACTCTGAATGAAATGCTGAACAAAAAGGCATATGGAAACCATAGCACAGAGTTTTTCTTTTCTGTTTGTGTAAACAGAAAAGCAAACCAAAGTAATTTGCGTGGACATTACTAAGTATTATGTACCTGAAAAGCACAAAAAGATCTGACAAAACAAAGTTCAAATTTCTTTTTATGCATTTCAACCCCTTTGGGATGTCAACCAAGGGAGTATGCTCTTGTAGTGTACATTTCTAATGAAAGCCAGTTTTGATCGTTTTCATGCAGGAGAACCAATGCAAAGGTTTTCACTAAGGAGAGCAAAATACTTTACCTAAAGTTCAAATGTCTGCTACAGGATTTAATATATCACAACATTAAACTGGAAAAATTGCAGTGCCATCAAAAAGGCATTTCAAGATATTTGTCCGGTGATTATTTGTCATAGTTACTAGTAATTCAGTTCTTCTGAGATATCAAACCAGTATCCATCACAGCAGTGCGGTGGCCACTGTGGGACTTGGAGAGCATCTTCCATTTGAGATATACATTTTGCTGTTGTCCAGCTATATCCATTACCCGAGATCGCTGATTTATTTATCCTAATGGTAGGGTTCGTTTTCGTGTACAAGAATAACAGTCATGATTCAGAATGATTTTTAATAAATAATTTACTCATCTTCATCACTATAATATTACACCTAGTAATAGGGTCATGATGTCTACTTTATAGAGAACACTCTTTTCAAAGGGTGTTTGAAAGGAATTTGTATCTGAAAGCCTCTTCTTCCCAGACTGATTTCAGAAACTAAAAGAGCCATGCTGGCGCAGTGGTTAGAATGCAGTATTGCAGGCTAATTCTGCTGACTGCCAGGAGTTCGATCCTGACTGGCTCAAGACTGACTCAGCCTTCCATCCTTCTGAGGTCGGTAAAATGAGGACCCAGATTGTTGGCGGCAATATGCTGACTCTGTCTTAGAGACAGCTGTAAAGTGCTGTGAAGCGATATATAAGTCTAAGGGCTATTGCTATCGTTAAAAAGTCCTTTCTTCAGTGAGATATTCTATATTTCTTTTTAAATTAAAGCTATTATTTATAAATGATAGAATGACACATGGAGTGGGAAAGCAGATAGACTGGCTTCAGGAAAGGCAGATAATCAGACAGCTAACAGAAGATGAACAAGGAAGAGAATGAAAGAATACAAGAAAGATGCTTGTAATTTGCTTCATTGATACAGAATGGCCCTTGACCAAATCATGCTGGAATATCAAGGAATATATTAAGGCTCATGGTTGTGTCTGAACACCTGAATATTACTCTGAAAAAAATGACAATGAACAATAAGTTATTTAAACCGAGTTTGAAAAATCAGAGTTCTTCGTAGTAAGGAAAGGAGTGAGGCAAGGATGTAAATTGTCCCAATACAGTAAACATATTGTAAGAATGGTAGGCATGGGGCTAGAAGAGTTGACAGCTGGAGTTAAAATTGGTAGTCAAAATACTGACAATTTGAAAGTAGCAAACAATAGTACTTTTCTAGCTGAAAATAAAGACTTTAAGTTTATTGTAACTGAAAATGAAAACTAAAAAGTCCACCTTAATGTTAAAAATTAGGAATACAAATGTAATATCTTGCATGCTTAGTGAATTTAAAGTTAACATTGAAAAAGTGAAGGTGATAGATATTTGTTTTCTTGACCTCAATAACAGATAAAATGGACAATAAACTATAGAAGGAAGGAGAATATAGGTACAATCATGAAGGATAAAGACATTCCAGTAGAGTAAAAATCAAAAGGGTTATAGCAGTGGACTTTCCAATAGTAATTTATTGCTGTGAAATCTGACATTGAGAAAGAGTGACAGCAAGAAAATTGAAGCCTTCGATTTATGGATTTGGAAACACTAAGTAGTACCCCATGGGCTACCAGAAAAATCACTCAATCAATCCTGCATCCAAGACAAACTGATCTCCAACAAAGTGATGATCAGCAAGCAGAAAATGATGGTAACTTGGGTATACAATACAGGTTAAAAAAGGATGGGCTAGAAAATATTGTATTTGCAGGAAATGGAACAAATAAGATGGATGGACGGATGGATAGACAGATGGGAAGAAGTTAGTGGTGTGTACTTGGAAAAGCTACAAGACAGGACTACATGGTGAGCATTTTTCACATTATCAACAGGTATTGAATCTGATTCAGTGGTATCAGAACTACCAATGTTAGTCTTCCTCAATCTATTTCATTCACCATACTGGGTGGGAATACTGAAAGTTTTAGATTATGGAAAGCGGATACATGCAAATAGCTACAAAGACCATTCAGAAACAACAGCAAGTGCACCATGCATGATTTGGACAGTGATTGGCATTCCTCAATATGCCTATATGATCCCATAACTCTACAGTGTGAACTGGTTACCAAATGAAATTTCAAGATGCTGTTTATTTCCTATAAAGCACTTCATGATTATTTAAGGGATCACCTCTCTCTTGTTGTTTCTGTGCCCTGGTGAGATCAGGCAAATTACACATGCTTGGGTTCCATAAACTAAGCGGTATCATCTAATGGGACCAGGAAATTGTGATTCTTCTGCCTTGGCACCTGCGTTCTGGAACCATATGCCCCCAGAGATCCAGGTGGCCCTAACCTTGAGGATGTTCAGTATTCACCCAAGCTTTGAGAGTAGGATGACATTTGAGCCTCTGTTGGATGGATTTTTGTTAATGGTGGAATTTGTGTCATCATTTTTTCCTGTGTTTTTTGTACTTTTCTAACTAAAAGCTATCTAGAGTTAATAGGAATCAGACGGCCCTTTACTTGTATAATTAAATAAAATATTTTAAAAAATAACACGCATGGTCTTTTATCCTAAAAAATAGTCTAGAGGCAGAAAAAATATTTTCCCTGCAAAGTTTTTCAAATGCAATTCATAGCATCTCAGGTGTACTGAGGAGTTCCCCCTTCTGAAGCCATGGAAAGTTACTTCTAGTCTACAACAAGGTTTCAATTCAGGGTAGATGCTTAGGTTCATAACAGCAATGGGAGAAAACTTCAGCACTATTTTTAGTATATTTTTTTAAATGGACAAAGTGAGAAAGCTTGCAATATATTATGCTTTTAATCACTGAAATAGTTTTATTTAAATCAACATTTTTCAACTTTTCCCCCTTCAGGATGTATAAGTTGTAGCTCCCAAAATTCCCAGTCAACATAATTATTGCTGAGAATTCTGGATGCTGAAATCCACATATCTGGAAGATGCTGATTTAGAATTTTTTTTTCCGTCTGGTGTTCTTCAGTTATATTAGCCTTTAGTTTTCATCATCTCTAGATAGCACAGCCAGTTGTGATACATTTTAGAGATGCTTGAAGCTGAAATCTGGTACCTCTAAGTATTAGTTTGAAGGGAAATTGATGTAAATATTGTAAGAATTTCCTAGGCTGAAGTAAACCTCAAAAAACAAACAAAAAAAAACACACCTAGCAATAATGTTTTGGTATATATGACATCATGAAATTCAGGAAGAAAGGCTTAGACTTCTACTGCTGTGTTGTGGTAGCCATTAATCTTGTTTTGTTTCCTATTTTGTAGGTGACTTTCCCCCCACATGTTTATGTTGTTGACCACAGAAATTAAATCCGGTTTCTACTTCAAGTACAATTTATTATTTATCTGCCCTACTTTCTTTACAAATAAGATGGCTATCTGGTCTTTCTTTTTTAATCATCTTTGCTCTTTCTGTTCCCAGATTTTAAAGATTGTGGGCTATTATGTAACAGATGGTCTGACAGACCTTCAAGTTTGGCGCAGAAAATAGTAGCAGTGGTGTAAGTAATCAAAAAATAGACGCTCATGAATTTTAACTCTCTTCTAACAAAAGAATTGAAGGGGGCAAGCACTGATCTATCGGTTGCCGAAGTAATTAAAAGACTTAGATGGCTCTCTTGGACATAGCATCTTTTCACTGTTACAGGCTGTTTATACTGGATTAGCCTTGTTCATGTCCCACTCATTTATATATGAATAACACTAGAACAAAACAAGAAGCTAGTCTTAATCCAGAAATTGATACATTCCAACAAGCATCAATCAGGGTCCTTCTTTTATCTTCAGATTAAAACTACAGCATGATATCACGATAGAACACATCAAAACAAAAGGATTGACAATTTTCAGTTTTAATGGTGTTTCTCAAGGAAAGGTAAGCTATTGGATTACTAGTTTATGGGTTCCAACAGCTGAAATAATAAAACCAGCAAAGGTTGATGTAACTAATAAGTATCCTTGAATAATTTTGGAATTTCAAAAATGTTCTCTAATATTCTTTAGAAACTTTTATAAATATTCTCTCCTTTTCAGGACTATTAATATCTCTCCAGGTAAATAATAGACAACTTCTTGACTTTTTATTGTTATTTACAAAGAGGTTTGAATAGGAATAGGGCAATTTTCATTGCTGTTATTAGTCATGGTGTTCTTCAGCTATTAAGACTAAATGAATGAAAAATCTGGGAGCTAAGAAGATAAAGTTACATTACTATAATTCTATCCACAATATGCTATCCAGAATCAACTATATGGGGTAATTCTTTAAAATCTCCACAATTAATGAAAGTTCCTTCCTGGACCAGAAGTCCCTTCTCACACTCACTCATGCCTTAATCAGTTTGTATGTGGATTATTACAATGTGTTATATGGGGTTGCCCTTGAAGAACATTCAAAATCTGCAATTGCACCAGAATGAGGTTGCTTTAGTATGTATACTTACCTAATACTTCTGCTGGGCATGAGAATTATCTGAGGGCAAGTAAATGCAAGAATCAAATTCTTATGAGATCACTGGGACAATAATAGACTGGTCACTGGGGAGAATCTGCCCACTAGGTTGGATAACAACAGAGATACTCTTTTTGGTTTCCTACTGCTGTGACCCAGTCCATCTGCTTCTCTTTGACCATATGTTAAACAACTATCAAAGACTCCACAGACACTGGAATGTTACACATCAAATGTACTTCAGTTTCTCTGAAATGTCATAGAAATACTACTGTTTTGAACTCCTCTTTCAAGAAGCGATGTTTATACTTGGAGTTTAAGACTTGCCTCAGAGTATTGATATAAACAGACGTATATTTTTATAGAATATTTTGGATTTAGATTCGCAAACATTAAGCCTATGATGCACTATACTTTTACCAGACAGTTTTAATTCTTTTATTGGTGAATTTTTAAAAAGTGGATATGAATGTATTTGTAGTGACAATAATATAAAAGTCAGTTCTTGAATATATTTCAGTGTCTTATATACATGTGTGTGTATGATGTATACAAAAAAGTGAAGAGAAAGTGCATCAGGCAAATAGCTAAAGATGAAAACCAGTTTGAGATTCTCCGTACAAGACCTAAAATGTCAGATATATATTTTGGAAAATATTGCTAATCAACAGTCTTACAAGTCACTAAAAGTGGTAGATGGGGAGTATTTTAGCTAAATGTATTTCATCTTCATTATCATTTTCAGTCACTCAAAAGGAAGGAAGGGGTATTTGATTCCTGCAAATTCAATTCAATTTCAAATGATTATTCCCATAAATAATCCACCAGATTAAAAAAAAAACTCCAAACATAATGGTTTATGCATTAATTATGTTTTCTAGATGAGTAATGGTAAAACTATATAACCTAAGTTGTTGTTAGTTACGAAGTTGTGTCTGACCCATTGCGACCCCATGGACAACATTCCTCCAGGCCTTTCTTTCTACCATCTCCTGGAGTCCATTTAAGCTCATGCCGACTGCTTCAGTGACTCCATCCAGCCACCTCATTCTCTGTCATCCCCTTCTTCTTTTGCCCTCAATCTTTCCCAGCATTAGGCTTTTCTCCAGTGAGTCCTTCCTTCTCATTTGGTGGCCAAAGTATTTGAGTTTCATCTTCAGGATCTGGCCTTCTAAAGAGCAGTCAGGGTTGATCTCCTCTAGGACTGACTGGTTTGATCGCCTTGCAGTCGAGTCTTCTCCAGCACCATAGTTCACAGGCCTCAATTCTTTGGCGCTCAGCCTTCCTTCCTTACGTCCAACTTTCACAGCCATACATTGCAACTGGGAAAACCATAGCCTTGACTATATGCACTTTTGTTGGCAGATTGATGTCTCTGCTTTTTAGTATGCTGTATAGATTTGCCATGGCTTTCCTCCCCAGGAGCAAGCGTCTTTTAATTTCTTGGCTGCAGTTCCCATCTGAAGTGATCTTGGAGCCCTGGAAAACGAAATCTATCACTACCTCCATTTCTTCCCCATCTATTTGTCATGAATTGAGAGGGCCGGGTGCCATGATCTTAGTTTTCTTAATGTTGAGTTTCAAGCCAGCTTTTGCACTCTCCTCCTTCACCCCAATCAAAAGGCTCTTTAGTTCCTCTTCACTTTCTGCCATTAGAGTGGTAACCTAAGGCCTGGCTCATAATATTTTAAATAAGCTAGAGCATAAATATTTACTCCAAGTAAAAAACTACTACTCACACAACTTCTGCTTTATACCTTCTATAAAATGAAAGAAATTGCAATCTTGAATTAATTATGGAACTCATTGGCCCAAGCTGCACTGGCCACCGGCTTTACTGGTTTTATTAAAAGGAAGGTTGGACATTTTAAGAGAAACAATATGAATATTTTTAGTGAAGAAGCCACCTAAAGAAATAGAATTCTTTATCATATGTCACTGACATTAAACAATGATTTTGTTTTTAGACTTAGCTGATTGGTTTGCCAATAGAATTTTCCAATCTGATTTCCAATTTGAAGCAAATGGGAGTGGTTTTATCAAGTAAATGCTCCTCCAGATAATCACGACATATTCTAATTGGTTCCTCCAACTCTGTCATTCTCAACATTCCCTAATAAGGTCCATTGGGGATATTCTAAATCCGTGTTTTACAACCTTGGCAATTTTCATATATGTGGACTTTAACTTCCAGAATTCTGGGTGTTGAAGTCCACATATCTGAAATTTGCCAAGGGACTAAAAAAAAAAAGGAACCTTACTTGGGCCCTGAAATCTTAAAGTCTGGGTATGATGTGGCTCTCTGCGAAGAGAATGAAATACCACCATGGAAAAGGCCAACTAATTTGAAGCCACCTGCTGCTGATGGCTCCTCAACATAACTTATCCCTCCAGCATTCTTCTCCAATTTACCACTTAGTTTTTTAATAAATGCTATCTATAGATTTCTCTACTCTTCATGATCTGGATTCCAAAACATCTACATAAAAACACTCACTTCCCCCTGTTTCACATGTTCATTATTTGTACATTGTGATTCTTAACATGGAAGAAGGTTATATGCTTTTTTTGAATTGACATTTGGGCAATAAAGTCAATTGGGTTTCCATGCAACTTATGCAGTGCTTCAAAAGATTAATCATTCAGTCAAAGCAAGGAAATATGTGCTCTACATACTATAAGACAGGGGTCCTCAAACTTGGCAACTTTAAGACTTGTGGACTTCAACTCCCAGAATTCTCCAGCCAGCATTGGAGCAATTCTGGGAGTTGAAGTCCACAAGTCTTAAAGTTGCCAAGTTTGAGGACCTCTGCTATAAGGGTTTCAGTGTAGTTGCATAGACATACACCCTCGAAAAAATTCAGATGCAGAACTTAAATAATTGAAGAAGCGGTTTCTGAGAGCGAACTATTTCTGTTTTAAGCACAGTGTAACAACCAGTTACAACCCCCACCCAGCCCCCCAAATTTCCAGACTTGATTCCAGGAAAAGTGGCACTGTCCAAATATAGCATTTTTGAATGCACAAAAGAGGCCACAGACTATTGGCTGACGCTCAAGCTCTGGAGAAGACGCAAGCTTGAACTTGCTTGGAGCTGAATACTGTTATCTTGTCAGTAGACACTGCCTTCAGTCTCTATCTGTTTGGCCACTCTAATTAATGATCTTTTAACTGGACTGTCAGTCCTGTTTAAACCTGAGTGTTGCCAGTTGCTTCCTTCATCGGGCCAACCAATGGGAACCAGGCAAGTCATTCAAGCCCCCCACTGTCCCAGTGGCTCTGAGCCTATAGCAGCCCAGTTTAATAGGGCATTCAGAGCTCATTAGGGAGAAAACACATCAGGAGTGACCGCTCCAGTACTACATATTGCCACTAATAGCCTCAGTGAACAGAATCGTTTCTGTTTCTGCTCACTTGTTGTTGAGTCTTTTCAGTGTCAACAAGTGGTCATGTCGGCAGGAGCTCGCCATTCGGCCCAGCAGTTTTATCCGTTGCTCTTCTGAGCCAGACTTGTGTCCTCTAGCATTGTTTGTCCTACAATGAAGCATGAGCAATTACAAAGGCATCACAGCCATTCATCATCAGCTCACGCATTCGCCCGGCAATATTGGCTTTCAAACATTCAGCCCATCGGGTTGGCACAGGGAACGAGTGGCCATAAGATACAAATCATTTCATAGGTTAACCCCTCCCCCCCAACGCGCCTCATCTCCAGAACCAGAACAATCAGGAAATTGCGATTGAAGTGAAAATTAAACTGGGTAAGGGAGTGATTACAACTCTCTCTCCCACACAGAGGCACAAGCACACAATACAAAGAAGTTGGGAGTGGAGGAACATTATGTGGTAGAACCCTCACACTCAAATAAAATGTCCCACAACTTAATTTTTTAAGTTGTACTGGTTGAAGCAGCAGTTAACTATCTCCCACTGAAGGCAGCTGGAATTTGAGGTCCTGGAATGTACTTTATTGGTAAAATGATTGCCCTTCCCCAAAATATCTAACAGCCTATTCTTGCACATGGACTAAAAGTAATTCAGCAAGACTCACACTCAAATCAATGTGTATAGAATTAAAGCTTTATTCATTGTCTCCACATTTGTGAATGAGTAGGGCAATCTGTAAACATTTCTTTTGAAATAAGAATATCTGTAATAATGGGAGGTAACTGTCTGCAGGTCAGCATGTAGAGTAAATCAATCCAGTGTCTGACAGTAATAAATGACAGTATTTCTGAATAAAAAAAATATATTTGTAACATATGTTACAGGAGACAGCAAGTATTCTTTCTTTTATGATTCTGCTTGCCTTGTTGCAAATGAAACTTATATTAAAATGTTTACTATTACTGCCTGATTAATTGAGGGTGAGACTTCTTCTGATAAAAGGAGAGTTTTTCAGTTTAATGCAAATTAATAATCAACAGAGTGTTGTGGATCTATTATATGCTATAAAGTAAGTGATAATCTTATAAAAATAGTGATTCCTGGCAAATAGTCGCACCATCCCATCTCATAGTACTAAACATTATATCTGCCACATTCAAAGTTAAATTTAAATACAAATTATGGGGCCAATATTCTTAACCAGATCTCTGAATTCTAAACTTTAATTACATATATATCTGAAGTGCATCTTGACTCTTCTTGAGCAGAATGAAACCGAGGAAACTAAAGTTATTCTACCTCTGTCCCAACTGCATTTGTTTTCTATTGCAAATAATAGAAGGGAAATTATTTGTCATAATTATACACTCCTTATTGGAGCATGGTTGGAAGAAATGGAGGGGAAGAAATGGAGAACTAAAGACAATTGTAACAGAGACAAGAACTGGCAAGAACACTGGCTCTTTGATAATTCTTTGATAATAAGCCCACAAGTGCTCCAAACTATTGCTCCTGGTGAGGAGACTACAAGGCTGTGGTCTCCAGTGGGTTTAGAGCTCTGGGAGACAAGGGAATAGCTATCTTTTATTTATTTATTTATTTATTTGGGAATTCTTCTATGCCGCCCTACTCCCTAAGGACTCAGGGCGGCGTACAGCATTTTAAAGAACACCAAACAATAAAATCATTAAAAACAATTTTTAAAAAGTTTTAAAAAGACACACAACATCATGCATACATGGGGGAGACCTCAGATGTAAAATTGTCTCAGAACCCTGCCTGCAGGAAGAGCCATGTCTTAATGGCTTTTCGGAATGCCAGCAAGGTGGGGATGATTCGGATCTCTGGGGGAAGTTGGTTCCAGAGAACAGGGGCCCCTACAGAGAAGGCTCTCCCCCTAGGCCCCGCCAGTCAGCATCTTGCTCAAAGCACAGTTGGCCTCTTTGAAAGGACCCTAGGTTTGCATGCTTCCTTTTCAATCACTTTTGGAAATTGCTTGTTTACTGCTTTTCAGCTATTAGAAATCTTTGGATTGACAAATTTGAACACGATGGGAGAGTTTCCTTCAATTCTTCAGCATCTATTCAAGATTATGATGGCGCTAGTTACATGATCAAAATTCGGGCACTTGGTAGCCTGCCCTAACGTAAGACTTCAGGGGCAATTCAACCACCTTTGCCCACCTATCTCCCCCTTCCCCATCTCTGCCCTTTTGGCTGCCTTGCAGAGCAACAAGCAGCCCCAAAACTGTACTCTGGCTTTGTGGCTTCTTGCCTCAACAAGCACCAGCAAACATTCCTTCAGTCCTCAGCAAGTATTTATTTGACCAGCTGCCTTTTCTCCCAGTTTCCTGCTTTTCACCTTTTGCACCCAGTGCCTTGCTGTCTTTGTTGTCTCCCTTTCAGACTTAGTTTCTCTGGCAAATGTTACCGGCATGTGGCTAAAGCTTCATTAAAGCTTCCCTTCAGAAAGATTTGCAAACACAATACAACTAACCAAAGTTACCTGAGCCTGCTCTCTCTGTCTCTCTGTGTGTCTCTGTGTCTCTGTCTGTCTGTCTGTCTGACTGTCTGTCTCTGTCTCTGTCTCTCTCTCTCTCTGTGTGTGTGTGTGTGTGTGAGAGAGAGAGAGAGAGAGAGAGAGAGAGACAGACAGAGACAGACAGAGAGAGTCAGAGACAGACAGAGACAGACAGAGAGTCAGAGAAAGAGAGACAGAGACAGAGAGACATATGTGGGTTCTAGTGGTGGTGAATTCTTCCTTGGGAGATGGAGTTGTTCCTTCATGTCTTAAGGAAGCTTTGGTGTGCTCTATCCTCAAGAAACCATCACTGAACCTCACCACACTGGACACCTTTGGTCTAGTATCTAACCTTCTCTTGGTTTCACAAGGTAAACCAGATAGGAAGCACAAACAGATGAGCTAATTCTACTTTATTGTAAAGCTAGTGACAGAATCTTGCAAGTCTGAAAGTATAACTCTCCCTACCCACCCAGGTGAGGGCTATCCTATCTCTGATCTGACCATTCCCTGAATGGGAATGGTACATGATGCACCTTTGCTCCATGAGCTGCATCAGTTGCCAGTTTGCTTCTTGGTCCATTTCACCATGCTGGTTCTGACCTTTAAATCCCTTCAGGGCATGTGGCCTGGTTATTTCAGGGCCCACCTCTTCCCAATTACATCTGCCTGTGCCACCAGATCTGGCAGAGGAAGTATGCTGCAGGTGCCATCTAATAAGGGGTTACATGTGGCAGGACTCAGGAAATGGGCCTTGTCAGTCATGGCATCCATTCTGTGAAACGTCACTTACTCCTCCCAGTACATATTAGCCCAGTATTGTTGATCGGGTAGCTGTTGGTAGTATTTTGTGCAGGAAATTGTCCAGGTGATGTTAGAACTACAGGAATTATACCTACATACCTAGATGTGAGAAATGGGAAATACTGACAGGTTTGATGATATTTGACTAAATTGATATAGGCACATATGCTCAAATATTTTCTATTAAATGAATTGACTTCCAGGATTACTAGATGGTTTGAAACATACTGAATAATATATTTCAGTGTTCATATTTTTGTAACACAGCTCTTTGTTCAAAGAATATACCAAAGTAAATAGATACAAATATGCTTACAATTATTATTTTAGAATAAAATATATACAACAACATATGTTTTCTGACAAAAGAGGGAGGGAGGGAGATATAGTAGATTTGGAGTGGAGAAACCACAAATCTAATCTTAGATTAGATGTGGAATCTAGCAAGATAAATTTGAGCCAGTAACTCTCTTTCAGCCCTAGACTGTGAAATCCAAAATAAATTTAAAAATGTATCTGCCAATCTGCAGTGGACTAGTAAGTGTTATATACTCTATAACGGTGATGGCTAACCTTTTTATCGTTGCATGTCGAAAGTGTGCGTGTGCGCGCATGCACCCATAATGCAATGCACCCCCGTGCACCCCATGCATGTGCGCACCCCTTGCATGCAGCCTGCCCCCGTGCATGTGTACACGACTGCCCATGCTCGCCCCACCCTGCGCATGTGCGCATGACCCCTGTGCATGCGTGTGCATCTCCTGCATGTGCCCCGCCCCCGTGCATGCACGGCAGAGACCCAAAAACCAGCTGGCCGGCGGGAGGCGCACTCGCATGCATGGTGCAGCTGAGCTGGGGTGACGGCTTACATGTTCGCAGAGAGGGCTCTGCGTTCACCATCACGGCTCTATAACCTTCAATGATCTTCATCTTGGGCCACTAATAATAACAATGGTCATGATGTAGCTCTTTTTTTCTGCTTTCACACCAGCTCAGGCACCAGAGAAGGATTTTATATTATTTACCGTATTTTTCGGAGTATAAGACGCACCTTTTCCCCCCCTAAAAGAGGCTGAAAATTTGGGTGTGTCTTATACTCCAAATGTAGCTTTTTTGAAGCTTTTTTCCCCAGCCCTAACGAGGTGCTAACCATCTTCCCGGCTCTTCCCGGCTTGTTTTCATTGCTGCTCTCTCCGAAGAAGTTTTTTCCGAGCCCTAAGTCTTTGGAGGCTTTTTTTCATTGCTACTTGCTCCGAATAAGATTTTTTTCAGCCCTAACCAGGGGATAAAATAATGTGCTGAAACTGACCAGACTAAGGATGCTAGCCAGATGAATACCTGGTAGGTAGATTCCCCCCTATTTTCCTCCCCAAAAACTAAGATGCGTCTTATACTCCGAAAAATACGGTAATACACTTTCCTACCAGACTGCACAATTAATAATAATCCTTCCTTTTGTGCTTGATTTCATGTGGACTACTTTATGGCCTGCACTGGGTTTTATCAAGGAATTTTGTTTTACTCATAGAACCTGATGTATGTTATATTAAATTACAAGTTTTCATGCTAGGAGGAACAAGTCCAACATTTATCTTCTACCCGTTTAACTTTTATTCAGAGAAAAACAAATTATTTCTGAGAAGATATCTAAAGATTTGGGCTACAGATTTCCAAAGGACATAGAAATGTCTGCTTTTCAAATAACATCTGGGAACCTGAATCTGTTGCATCTCTTTGGACAGCCAGTGCAGCAATATTAGTGGAATCTACTACATTAAAGAAATACATGAGTATTTGTGGTTGTGGTCCCGAAGCAAAGGGCTATTGGAAAAAAGTGCATGCTTGGTTACAAGAAATTACAGAGAGAACAATGGAATACACCCCAGAATTTTTTTTGCTGGGGATAATGAAAAAACAACATTCAAAAAACATACAATATTTAATACTACATATTACAACTGCGGCAAGAATAACACATGCACAATATTGGAAAGATAATCAAACCCCACCAGAAAACGTACTAATGGACAAAATATATAGATGTGCTGAAATGGACATGCTGACTATTCAACTCAAAGGACAATGCAACTCAGTATACTACAAAACATGGACTAGACCAGTGGTTCCCAACCTTTTTGTGATCGAGTACCACTTGGAGGTCCCGTACAGTCGCCGTGTACCACCTGGTTCCAGAGAAACTAAATTCGATCAGATATCACTTTATTTCCATAATTGTACCATTCCTTTTTTGGCCCCGCGCATCCAGCAACTGGATTCTCCGGCCGCTGGGACCAGGTGGGTGGCGTGTGGCAACAGTTGCAAATCATTGCCAGATTATCTTGTGTTAGGCAGTAAACATTTTTGTGAAGTAAAAAATAACTAACTAAAAATCGTTCATGACCCCGAAAGTGTTCGCGTACCACCTGGAAGGCCCTCGCATACCACTAGTGGTACACGTACCACAGGTTGGGAACCACTGGACTAGATGGTACAACTGGACTAAAAAAAAGAGGAAAGACTGTGACAACGTGAGAAGAAAATGAAGATAGGAGAGACTGTAAATTTATGATTTATTGTGCATAATCGAGAAATAACAATGTTGTAAAAACAGGTGTAGATCTGTATTAAAATATTTAGATGTTTAATGAAGAAAAATAATTTAAAAAAATTTAAAAAGGAAATACATGAGTGATAAGAAAAAAATATATACAGGGAAACAAAGTTATGTCCTGAGTTCTAATGATTGTTGACAGACCCACAAGGAACTGAAAGAATAGCTGATCGTGGCTGGTAAATTGCTTATTTAACAAACGGCATATGGTTTTTGTCTTGAGTTCAGGCAAGATGACACAAAGGAACAATGACTAAGGAGCCTCTGAATGTGCTTTGGGTGGCCAAGGAAGTTGGCATTTTAATAGATTTCCCTGCAAACCTGCTGGAAAGATAATCTAATTGCTTAAATCTAATTTGGGATCCCATCCCAAGTCTTTACCTTATCTTTTACTCATCCATCTTTCAATTTTTCAGACAACTAGCATAAGCACACAGACATCAGTTCACTTGGTTCTTTTCAGTGACTGATGTGTATTTAACTTGCTAAGGATGGTTTACAAATTGTATCAGGAATGTGGGAAAAGCCCCCCTTCTTTGGAAGAATGTTAAGAGTATGATGCAACTCTGGGGATGACTGGTGGCTTGAGAGCCTTGTTAACCTTTTAGCCTTCCGAATTTTTTAACTCTGACTTTCACTTTTAACTTGCAAATGTTACGCTTGTTTTTAATTAAGGTCCAACAGGACCAGAGATCATCAGTACACTAAAATGAACAATTGAAAATCATCTCAGAAGAAGATAAAGGCAAGCCACTACTACAGAGGTCTTCAAACTTGGCAACTTTAAGACTTGTGGACGTCAACTCCCAGAATTCAGGTAGAGTGCGTTGCAATAGTCAAGACGTGAGGTAACAAGGGCATGAGTGACTGTAAGTAGTGCTTCCCGGTCCAAGAAGGGACGCAACTGGTGCACAAGACGAACTTGTGCAAAGGTCCCTCTGGCCACAGCTGTTAGACGTTGGTCCAATTTTAGCTGTGGATCCAGAAGGACCCCCAAGTTGCGAGCCCGTTCTGAAGGGATCAAATCCCCCCCCCGAACCAAGGAGGGACATATGTTGAAGTCCTTGGGAGGCAGCATCCAAAGCCACTCGGTCTTGTCCGGGTTGAATTTGAGCCTGTTAACCCCCATCCAGACCCTTACAGCGTCCAGACACCGGCACATCACATCAACTGCCTCACTGAATTGGCAATTCCCCCTTCCAATTTCCCACAGTAGAGAATACATATTAAAATAGTATAAGTGTGGCAGGCCAAAGACCCCAACTAAAATGGCTTCGGCCTGACAACTCTGCAGCATAATATGCATCCTATAAACTCCTGCTTTCATACATACAGTATCCACTACAATCTAGATTATACCAGTTCAAACTTTATAACATATGTTGTACCTGTTTCATTTATAATTAAGCCTATACCTTCATTTCCCTACATGTATTCATCAACTACAAGATCAGAAAAAATTATTTTGATCTTTTGAATATTTCTCCTTATCCTTGTTTAATTATCCTTCTTCCTTCCTTCCTTCCTTCCTTCCTTCCTTCCTTCCTTCCTTCCTTCCTTCCTTCCTTCCTCCTTCCTTCCTTCCTTCCTTCCTTCCTTCCTTCCTTCCTTCCTTCCTCTTTTATTCCATCTTGCAATTTTGCATATACCATAGTTGCTACCATATGCAGTCATTACATAGATACTGAACTCCATCACCCATCATGCTTTGATCAAGACTTTCCTAGAATACAATAATATTGCTACAATAGTAGCAATATTCTAATTAATCCTGTTACAAACTCTGTGTATATCTGTTATGAACTCTGCGTAGGCATCAGGAAGGGCATCCGGCCAGTAAACACTCAGCTCCATTCAGTCACCCCAAATCCACGGTGAATAAAAGGATTAAAGGGTAGTAAAAAGAAAAAAAATATTTATGTCACAACTATTGTTCCTGCTAGTAGCAAGGATAATATTGTGGGCATCTTTTGACCAGTATGCCATAAATCCAGCCAAAGCCTAGTTATATGCAAAGCATGCTTATAACAATTTGCATGAATGAATGCTCATGCTATTCTCTGGAAGCAAAAATCTTTATGTTAGTCTTCCTTAGAAATCAATATTCTGTTGCCTGCATTTCACCAACTAGAAAAAATATGTACAGTACTAACATACCCTCTGAATATGTTAGTTTCATAGTTGTACTTTCATCAGCCTCTAAATCTTCCCACTCCAAATCATTAGCTTGTTTTAAGAGCTAGTTATTGGGAGTTTGCATCTTCAGATTTGAGTGGGGTTTTTTTTAAGCTAAAAATGCCTTTCATGGTTCTTGCTGATTTCATTCAAATCATATCTTCCTTTATTAAAATACTAAATAACATGAGATGAAATGGGCAACAAATGTAATAAATAAAGGAAGATTTCCTGTCTTCTCCACAGAGGTGCGGGGAATATTATATCTTTTTTCATAAAAAAAAAAAAATCCAAGAGTGGGTGAAAGCTTGCATAGGAAAGGAAGGGCAAAGGAACGACTTCACACTGGAGTAAACCTGAGACCTAAATTCAAGAGCCAGACAGTTGAATGAACCGGATAATCAGGGTATTTTTGACAGGTGCGGCAGCCTTCCTTATAGCTGGCATATAATCATTACCATTTTAATAAGGCTCTAATGGGGGGCTGATAATTCAATGGGGTGTGAAGATCCTAATTCAACTCCCAATCCCACATGAATGTGGTAGAATTTGTGTCCTTTGTTTTCTTCCTTTGTACCCCTGAATGCCAATAATTACTGGCTATAGATTTTTTTTAAAAAAAAGAAAATCTTAGAACTGGAAGCTAATTTAGCTCTCCTAATACTACACAAGAATGTCAATACTCATAAAAAAGAGAAGCTAGTGGGGATTGTGAGAGTGTGTTGCTTGATGTGTGTGCATTTAATACACTTGTTGGTGTTGCAAAGGTCCTACAGCTGAAGAGGTTTGGCTTAGCTTAGCACATGAATAATACAGTCACTGTTTCCTTAAAGCACCAGGGGCTCCCTTTCATTTTACCAGCAAATGCTATACGTGCACCATAGTGGCTGAATTGTGCAACAGTCCGTTTCTTGTTAAAAATGCTCCTTCAAATGTCCCAAAATGCTGCTTTTGTTCCAACGGCACTGATTTAGCTGTCATTCATAGAGTAAAGCTAGCAGCTCAGAGAGCATCACTTTAAACCTTAACAATATCAATAATAAATAAACAGAACTATATACGTACGAAGTGGGTAAACCTGAAAGAAATCATTTCTGCCAATATTGTGGAAGCAGGAAAGCAGCTGTCATTGTGATGGATGGAGTATGATATCAAAAGAATCAATATATTATAAATAAGGTGACCAATGTTTTTACAATGAAAAGGAGGACAAATAAATTGGAAAAAAAATATCGTAAATAAAAGAAACATTTTATTCATTGCAACAATAATACACTATAATATGATATATTGTATGCATAATAAAAACATTTGTAACATTTTATATTGTAATTATGCTTACATGCCTGTTAATTATTATTTAAATGAGTACTTTTCCATTGAATTAATATTTTTTGTCAATGTATCATCTTCTAACAATATATTGGAAATATCTGAACAAGAAATATCATTCATATTGAATTTTACGGCAAGTGCTGCAGCTAGAGTATCAACATAACATAAGAAGTAAACATAGCACATAACATAAGAAGTAAACAAAGCCACTTGCACGTGGCGCTCTCTCTCAAGGTCTACTGTGCGGAGCGCATGCGTCTCATAATCGCATCTTATGCCGCACTGTACCGAGCCTTGACGAATCGTCATGTCAAATACAAATACGTCACATAACGCGCAACAGATTAGTCTTCAAATATCGAAAAGGAGGACATGTAGGAGGACACTTTTCGAGGGAGGACAGAACTTGCAAAAGAAGGACTGTCCTCCCTAAAGGAGGACGATTGGTCACCTTATTATAAATGATGTGAATGTGTGTGTATGTTTGTGTGTAGGTAGACATTTGGGGAAATATTTCTGCCCTGCTTTTCCACAAAATGTAATACAATAATTATAATAAATCATTCTGCAACCTAAAAATCAACAAGGGTACAAAATAATTGTCACTCTCCTTCCCCAACCACTACAACTTGTGAAACCATGTTAATGATGAAAAGGATTGTGCCATTTGAATAGGTTTTTAAGGCAGCTTTCTTGAGTTTGGTACTCTTCAAATGTCTTAGATTACCTTACTATTGAGATATCCATATCAAAACAACAGAAGCAGCATTGTGCCAGAACACTGCAACCTCCACTCCTTTCATACCTCCGTGCCATGTCACAACACAACTTCCAAAAGGATTGGCTCTCATAGCACAATGGCATGCTGATCTTATTATTTGTCCACATTGTGAGCCCTCCTGCAGTTGTCTCTGCACCCATCATTCAAAGTCTCCATGGCCATGATTTACTAACATTGCAATATAATTCCCCTGGGGGATGGGGGAAGGAAACCAGGTTGATGAGTCTTCTCTGCAGAGAATTTTCCATTAATGGGTAATCTCCCAAAGAAGTCCCTGTCACTGTCCAAATACCCCTGCCCCTGCCCTGTGGAATATTCTCCTTCCAGGAAGTGAGACAGGCCCCCAGTCTCTGGGTCTTCAGAAAAGGAGTTAAAATATGGGGTTTTGTGTGTGAAGCCTAAGGGAGCATGCAGTCATGGGGCTGGTTAGCCCCATGAAAGTCCTCCCTTCGCCTTTTAGATTTAGATTTATTATTAGAGTTGGAAGGGACCTTGTAGGTCATCTAGTCCAACCCCCTGCTCAAGCAGGAATTCCTATACCATTTGAGACAGATGGCAGTCCAGTCTCCCCTTGAAGGTCGCAAGTGTTGGGGCTCTCACAACCTCCACTGGCAAGCTGTTCCACTGGTTGATCGCTCTCACCGTCAGAAAGTTTCTCCTCACTTCCAGGTTGAATTTCTCCTTGGTCAGCTTCCACCCATTATTCCTTGTTTGGCTTTCTGGTGCCATAGAGAACAGCCCGACCCTCTCCTCTCTGTGGCATCCCCTCAAGTATTGGAACACTGCTATCATGTCACCCCTGGTCCTTCTCTTCGCCAGACTGGCCAAGCTCAGTTCCTGCAACCGCTCTTTGTATGTTTTATTTTCCAGACCCTTTATCATCCTGGTTGCTCTCTTCTGCACTTTCTCTAGGGTTTCAATGTCTTTTTTGTATTAATTTAATAATTAAAATTAATTAATTTTAATTAATCTCAATCTCTTGCCTCCTCTTAAAATGTTTTAACTTTTATATATGCTGTTTAATATTTTTGTAGTTTATTGTATACCGCTAAGAGTCCCTCTTTGAGAGAAATGAGTGGTCCAAAAATGTAAAAAATAAATAAAAAACCAAATGTTTGAAGGCAGAGACATGTGGAGCATGGCAGCCATTGATGAACATCTGAGCCAACTAATGGCTTCTTATAGGAGAAGGAAATCCTTCAAATGTATTGTATATTCAGTATCCTTTTGTACTTTTGCCCCAGTGACTCTACGAACTAGGATTCAAATTTACTTGAGACTGTCCATTAACCATGTTAGAGTGTGACTGAACAGGAAACACTAGTAGAGAGAATTTTTTTGTGACTCCAGCCCTTTAATAGAAGTTACAGAAGAACTTAGTGTTGAAAAACTGGCAAAGGTTCACCCAAAAGCTGTAATATAACCTTAATAAAATCTGTGAGATTTAGAATAGCAAGAAAGTGTGACAGTAAAGATGATTTAGGAGTCAATTCTAATAAACAGTCCACAATGCATATTGTCTACCTACCAGCTGAAGCTAAAAGGTTTCTTAGTTGCGTATTAAACTCTGTTATGCTTTAATGTTATATGTTGTATGCTAGCATTATGTACTGTGTACTTGTGCTTTCTCTGAGAAGCTTGGCTTGATTAACAATGACTAATATGCTTATTATTACTATGAACGTTACTGAACTCTTTGCCTTGCTAGCTTCAGTTGCTTCATTCTGCTAACTCTAACAAGGCAGGGAGCTATCCTGATTGCAATGTTCGTGGAAGAAGAAGAAAACAATGATCACTACCTAGAAGTCCCTTTCCTGAAATTCAGGTTCAATAATGTCTTTAATGTAAAACTATATTTTTGACCAAATAATAAAGTTCTTGATTCTGCTAGCATTTCAATCTTCACTGAAATAAATTGAGTCATCCACCCTGAATTTTTAAAAGTAGCCTTCTGTACTTCTTGCTGATTTTGCTGCAAAATAATTGTGAAACACATATGAAGCTGGAGAAAATCGTATATGGGGTAGTTATCTGACAAAAATGCTACATTCCCTACTCCCACTCCACACAAAATTTACCATTAACATAGTAGGCTCTTAGTTTTGCTAAGATATTTTTTTCCCTAACAAACAGGAAGCAGCAGGTGAAGCTAAGCAGAATCACATCAGATACCTGTACAATCAGCACAGGGGCCCCCCAAGGCTGTGTGCTCTCTCCACTTCTCTTCTCTCTATATATCAATGACTGCATCTCTAACAATCCATCTGTTAAACTACTGAAGTTCGCAGATAACACAACAGTGACCGGACTCATTCGAAACAATGATGAATCTGCATACAGACGGGAGGTTGAACAACTAAACTTGTGGTGTGACCGGAACAATCTGGAACTAAACACACTCAAAACTGTAGAAATGGTGGTAGACTTTAGGAGAAACCTGCCTATACTTCCACCTCTTACAATACTAGACAACACAGTATCAACAGTAGAGACCTTCTAATTTCTAGGTTCTATCATATCTCAAGATCTAAAATGGACACCTAACATCAAAAACATCATCAAAAAAGCACAACAAAGAATGTTATTTCTGTGCCAACTCAGAAAGCTCAAACTGCCCAAGGAGCTGCTGATACAGTTCTACAGAGGAATTATTGAGTCTGTCATCTGCACCTCTATAACTGTCTGGTTTGGTTCTGCAACCCAACAAGACAGACACAGACTTCAGAGGATAATTAGAACTGCAGAAAAAACAATTGCTACCAACCTGCCTTCCATTGAGGACCTGCATACTGCACTAGTCAAAAAGAGGGCTGTGAAAATATTTACAGACCCCTCACATCCTGGACATAAACTGTTTCAACCCCCAGCCTCAAAACGACGTTATAGAGCACTGCACACCAGAACAACTAGACAGAAGAACAGTTTTTCCTGAACGCCATCACTCTGCTAAACAAATAATTCCCTCACCACTGTCAAACTATTTACTAAGTCTGCATGACCATTAATCTTCTCATCGTTCCTATCACCCATCTCCTCCCACTAATGACTGTAACTTTGTTGCTTGTATCCTTACGATTTATACTGACTGGTTCCCAATATGATTTGATTGCTTATTTGTACCCAGACTATCATTAAGTGTTGTACCGTATGATTCTTGATGAACGTATCTTTTCTTTTATGTACACTGAGAGCATATGCAACTAGACAAATTCCTTGTGTGTCCAATCACACTTGGCCAATAAAAATTCTATTCTATTCTAATCTCTTATTACCATTACATAATTATACTTATGTATAATTAAATGAACATGCATATACCAATTGAAATATAAATATATAAAGGAAGCTGTGATGCTTTCTCCCATATTTGGGTACACCAGGATGATACGACAGAAAAACACATATAACCCTTTCCTAGTGAAGAGCTGATAGGGAATAGAGCCTGTGGTCTAGAGGTTAAGCTCCTGCCTTACAAGGCAGGCGGCCCAGGTTCAAATCCCAGTAAGGGTATGGCTATCTGACGAGAGCTAAATAGCTCGAAATAGATCTATAATAGTCTCCCTTTATTTTCATTTATCAACAAAAAATGCTATATATATATATATTTCCAGGCAGCTTTCATACAAGCATAACTAGAAGTCATAATCTCCTAGTTTTTAAGCCAATGCCTTAACCACTACACAAAGTGGCTCTTTATCCATTTGATAAAGAAGAATCTAGTTCATAGGTTCAAAGTGTTGTGAGAGATTCCTGCATGTATATGGATGGAAATCTAATGTAGGTAGATGGAAATCCTATTACATTCAGTGGGAATCAAGACTGGAGAATCGATGCAATACTCTTTGAATGGAAAAAGAAGAATCTTGTCTCTTTTGGCAGAACAGAGAAAAAATTAGAGCAAGGAGATTTCAGACCAATTAGTCAAATAGCATGACCTGGGATGAATGCAGAACAGATGATAAAACATTCAACATATAAGCTCCATCAAAACAATGCAGATTCTTAAATATGGATTCATCCAGGACAGGTCTTCTCAGATTATTTTTTTTCACTGCTTTAAATTCAGTAGTTCCTTTAGAAATTTGTGGAAATATCGTTTGATATAATATATCTTGACTTCAGCAAAATACTCATGACATAATTTGTAAGCTACTTAAAAGTAGGCTAGAAAAATGGTGAGTTACCAGTTCTTGAATGATGAAATCTTTGCCAGAAAAATAGTACATTTATAGCACAATACAATGCAGTTGTTTTACCTCCATAAGATTCTGATTTTAACCCCTGGAATTTCCACAATTAATGAATCCCCGATTACAGGGGTGGGTTCCAACTTACCTCGCTGCCGGTTCACTCCCTCCCACGCCGTGTGGGCGCACCTCATGTGCAGTAATGAAAAATCTGAATAAAAACAAAGCTGGAAAAAAGATGGTGACGGCATGCACAGTGCCGGAACTCGGCTTTTGCGCATGCTCAGACGGAAATAAAATTTTTTTTTAAAAAAAATGTAAAAAATGTTAAAAAAAGATGGCGGTGCCCATGGACAGGCACTGACCGATCCGGTTCGGTGACATCATCGTGACATCACCAGTGGGTTGTTAGCGGTTCAGGTGAACCAGTCCAAACCGGGAGGAACCCACCCCTGCCTGATTACCCCTCAGTTGACATTCTGCTATTTATTCAAGAATAAACACTTGGTGACTCAGAGTGGATCAGAAGCACTGGACATTAAATGGGAGAAACCTAATCTTCCCATAGTCTCCATTATGAACAAATCACATACATTATAGAAAAACCAAGAATTCTCATTTTTAAAATCTTTCTATCTCCCCCCCACTTTTTTTTCTTTTCCAAAATTGGAACTCTTTTGTAGTGAGATTATTGTCATGCCACTTTCTGTAAGGGTATAATGCTGAGATCCAGTCTACTTTTCGAAGATGGGAGTTTTTTCATCAACTTTGGAAGAAGACTTTTTAACTTATTCAGTGACTCCTGTAATGTTACTATGGAACTGCAAGATTAAATTCTAAGTATTACGTCTAACAAATGAGAGTATTTGATAACATAAATCCAGTGACCTTTTTGTTTTAAACAAATTTTGATGGGTAAGAGTGAAATAAAGAAATTGGAGTTAATGAAAGAATTATGTAACATCTTTCTAACTGCTTACTTCTTGTAGTCATCTATCAACATTCCTAATAAATTGAAATAACTTTTGCTACCCACATTTCTGAATAGTATTTAGTTAATATTGCTAACATTAAGTTACTACTCTACACGTAAGACACTTGTACAAGTTAAGTTTGTAAATTAAGTAAATTTAAGTAAGTAAATTAAAAATAGACACCTGTTAAATGCCTTAATGAGGAACTTTACTCTGGCAACCAACAACGAACTGAGTTTCACTGTCACATGAACAGACATGTAAATGTAGTCACATAAAATTTGATGGTGAAATCACATGCATGTGTCACACTTAACTACAATGGCCTCATAATTGCTATTGAATTCAGTGGAAGCACACAAAAGCAAGTCAGATTGCTTTGACTCAAAACAAGTATAATGCGAGACATTTTTGACAACTGCAGGAGATAGAAAGCAAACCAAAGCTAACAATTCTTTATTGTTTGCAGTACTCCGTACACAAGTCCTCTGCATTATGGATTTAGCCTATAAACAGAAGGTTTTGGGGGAACCAATTCACCTTGAAGATTGGCAAAACGGTTGTATCGGCGCAAAAAAAAAAGTAGAACTGAACGATGTGTTTTCTCTGTGTTGTCCTTTGTAATTATGCTGCTGAAAAAGAGAAGTATTATCCCACCAGGGTCAGTGCCAGAGGATTACCCAAAGTTTTTTAAATGGGATGCTAAAGTGGTACAAACAGGTGCACAGACAAAGAACCCAAAAAAAAGGAGGGTGGGGGAGAAGATTGAGAGAAAGAAAACCTTCCACTTTCAACCACAGAGTAAAATTAATGGTTTCTGTAAATGAATGGCACGGTTAGATTACCATTGAACTTGTAAAATTAGAGGAAGGAGTCAGATTCTTCATTACACTCCTATTTTAATTTAAGCAAAAGAGGCCAACCGTAATTGCTCTTTACCTTCGAAATCTTTTCATTGGAATAATTTTGCAGCAGGCAAAGTGACTCCTACAAAGAATGGTGCTTTCTTCAATTGGTTTGTTCCCTTTTCAAACTGTATCCTGCTTGCTGGGATTTCTCTTTGAACAAACCACGTGCTTCGAGAGAAAGAGAAATCAGGGCGGTGGGGATTTGTAATAACTTGATTTGAGGAAAGGGATTGACAATTTTTGGGGAAAAAAGAATCAAATGTACGCTCTGAGGCAGCCTGGTATATAAGCTTTTCTTCTTAAGTTTTTGAAGACATTTCTAAGTCAAGAGCTTTTGCCATAAAAATATGAATCCATTCATAGACAATACTCAGTGTAACATGAAGTTTTACTTTTTTAGAAAAAAAGTTTTACTTTTTAGTTCCTTATTATGTGGGTTCTATTGAATAAAAAGGGGCCACTTTTTTCTTGTGTGGATTGGAATTGTGGTTTATGTCCATTCATATTGTTAGTGGTTTAATCAGATAATTTTAAATTCAGGATGGAATGTTCTTAGTTATTTTCCTCCTGGATTTAATAGTTTTATGAGAGGACCTCTTGAGGAACCACTTTCTTGAAATTATTACTATTACTCCCTCTATTTGGAGGTCTCTGGTCCTCAAGCATCATGTGAGCTCCTGGGATTTTAAGAAAAAACAACTCTAGCAGGCAGCATCCAAGAGTTTTATGGAAGTCCACTTGTCGTAATTACAAGAAAGGAACATTGAAGAGCTAGAGAACATTAGAGGGAGCAAGAGGAACTGCTAGGAGATACTATCATAATTTGCTCTTTTGGTAAACTGATATTTTGTGATGCGTCATATCCCTCAGGGCAACTGTTTAGTGAGCAGACAACTCTCAAATACAGTATGCTTTGAAAAAATACAAATTTGCTCATCAGGCCAAAAATGTTATGTGAAGTTTGATATACCGTATTTTTTGGAGTATAAGACACACCTTTTTACTCCCAAAAAGAGGGTGAAAACTTGGGTGCGTCTGATACACTGAATGTAGCCCCACCCACCCACCCACCCCCACCCTTTGGCCTCTGTCTTCCAGCAATTTACCTGTTTGCAGCAAAGAGGGAAGAGCCTATAAAGCCAAGCAAGTCATTAGCAGCTTCCCGAGGTACAGCTGATTTGCCACGTGCTAAAATGAAAGTGAAACTAAGAGGCAAATAGCTGGGAGAGACACACAGATTTTTATTTTCTGTTGAACTGAATGCAAGGGGGTAAGTAAATAACTATAAATGTCTGTAGAATGTTCAAATTATTAGACTTATTTTTTAAAGACTGCTTTATTATTGTTCTAGAACCAGGGGTCTCCAACCTTGGCAATTTTAAGACTTGTGGACTTCAACTCCCAGAATTCCACAGCCAACTTTGTTAGCTTTACTGGCTGTGGAATTCTGGGAGTTGAAGTCCACAAGTCTTAAAGTTGCCAAGGTTGGAGACCCCATCTAGACAATTTAACAAAATAAAGAAGCTTTTTAAAATAAATGCTTGCTCTGAAGAGGCCCAGTGCTATTGTATCTTCTTTTAAATAATAGAGAATAATGTATACTTTCAGAAATTTTAATTAATTTTAACAGCTCTGTACAAGTATAGTCTGAAATGTAACAGTGTTCTGTTTAGTATTAGAGTTAAATCCTGACTTACCTTGGAGTAGATCTATTTAAATAATTGGGAGGAGTTAGTGTGATTACACAGAAGCAGGGGGTGGGGCTCCTGGCTGAAACTTGTGAATCTGACTGAGAGAAAGAGGAAAAAAGTAGCAACCCGCGCGCCTAACGGCGCGCGAATCATATAACTATAAACCAAAAATAGTAATAATACATTCAGGGTTAGTGTGCTTAAGATTGTGATTTTATTTTATTTCAAAATGACTGGCTTAGTTCAGTGTAATAATTGTTTTACAGCTGTGTTTCGAAGTACTCTTTTCAAATTTGGATACTGTCCTCTTTGTAAACAAATTACTAGTCTACGTGGACATATTACCTATCTAGAATCTTTAATCTGTGCTCTGCAAGCAGAAATTAAGTGCCAAACTCAGCCATTCCTCACTAATGAGCTGCCGCACTATCAGCCCCCTCTACCACAAAGATCCCGCAGGAGAAGGGCAGTATGGACAACTGTGGGATCTGGCAGGGTGAGAGCTGTGCACCATAAACACAAAGCTTTTGCTCTGTCCCAGCATAACAGATATAGTGCCCTTGCTGACCTTAATAAAGACACTAAAGCGACAGGTCAAGGTAGTTGTGATAATAATAACTCAAATAAGCAGGGGATCGTGGCCCGAGATGAAGAACTTATTTTGGAAAGTGGAAAGTGTGAATCAGGTATTACACATCAGACACACAAGAGCAGCAAGGTATCCAAAAAGAGAAGCCACCTTCTGGTTGGTGATTCAATTGTAAGGGATGTAAATTTAGGAAAGGATATCGAGGTTTTGAAAGAGGTCAGGTGTCTGCCAGGTGCTACTGCCAGCAGAGACAAGAGGCGCATTCTTAAGATTGTCAAGAATGCCAGTAAGGACTGTGATGTTGATGCTATTATACATCTTGGCACAAATGATCTGTCCCAAAAAGATGTACTTTCTGTGCAGAATGACTTCCAGAGCTTGGGGTATGAACTTAGTAGTATAGGTTGTAGGCTTAACTTTTCAGAGGTTTTACCAGTATATAAGGAACAAAAAGGGAAAGGCCAATGTGTAGCAGAGTTTAATGTGTGGCTAAAGGAGTGGTGTAAAAGGGAAAGCTTTGGTTTTATTAGTCATGATGTCTGCAGCTGGTCCAATGAAAAACTGTACAAAAGAGATGGTTTGCATCCATCAAAGAAAGGGACTGAGCTACTTGGTATTAAATTCAGAGATTTCCTGGATAAACATTTAAACTGAACAGCAGGGACAGAGAATTAATTGATACAGATCATTTCTGTCCCCAGCAATCTCAAATTAATAGGGTTAACAGTGTACACAACATAGATGTGTGTGCGGGTAAGTTTATCAGCTCTGCTGTCAAGCAAAGCCAAGCATTTAATAGTGAGTGCCATACCATGTGCACTAATCAAACAGGTGGCAAGAAAGTAGGGGCAGTCAGGCACAACACAGGTTATGTAGACAATAAACACAGGGTCAATCAAAATGGACTTAAATGTCTATACACCAATGCACAGAGTATGAGGAATAAACAGGGAGAATTAGAAATTCAAGTAAATGAGGGAAGATATGATATAGTTGCCATAACGGAAACTTGGTGGGATGAAACTGACAAATGGAATATACAGCTAGAGGGATTTAAATTATTTAAAAGAAACAGACCAAATAAAAGAGGAGGTGGAGTTGCAATATACGTAAGAAATAACTACATCTCTACAAAAATAGAGCACAACAATAATGAAAATCATCTTGAATGCATTTGGGTCAATATTAAAGGGGAGCGAAATGACATTGCCATAGGTCTATACTACAGGCCACCCAACCAAACAGAGGAAGTAGATGAACTTTTTGCTAGTCAGCTAACTAAGATATGTAGGAAGCACATCACAATAGTAATGGGGGATTTTAACTACCCTGACATCAACTGGGAGACAAACTCTGCTCCAAGTGGAAGATCCAACAGGTTCCTAACAAACCTAGCAGACAATTTTGTTTCCCAAAAAGTAGAGAAGGGAACAAGGGGATCAGTTATATTGGACTTAATTCTCACTAACAGGGATGAAATGATAGAAGGTGTTGAAGCTAAAGGAACCTTGGGGGCAAGTGATCATGCAATATTGGAATTCAACATTATGCAAGCACAAGCAGTAGAACAAAATCAAACTAGAGTCTTGGACTTTAAGAGAGCTAATTTCAATAAACTTAGAGAGAACTTGGGAAAGATTCCATGGATGAGAATCCTCAAGGGGAAAACAACTCAAGAAGCTTGGGAAATTTTGAAAAGTGAGATTATAAAAGCCCAGACTAGCACAATACCAATGAAGAAGAAAAATAATAGGTCTCAAAAGAAACCAGCATGGCTGCATAAAGAACTCTCTGACAAATTGAAAGACAAACAGGACAAGTATAAAAAGTGGAAAGAAGGGGAAATAACTAAGGTAGAATACCAGCAAATAGCCCGAGCCTGTAAAGATGAAGTGAGGAAAGCTAAGGCTCACAATGAACAAAGGCTTGCGACAAAAGTAAAAAGTAACAAAAAAAGCTTCTTCCAACATATTAAAAACAAGAAAAAAGTCAAGGAAACAATTGGTCCATTGCAGGGAGAAAGTGGCAAGAAGGTGACAAGCAACAGGGAGAAAGCAGAGCTACTTAACACGTATTTTGCATCTGTCTTTACACAAAGGGAAAAAACAGTCCAACCTATCAAAAACAGCATCACAAAAAACATATTAGGAACACAAGTTAAAATAGGGAAGAAAATGGTAAAGGAACACCTGTCTACCCTAGACGAATTCAAATCACCAGGATCAGATGGATTACACCCCAAGGTTCTGAAGGAACTGGCAGATGAGATCTCAGAACCACTGAACTATATCTTTCAAAGATCCTGGAGCACCGGGGAACTGCCAGAGGACTGGAAAAGAGCTGATGTAGTTCCCATCTTCAAAAAAGGGAAAAAAACAGATCCAGGAAACTACAGACCTATCAGCCTGACCTCAATACCAGGGAAGATTCTGGAAAAGATAATCAAGCAACGAATCAATGAACACCTAGAAGCAAACAAAGTAATAACCAAAAGCCAACATGGGTTTGTCAAAAACAGATCATGCCAGACTAATCTTATTACATTCTTTGACAAAGTGACAAAATTAGTGGACCAGAGGAATGCTGTCGATGTGGTTTACTTGGACTTCAGTAAGGCATTTGATAAAGTAGACCATAACCTACTTCTAGATAAAGTAGAAAAATGTGGGATGGACAGCAACACCATCAGATGGATTCAAAACTGGCTAACCAACCGCACTCAACGTGTAGTGCTCAATGGAACTGCATCTACATGGAGGGAAGTTTGCAGTGGAGTACCCCAAGGCTCTGTTTTAGGCCCAGTACTCTTCAACATCTTTATCAATGACTTGGACGAGGGAATAGATGGGGAACTCATCAAATTTGCAGATGACACCAAACTGGCAGGAATAGCCAACTCTCCAGAAGATAGGCTCAAGATACAGAAGGATCTTGACAGACTTGAGCATTGGGCGCTATCAAACAAAATGAAATTCAATGGTGAAAAAAGTAAGGTTCTACATTTAGGCAAGAAAAACAAAATGCACAGGTACAGTATATGTGGTACCTTGCTCAACAGTAGTAACTGTGAGAGGGATCTTGGAGTCCTAGTGGACAACCATTTAAATATGAGCCAGCAGTGTGCAGCAGCTGCCAAAAAAGCCAACACAGTTCTAGGCTGCATTAACAGAGGGATAGAATCAAGATCACGCGAAGTGTTAATACCACTTTATAATGCCTTGGTAAGGCCACACTTGGAATACTGCATTCAGTTTTGGTCGCCACGATGTAAAAAGGATGTTGAGACTCTAGAAAGAGTGCAGAGAAGAGCAACAAAGATGATTAGGGGACTGGAGGCTAAAACATATGAAGAACGGTTGCAGGAACTGGGTATGTCTAGTTTAATGAAAAGAAGGATCAGGGGAGACATGATAGCAGTGTTCCAATATCTCAGGGGTTGCCACAAAGAAGAGGGAGTCAAACTATTCTCCAAAGCACCTGAAGGTAGAACAAGAAGTAATGGGTGGAAACTAAACAAGGAGAGAAGTAACTTAGAACTAAGGAGAAATTTCCTGACAGTTAGGACAATTAATCAGTGGAACAGCTTGCCTCCAGAAGTTGTGAATGCTCCAACACTGGAAGTTTTTAAGAAGATGTTGGATAACCATTTGTCTGAAGTAGTGTAGGGTTTCCTGCCTAGGCAGGGGGTTGGACTAGAAGACCTCCAAGGTCCCTTCCAACTTTGTTGTTATTATTATTATACATTTAAGAAAACTTTCTGGCATAATGTACATTTCTCCAACCCTTTGCTATTTCTATGGGTCAGGCACACATGCACAGAAATACACAGCAAACAGTGTATATCATCTGTGCTATTTGCTGTTTGGCAAATTGCTTGAAGGCTTTTTTCCTTGTTTTCCTCCCCCAAAACTAAGGTGTGTCTTATACTCTGAAAAATACGGTATCTCAGTTGTCTGATAAATGTAAATAATAGCTTCCAGATTTATATATTTATCATATTTGTGTAGCTACCCATCTCACATGAAAGTGATTCTATTAACTATATAGGATGCCATGAACTGATGTAGGCTTTGATTAAGTGGCTTTAGGACCTCAAATAACTCAGAGAGCGAATCCCTAGTTTATAGGTAGTGGTGACATCATAACTATAAAGGTGAGAGCAAGGATGTTTCACTATTCCCTGAAGCAATCAAGGATTCTATCAACCATCAGGAAGAAAAGCCTAGAGATATCAGCAGTGCTCCGAAGAGTACACTCACTATTCTGTTATCCTACGGTAGAACAGGGGTGTCAAACTGAAGGCCTGCAGGCTGAATCCGACCTCCTGGGTGCTTAAATCTGGCCCACTGGGCCGGCCTAGCAAAAGCAAAGGACTGGCCGTGGTGCCTCTGGCCCCCCTGTGCCCCGTTTTCAGTCTGGATGGCCTCCCGTAGCACTTTGCTGGCCAAAACAGGGCGCAGGGGGCCACGCACGGCTGAACCCTTGCCCCGTTTTGGCTGCCAGAGGCACCGTTTTGGCCAGCAGGGTGCTGCAGGAGACGTCCGTCCCATCCCCCCCCACAGCCAGCCCACGGAGGAGAACTACAATGCTGATCTGGCCCTCGAAGAAATTCAGTTTGACCCCCCTGTCCTAGAATGTTCCACCCTTGCAAGAATGTTGCCTAGCTATAGCAATGGAACTTTATATTTCAGGAAAAGAAGAAGCTGAGACTTAGGTGTAAAAGTTTCAAGCATCAAGATTTAAAAAAAATGACTCTATGCACAAAACCTATACATTGGATATGAAGGTCTCATTCACAATATGTTCCCAGTGTTGACTGAACAGTTTAGAGAGCTGTATAAGCTTAGCTCATAATCTTCCAGAGCTTGCTTGGAGGTATACTCTAATCCTATCATCCACCAAACTTTGTGTTCCCTGCAGTGCTGTTTCCTCATCGAGGCACACTGCTGACCTCAGACCTAACCTGAAATGATCAGCTTCTGCATGGGTGAAAGGTCAGCTGAAGCCCTGACTATGCTTGACCCTTCTAAGACATGAGATCTGGCAGTCTCTTCAGTGGAACAGCCTCAGCCATTTCAGCATCCTGTCAACTGGTGGTGGAGCTGCAAAATAGAGAAAAATACATCTAAACATTAGTCTCCTGCCAGAATCTGGACACAGCCAGGTTAAACAATTGTACAACTACCGCTCTGGAGGGAAGCCTCATTTGTAGTTCATTTTAACACCTATAGTAGAATCGCATGTTTATTTATAAAATGTATATCCTCCAGTGGATAGCATTCATAGATTCAGCAAAACAATGATAAAAGTATAATAGATAAAAACACAACCCAATGTGATTAATACACTTAAAAAATCTAGGTAATTAAGCCCCATTTCTTCCACATTTTTTCTAAGAGAGGAATCTCCATTACAATATACTAAAGCAGGGCCAAATGACATAATGTATTTTCTCTCTCCTCCTGCATTTTGGAATGTGCACCAGCAAATACGCCAGCAAATATTTAAGCTTGTTTGTTTGTTTGTTTGTTTAAACTTATGCCCAGCTGCACTATGACTATTTAGCATATTTTAACCTTTCTCACACCTTAGCCTTTCCCAACCTTGAATTTAATGAGAGATGTACACCAAAACTCCAACTTAGAGATTTCCAGGTTGGAGTAGCTTTTCTTAGACAACAGGGATAAATCTGTTCGCCTAAGAGAGGAAAAAGAAAGTAATTTTATGATTAATGCTTGGCAGTGATTTTTTTAAACTGTCTTCCATTCTGCAAGGTAGAAATAGCAGTGACATTACTGGGGTTTCAACAAGGAATGGGAGGAAATGTCACATTTAATACAATTGTGTTGTTATTTCTGTGTTTATTTTGGTATATAGTGCCCAGTAATAAAAGTTGGTATTTAGTTAATATTACTACTAAACAAAGTACTTCTAAGAAAGAAAAAAATCAAAACATATTACCCTTTGGAATCCAAAGGGTAATTTTATAGTACAGTTCTCTAATCCAAAGAAATATACAAAAAATGTTTGTATTAAGGAAATAGGCACCCTAAATATATATGCTAGTAAAAATATTTACATAAAATTCAGACTACTAAAGAAAAATGCTTGCTAAATTGGAAACAATGTTGAAGGCCAAAACCTGTATGTTAGAACATATTTTGAAAACTGCTGCAAATTTTCAAAAAAAAAAACCCATATGATGCAATAATAGGACATCAACACTAGAAAATAAGCAACCAAGATAACATCAAAGCTGACAATTCTAATCCATCAGACAAATTCATGCAGTGACTTAAATGCAAAAATGCAATGCCTGGTCAGCTGGTCAGCTGGTCAGTTACTATTGAAAACTGAGCCCTTTTACAGGGCAGAGTCCAGAATTTAAGTTTTTAAGCATATTTACAATCTCCATAACTATCAGTAATACAATGTAAGCAATACAAGGAAATATGCTGCAGACTATCCATTATGATGAATATTATGTGTTGATCATTACAGAGTGAAAGAAACTAAATCAATATTTTATTGCATTAGTATAAGTCTTGCTGTGAAATATCTCATGGCTGAGAGTTAACATGGATATTTAGAGGCATGTAATGAAATGATATTTGCACAATGTAGGAACAGTTGACTGCTGTCAAATGAGCTGATTTGTTTCTAATTATTATGACAGTTGTTAGAGAGCAGTACTGCAGGCTACTGATCATTTGAGTTCAGCTGTTCAAATCTCACCGGCTCAGGGTTGACTCAGCCTTCCATCCTTCAGAGGTAGGTAAAATGAGGACCCAGATTGTTGGGGGCAATGTAAATGTATACATTGCTTAATGGTGTAAACCGCTTAGAGAGTGCTTGCACTATGAGGCGGTATATAAATATCACTAATAAATAAATAAATAAATAAATAAATAAATAAATAAATAAATAAATAAATAAATAAATAAATAAATAAATAAATAAATAAATAAATAAATAAATAAATAAATAAATAAATAAATAAATAAATAAATAATAAAATGATAGTAATTCACCAGGGAGTTCTTTAAAAGTGTTTTACAAAAAGCTTAACTAAGTAAGCCCCCTTTTTCTTACTAACCACATATTCTTATGGTACATTTCACTCACTTTTTGTCCTTATCCTATATGTGCCCAGAGCTTGTCTGGAAAGAAGAAGCTGTTCAATTTAATTCTTCACTTTTGTATAACTTTTCTTTCTATCTTTTCCTTTGACTTTGGGGGGAGGGGGAGAAACGCCTTTAAAAATATATATATAACACCAATGAAATACTCATGCTGTTGAATGGAGAAGATATGCACTATTCTATATATGTTTTAATGCTCTTACATAATGAGTCCTAGACTGAACTTAACTCTTTGGAAATCAAATTTGCATTTGTGATTAGTTTTTCAATATTTTTCAGGGTTTCCTTCTGTAAAACCCTCTATCTGCCCATATCTGACATTGAACATATTTATTCTCATGCTTAAAGAAAGGAGAATGAAAAAAGTAGAAAAAGATCTGGAACCAAAAATTGCTTTCAGTTTTCCCAACTGCTGGAATGCATTTTAAATATTAACACTAAAAAGTTAGATATTACTTTCTTAGTGTCAGTATGCTAAGTAATATCTTAGTATACTATCTGTACCTATGGAGAACCCAATGCTACTTCAGTTATAGAATTGAATGTTATTTTATTTCCTATTGATATAAATTAAATTAAATTAATTATTGTCTTAGTTGAAAAGCTTAAAAATACATTATTTATTCTATATAATTTGCCAAAACCTGGAATATTAATGGAGTAAAAGTTCTTTGTCATAGATGAAACCATAACAATATATGAGATGAATACATAGATGAAACCACATAGATACATAGATCAATACATAGACATCAATACATACACATCAATACATAGATGAAACCACAACAATACATGAACACACAACAGATACAAACTCAAAGTGAACCGCTCCAAACTTGACTGTAGAAAATACGACTTTAGCAACAGAGTGGTAAATGCCTGGAACTCACTACCTGACTCTGTGGTTTCGTCACCAAACCCCCAAAACTTTACCCTTAGACTGTCCACTGTTGACCTCACCCAATTCCTAAGAGGTCAGTAAGGGGCGTGCATAAGGGCACCAGCGTGCCTACCGTCCCTGTCCTAATGTTCCCTCTTATCAGTACCCATCTTATGTATATAAACAGTGTTATATCTATGTATATTACCAACACGTACTTGACAAAAATAAATAAATAAAATAAATAAAATAAATATGTGATAGAACAGGGAATATCAGGTGCAAAAGATCAGGTTCATATTTGAAGGTCCAATTAAACTGACTTACTGCTAATCATGTCTATGCAGAGAAATCTTCTCAACTAATGGTTGGCATTAGTTGGGGTTAGATAAAGGTCAACAAAATTCAAGAGAGATTGAACTTAGTTTGTTTGTGACTACTTAGAGATTCTAGACTGGTCCCTCTTTTAACTCCACTCCTAGGTTCTGCCAGTTCTTCTCCTACAGGACATATTTGAAACAAAATAAGCTTTTGTTTCTATAACTGGTTCAAAATGCAGCAGCACAAGCAGTAAAGGAACTTTTCATTTTGCCCATGTGTTATCACTGTTATACAACCTGTACTGGTTTCTGGTTGGCTTCAGAGTACAATTTGAGGTGGTGGTTATTGCCTACAAAGCACTTTGTAGCACAGGGGAACCTTGGTAACTTGAAGATGTGTGGACTTCAACTCTCAAAATTCCCCAGTCAGCTGGCTTGCTGGCTTGCTAGCTGGCTGGGGAATTCTGGGAGTTGAAGTCCACATACCTTCAAATTGCCAAAGTTGACATAGGGCCTGGATATCTGAGAGACTTCTCAAGTCTGGATGAACATAAGACTATAAATCTATGTGGCAGCTGTCTAATATTCATTGAATGGCAGTAACCAGACCATAGCTGCCGCACTATTACTCCTTGAAATTGACTTGTGTATAAGAAGACATTTTTTTACTGTACATCAGATACAATTGACTATACTAATGGGCAGTGAGAACCATCCATGACAAGATTATCTTGCACATTTCTGTGATGATCATATCTCACTTTTACACCTATCAGGGAAACCAAAGCAAATGAACAAGAATGTTCCTATTGATCTCAATGAAAACCAGGCAGACCAGCTAGGAACCAAATTACAGATGCCTCAGATCTATTGAGGCTATCTAAAGTTCAGATATGAAGTTCAACTGCTATTTATTAAGGGGAATCCAAAAAGCCTACTCCACTGATTAAATATTGATCTACTGAAACAACTACTGATCGGCTTGTACTGTGGTTCATTTATCAGTCTTTACTCAGCAAAGCTGAACTCACCTGGAACTTGAATTATCTCTTTTCTTACTGGCAGTTGCCTTGTCTGAGGTAAGGTGGGGATTACAGCTTCTGCAGACAGGGCCAGAAGCCTTCACAGTACACCTGCTTTGTCCTATCAAGCATGTAGATTAAAAAAAAAAACCTCTTCAGTGCCCTTTTTGGCACAGACACCATTCTTTCGAAAACAAATACTCAACCTGATCTGTTGAACAAAAATATAAAATAAGAATTGCCACTACTTTAAATAGAGAGCAGTTTGAGCTCCATGCCGTCCTGTAAGTGAATAGGGAAGATTAAAGATCAATTTCCATACAGGTGTTGTAGGCATTTTTACCCTCTACAAACATATTACCAGGATGAATTTCTGAAATGCTGAAGCATACAGTTTCCCCTAGCCCCAAATGTGTGTATTAAATAGTGGCATCGCTTTACACTTTCAAAAGTGATATTAATTCATCTGTCCAGTATTTTAAAAATGCTCAGTGGATATGGATTAATTGTATACAGACACTCATAATAGGAAAGAGCATACAGTAAAGTAGCAAACACAAAAATATTTCAGAATATTTCAGCATTGTAGTGTGGTTAGAATTGTAGGTCTCAGGATTAATAAAAATTGTGATCCATCCAGCTGTTTTGGAAGAGTTTTTCTCCCTCTCTATGGGTATAGTTTTTAACCACCTTGAGACTGGGAAGCAGGCTGATAAATACAGATGCTGTTGGCTGTGAACCGGAAGATACAGACTATAATGATGGAAGCCATACCTTTCCACAGGCCCATTTGTGTCCCCAACACACACTCCTCTGTTGGTGCTATAATTTTAATTACCAGTTTAATTATTTTAAAACAATTTAACACAGAGAAAATGTATATTTATATGATTGATTGATGTCACCGCCCATCTCATACATGTGAATCACAGCAGCTTACAATAAAAGGTTATGTGTCTGGTAATTTATGTGTGGAGAGGTGTCATTTTTTTTAAAATCACTTGGAGAGACAGACATTTTGAATCTGCCTTCAGCTGTTATATGAAGTGCTATTTACAAGTAAAGAATGCCATTCTCTCTTCCAAAAGCTCCTGATCTTGGTTTTAATCTTTGGGAAAGAGAAGTGCTAAAGTCTATTTTTTACATGCCAAAACTTCTGTCCCTGGAATTTTCAGTTGGTTTGTTTTAAGGGACAGAATTGTATACATCATCTAGTATATCATGTAAAACCAGAATTCAGTTGGTTTTACATTGTGCATTAACCTCTGCCTAAGATACTGAAAAAATACAGGTAGTTATACTAGAGATATCATCATGCAAGGCCAGAATTGCTTAAAGCTGTAGCTCAGCAACATTTGCAGAACCACAATTTTCCCTCTTTTAGTTATATTAACAAATCCTATAATCCAGTGTAAAGTAGCATGATGTGGTTCCAAATATGGCTTATCCTCAGTGAATGATTCAAAAAAACTTCATATCCATGTAAAAGTATGTGTTTCATATTAATTATATTGAATGAGACTTCAGTAAGGGAAGAAAGAAGAGGCAGTAGAAAGCATTCTGAGGATTAGAGGAGATGGGGCTAAAAGGCTTATCTTATAATGGATGGATATTTTGTGATTGGCCATATCCACCATAACAATGGCAGCCATTTTTGACAGTGCTCACTGCTTACTTTCAAAATGCCAAATGTGTCCACTAGTCCAAAAAATGGCCTCCTCCTTACTTTGAGTGTGGATAGAATGGAATGAAGAAAGAAGTTCCTCATGCTATATGGTGAGTGATATTTATTTGTTTGTTCAATTTATATAGCTGTCCATCCCATATTTGTGACTCTGGGCATCTCACATGATTAAAACAAACACCCAACAAACTCTATAAACAAAACAACATAATAAGCAGACAAGAGCAAGTCATGTGTCAGTCAATATAACCATCTGCCAGGGTCCAGACCATCACTAGCACAATGAAAGGCCATGTCTTCAGAGCCATTTATTTATCTATCTATCTATCTATCTATCTATCTATCTATCTATCTATCTATCTATCTATCTATCTATCTATCTATCTATCTATCTATTTATTTATGATTCTTATATGCCACCTACTCCCTGGGGACTCAGGGCGGCATATAAAAGGCAAGCAGGATTAGGGTCTACCTAACCTCTGGGTGGGTGATATGGCAGAAAAAGATGCCCTTCTGGGTCCCATTAAATGACACTCCTTAATAAATGCCTCTTCGGCCAGGCCTGTTGGGATGGGTAGATGTAACCAGAGAGAAAAGTTCCCTAAGATAACCTGCCCCTAGATAACACTTTATAGGCCAGTCTTAGCAGCTTGAACTGATCCAGAAGCAAACTGGCAAACTGGTCACTGACTGTAATGAAAAGTCTTCAACTTCTAGCAAACAATGCATTTAAAACAAAGGTATACTGTATATTGTCCCTCCTCCCATCCCCCCCTCCAAGTAGCATGTAAAACATTTTAAAACCATGATCTATCTTAGAAATAGCAACTTTTAAAAAGGGGGTTTGCCAAAAAAAACCAAAACCTAAAATGGCAGAAATACAATCAAATGCTCCATAGCAATAGCACTTAGGCTTACTGTATATACCACTTCATAGTGCTTTACAGCCCTCTCTAAGCAGTTTACAGAGTCAGCATCTTGTCCCCAACAATCTGGGTCCTCATTTTACCGACCGCAGAAGGATGGAAGGCTGAGTCAACCTTGAGCCGGTGAGATTTGAACAGCTGAACTGCAGCTAGCAGTCAGCTGAAGTAGCCTGCAGTGCTGCACTCTAACCACTGTGCCACCTCGGCTCAGCTCCATTACAGCATAACAGACTTAAAACGTTAGAAGTCCAGGTAGTCTTTATCATTCATTCATTAAGTGACGGTTTGAAGTTACAATAACACCGAAAAACATCACTTACAACTGGTCCTCGCACTTACAACTGTTGTTGCATCCTTACAGTCACGGGATCAAAATTTGGGTGCTTGGCAACTGACATGTATTTACAAACAGTTGCACCATCAGTTAACAACCGGAGCAATTCATGTAACCATGGCAAAAAAGTTGTAAAATCAGGCATGACTCAATTAACAACTGTTTCACTTAGCAACAGAAATTCTGGTCCTGACTGGTTGTAAGATGCTGCTAAACTCCTGATTTTATATCTCTACAACATAGCTGGCTGGAGAATTCTGGCAGTTGAAGTCCACAAGTCTTAAAGTTGCCAAGTTTGGGGACTCCTGCTCTACAGGCACACCAGATTCTTCTGCATTCTCTCTCTGCCTGTATCTGGTTTATTCAAACATGTGGTCACCTTGCTCTGCCAATTCAACTCTTTCTGAGTTTCTGTGCAAAAACATTATCTTGGATTCTTTACTTTATCGATACAGCACCACCATGACATATGATGATGTGCTCACGAAGAATCTGTTTTTTTCCTAACATTTTATATTCAACAGCAAATCAAGCTTCAAAAAACAAGACATAATTCTTAAACTGAGCTGGGGATATTTAGAATTGGCCATTCTTGAATAAGACAAGGAGAAGTCAAAGGCTGAAATACTTGTGCTTACGTATGTAAGAATTATTTCCTCCCTTTGTTTAGGTCAGAGGTCTTCAAACTTGGCAACTTTAAGACTTGTGTACTTCAACTCCCAGAATTCTCCAGCCAGCATAGCTGGCTGGAGAATTCTGGGAGTTGAAGTCCACAAGTCTTAAAGTTGCCAAGTTTGAGGACCCCTGGTTTAGGTGGTCAATGTGGATTCTTAGTATTCTTTCCTTCCATTGTTCTCACATCAGCCCCATGAGGTAGGTTGGGCTAAGAGAGAGAGCAACTGGTCCCAAATCACTTAGGGAGCTTCGCTCGTTGAAGGTGGAGTTGATCCTTTGCTTTGCCTTCTTACAGAATCACTATGGAGCTGCTTCTTCCATGTCAGAAGATTCAATATTGTGTTGAACAAATCTGGGTTGGCTCACATTTGCAAACTTTCCAAAATCACCTGCATGGAATTGATCTTGGATCTCCTGAGGCCTTATCAGCATACTGGTTCTCCAATGTACTTTTCCTGAGTGATTTGAGATTTATTCAGTAAATGTAACGGGATATAATAGAGCTACTTGAGTGTTATTTCTGTTTCTGGCTTTTCAGAAAACCCTTCTTGGAAATGTTCAGATTTTTTACAGTTTTTTTTTCTTTCTCAAATTGAAACAAGTGTGCTGTCTATGGTACTGAAAAAGCCATGTTTCAAATGTTACTCATTCCTTATATTCAAGATTAGAAGTTTTATGGAAAGGTGAAAGACAAGGCAAACATCAGAAAAAAGAAAATATGAGCTTGTGAATTAAAAGTGTGCAAAAGATTTCAAATAGCTTGTTATTGACTGCATGTTTTTTTTTAATTTAAAACAAGACTAGGAAAGTTTTTGTACATCTTTATGGATACATGGATATCACACACGAGACATTTCTTCAACAACTGAATTGAAATATTTTGAAAATGGAATAATTTTAATTTGATAGAATGCTACATAACAATGCTACATATCATTTCCTAACATGATTTGGGAATAAGAAATAGCAAAAAATAAAAATAAAAAATATATGATGATTGTTGTTGTGCAACTCTATAGAACATATACCAATTCAACTCAATTAATATATTTTTATGTAATACATTTTCATTTCCTAGTTTAATTTCTTTCTATGGATGCAGCATTTGATAAGGCTTCCATGGATGATGTATACACAACTGCAAAAGTTATGTTATTGACTCATTTAAATTTCCCTGGGTGATACACTTTGGCCATCTGTAGTATTAATTGACATGACAAATACCCTTCTTTGTACGTGTTCAGTTTAAACCTTCAAGACAGGGATGGGTTTAAGATTAATCTGGAGCTGTATGTCAGAACCAATGAGAGAGTCAGTACTGAAAGGCAACCAAAGAGGGATTATCAGAAAAGAAGCCAAAAAAATCAGGACAGGTAAATAGGTTTTCAATTAGCAACGCATCTCATTGGCTATGGCAGTGCCACTGTGGAAAGCTCTCAAAATCAGAACCAAACAGAGTGAGGCAGGACTTAAATACAAATAAAAATCAGGTTAAGAAAATAATCATGGAATAAAAATTACAGTGATCAGAGAAGGCTTGTTGTGCAACAAAATATTTCCCCTTTTTTTGTCCAGAGATTTAATAACAGGATTGGATGTATGAAGTCCATTGTAGCAGAATACATCATTAATAAGCTACTATTTACAGTTGGGTGCTTCACAACATGGAGGAGCTGTTGTGCGAAGTAATCATCAAAGCACCAACTCTCACAATTGCATATTAACAATGGATAAATTCGCCACATAAACAAATGCAGTGTAGCACAGTGCTTTCAGTAATGAGGGCCCTGGTTAATGATCAACATGTCAAAAATACCCAAAGATTATATTCACCCAAGTCCATAGAATCTAAATATGTATTATGACATAGGTGCATAGTCAAAGAGGAATGCGCACCAACCTCAGCTCCAGTTTGTCTACTTTCACATTTGGTTTTAAGCAGAGGTGGGTGTCACATACCATAACAACAGGTTCGCCCAGCACCGGGAATGTGAGCCCATGTGTGCGCGCCATCCACGCATGTGTGTGGCATCACAAAACATGGGAATTTGCTGATGTGCGCCATCTGCACATGTGTGCAGCATCACAAGACACGGGAATTTGCTCACGTGCACTATCCACGCATGTGTGTGGCGTCAAACAACACAGTGATATAGGATGGGATTGCGCCCGGGCGGTCAGCAGCCCACCACTGATTTTCAGGTCCCAATTTAAATGATAAGCCAAAATATGTACATAATATTGACATTATGATGATGAAAATTATGTAAAGAGCATTTCATTTTACCTTGGAATGTGAAAGGTCAGGAATGTTCCTATTCGAATTGTCAGGAAAAATAATCCTATGACCTATGTCAGGGGTCGGCAACCTTAAACACTCAAAGAGCCTAACAGGAAGCCCCCTGTTCAATTCTGGAGCCAACTGGAAGTCAACTTCCCCCGCCATAGAGTCTCCTCCTAGCATGGCATCCTTTTTCCTCTACCTGTCCTAACCGAAAGCCCTATCAATTGTGGAGCCGACTGGCAACAGGGAGCCGCAGCAGAGGGATGAAAGAGCCACATGCGGCTCCAGAGCCACGGGTTGCTGACCCCTGACCTATGTCAATCAGTTCATTTTTGAAATTAGGTAATCATAGTGATGGCAGTCATTCAAAGAAGTCTTATGTATAGTTATTAACTATGTTAGTTGGAAAGAGATTTCCTGGTTAGAGGTATTTTACTTATGATTAAGACAATGAATCAAAGGACGTTGTGTTACTTCTTGTATGTAGACATCTCCTAATCAGCTAATTAGTTCCTACAGCCCAGGCTCAATGGAAAAAAATGGGTCTTGGAATGCAAAGGGATGCAAACATAGCACCTGTTAGCAGAACTTCAAAGCAGCCAATTTTTTTGTCTGCGTCATAAAAAAATCTTGAAAAAGACACATTAGATTTAGGCAGTTGCAGACAGGAGCTACCTTCACACTCTACACACTCTTGAAATGTGTTTTGCCTTTGAAACCCAAATGGTGCACAGCCCTTTTCATTATTAATCTAGGACAATTTTCATGTTCTTATGAATATCATTTCTTGCCAAACCAATGAAATTAGATCATGGTCAGAAACAATTGTGTAGATTGCTCCCATTCCAGTTTCACGGACACACAAAAATTCCTTGCAAACACTCCTGCTATTTGCTTCTCTTTTGACAGTCCTTTTCCAACACTACTGTCATTAAATGGCCATCCGTGTCCTTGGGATATTAGAGTATCTGTGAATTTCAGCGTTGCTTTGGCTCAGACCGATTGCAGGGTAACAAGGTTCCCTTCAGTGAAATGTACATGTATGGTTCGTGTCTTGGTGATCAGAGGGTCCATTTCTGGTATGCTGAGCTATTTAGACAAAAATAGCTTACTTCTCTCCAGACTTAGCTGTTTGACACACTTTTCAGGAACAAGGGAGAGCACCAGCAATGAATTTAAAGGACCATGTTGGCATGTGTCCCTAGCTTGGCATCCTGTCCTTAAATACTATGCATCTATTTGTGCATCTATTTTCATCCTCCGAATTCCAGGAGATGTCCACCTCTCTTAGCACTTTACTAAATGAGTGTAATTCCCTTCCATCTCTTAATGCCTCCTCACTCACTGCAATCTCCCTCTTCATCTCTGAGCAGCATCACTAATTGCTTTTTTGAGTCCCCTTTTCTGCTGTCTGTTCAAAATTCACAGGGCATTCCCTGGCTCCTTTATGTCCCCATTCTGAATCTTTTCAGCTTCTTTTACAAACTTAGCACTTTTGGGGCCTCCCTTAGTTCTTTGCGAGAAAAAAAAAGAAAAAAAAGTTTGATATTTTTTTTTGGCAAAAAAGCACCCACCCTCATCAAGGCCTCCTCCTTTTTCCCCTTCTTCCCCAAAGCACATGCATTGTCCCGCCTCCTGTTGAATGGGGGCTTTGTGTGTGGAATTTCCGGAGCACAGCCCAATGCTGAAGGCTCAGTGTGAGTAGAGAGGTTTGGGGCAAGCAGCCTCCTTAAGCCCACCCCATTACCACGGTCACTGTTTGCCCTGGACCTTCTAAAAGAGCCATTGTTGCTTGTTGCCAGGTATTCCCTAGCAACATTTAAGCCCAACGGCTTTCTCTATTTATGACTCAAACTTTTCAATGGTTTCCAAAACATGTGCTTGTCAACTCCGGAGAATACGATTCAAACAGACACTGAAGGGAGTGTGTGTGTGGGGGGGGGAGGCAAGAGTCTCTGGGCTTTTGCTTAGTTGAAATATGCGTATCAAGAGGGTGTTTTCCTTTTTAAAAAAATCTTGTCATTTACCTAGGATCTGCAAATGCAAACAATAGCAATTAAAACTTCGCCTGCGTTTCTCTTCTTTTTCTGCCACCAGGCGCTGGTCCATAATGAGAAGTGTTGGGTGCTCAGGATCATAGAGATGGGTAAAATGGTGGCAGGTTAAATATATTGGCCTTCAGGAAAGCTCTGAAGACCTGGCTTTTCCGGCAAGCCTGGGCCCAATAAATAACAGATGTAGGCCCATGATTGTTTGAATGATTATGTGTTTTTAATGTTTTTATATTGTGTTTTTAATCATGTTTTTAGTTTTCTACTTATTGATATTGTTTATATATATTTATATTGTTTATATTGTATAGAGTCCCTGCTGAGCTGAGCGGCATACAACAACAATAATAATAATAATAATAATAATAATAATAATAATAATAATAATAATAATAATAATAATAATAATAATAATAATAATAATAATAATAATAATAATTCATTAAGGAAATATCACTCTTTTTTTCCATGAGGAAGTAATGTTTGTGTATTTCCGATTCCCTTATTTCACTTGTGTATACCTTTTGGTGTTGTGCAATGGAAAGAGGTTCAGTTTGTTACTTTAAATCATGTAACAGAATGTCAGAAACATTCCTATTAAATATAGGAAAATAGACCATGTTAAAAAGCAGCTGGCCGAAAAGACTATTTTTCCCTAACATAGTAGCATGGTCTACCTGGGACTTCATAAAATTAATGGGGGAAAATTCTATTTATTTATTTATTTATTTATTTATTTATTTATTTATTTATTTATTTATTTATTTATTTATTTATTTATTTATTTATTTATCTATCTATCATCTATCTATCTATCTATCTATCTATCTATCTATCTATCTATCTATCTATCTATCTATCTATCATCTATCTATCTATCTATCTATCTATCTATCTATCTATCTATCTATCTATCCATTCATTCATTCATTCATTCATTCATTCATTCATTCATTCATTCATTTATTTATGAGCTTTATATACCGCCTCACAGTGCAAGCACTCTCTAAGCAGTTTACACCAGTAAGCAATGTATATTTATATTGCCCCCAACAATCTGGGTCCTCATTTTACCTACCTCGGAAGGATGGAAGGATGAGTCAACCTTGAGCCTGCTGAGATTTGAACAGCTGACCTGCGGATCAGAGTCAGCTGAAGTGGCCTGCAGTACCCCACTCTAACCGCTGTGCCACCTCGGCTCTTATATGTTTATTTACCACATGAATGCAACCTTATCTTGATTTAAAATAAACACTCTTTCAAATTTTCATTTGCAGTTGGCCAAAAAATTTTTTACAAAAATGTTTTCCCCAAAATAAGACACCTCCTGATAATAAGCCCAATCGGGCTTTTGAGTGTGTGGCAATAAGGCCAAGCGCTTATTTCAGGGTTCAAAAAATATATAAGACAGGGTCTTATTTTTGGGGAAACACGGTACATATAAAGTATTCCATATATTTAGAGAAATGCTGTATAACCAAAACACATACACGCTGTATTGAAGGATGGAAAAAAATCAGAGTCAAGAAACCAAATCTAATAGAGCTGCCAAAATGAGCATATGAGAAAACAATTTAACACAGGGATGTCAAACTCAATTTCATTGAGGGCCACATCAGGGTTGTGTTTGACCTTGGGGGGGGGGGGCAGGTAGGTGTGGGTGGGGGGGCATGGATCACTTGTGTCAGGAGCACCTGTGGTGGCCCAGGCAGGGCTGGGGTGATCCATTGTCGCCAGTGGAGGAAGGTCAGACCAGGAAGAGTGCCAAACCCTTTTTCTCCAGAAGAGCCTTGCCATCTTTTGGTGGCCAAGTGCTAAGGCAAGACTTTCCTCCCTCCCTCCCTCCCTCCCTCCCTCTCCTCCCTTCCTTTTCTTCTTTTTCCTTCCCTCTTCCTTCTCCTTTCTTCTTCCTTCTTTTTCCTTCCTTGCTCTCTTCCGATCTTTCCTTCATTTTATTTGTCTTTCCTCATTCCCTTTCTCCTTTCCTGTCCCTTCTTGGATACTCAAATGTAAAAGGGAAAACATTTCTCCTTTTGTTCCTTTTTAGTTTGTTTTGCTAGCCCTGTGCCAGCGAAAATGGAGCTTGGGAGGGCTGTGCGCCGGGCTCCGTTTTCGCTGACAGAGGGCTGCAGAAGTCCATCTAGGCCAAAAACAGGGCCCAGGGGCCTCATGCGGGCCCCATGGGCCCTGTTTTTGGCCTGGATGGCCTCCTGCAGCCCTCTGCCAGCAAAAACAGAGCCCGACACACAGCCCTCCCAAACTCTATTTTCGCTATCAGTGGCACCATGGGCCAGTCCTTTGCTGTTTCCAGGGTGGCCCCGTGGGCCAGATCTAAGCACCCCATGGGCCAGAACTGGCCCATGGACCTTGAGTTTGAAACCCCTAAATTAACATATTCACCATGTCAATGGTTGAGCTGTTAAGTGTGTGTTCACAATAGGTAGGTTTAAAAAGGGCATATAGGTTTATTAATGATTTTGCATTGGACCTAGGTATCTCCGAGACCGCCTGCTGCCACAAACTGCCTCCCATCGACCAGTGCACTCCCACAGAGAGGGCCTCCTCGGGGTGCCATCAGCCAAGCAGTGTAGGCTGGTGACGCCCAGGGGGAGGGCCTTCTCTGTGGGAGCACCCACCCTCTGGAATCAGCTCCCTCCAGACTTAAGAACCATTCACGACCTGTCCACCTTCCGCCGTGCCCTCAAGACGTATTATTTTTATCAAGCCAGGCTGGCGTGAAAAAGTTTTTGGGGTTTTTAAAATTTTAAGATTTTACTAAATTTTAATTGTATTAAATTAGGGCCACATTGAATATTTTATTTTAAATGTATTTTAATGTTTTTTACTTGGCTTAAATGTATTTTAATGTTTTTTTACTTGGCTGTTCACCGCCCTGAGTCCCCTGGAGAAGGGCGGTATATAAATTTAATTAAACTTAAACTTAAACTTAAACTTATCAGTATGCTACTACCTCAAAGTTTTAGCACAGAAGTTATCAACATGACCTGGATTTTCTTCGCCCATACAAGAATCTCCCACAGCTAAAGTAAGTACAACTTTGTGTTGCTGGCCTGTCTGATCTGTCACTTCTGTTGAAGTCTTGGAACTCTCTAAGCCTAAATGTGACTTCCGTCAATAACAGCATGTGAAATTTTTCCTCTCTTCTCCTCACACAAACCTTTGGTTCTTGTTCATGACGATCCTAGGCTTTTCTAGATGCTATGGACTTCTAGTTCACAAAGATTGGGCTGTTCGGATGTTCTGGAAGTTGAGGTCCATCACACCTTGAAGATGACAGATAAGAAGAAAGTTGGTTTTGCATTTCAGGAATGAGCCTTGAATGTGATGCTATTTTCTTCATTCTTCTCCTCTGATAGTTGTGATGAGGATATTATATATATATATCGAATTGGATTCTACAGATCAGCATCTGTTGGAGGGGGACCAATGCATCAATTTGGTGAAAGCAGCACTGTGCCATCATAGTGTAAGCCCTGAATACAAGTCATGATATTGCACATACATCAGAAGGACTGGAGCCTATAGTTCAAGGGTGCGCTTTTCATTTTAAGGAAAGCAGCAGGAATGTGTCCACAGCAACTAAAGTTCTCCAATAACACACTTTAATATAAATAATGGTTGGGGAACAAGCCAGGATTCAGTTGTGGCTTGTTCCCTAACCATTATTTATATCTGGTTGCTTAAAAAAAATAGTACCCAGCAAGATGCATAATCAATGACGTAGTAATAGTAGTAGTAAATTTATTCATGTGTTAAAAATGAAATGTGTTCTAGAATTAACACTATAACATCAGTGCACTCATTAGATCTGGACTCCCATCTTTTTTGTGTGTGTTGCTGTGGCACCCAGGAGGCTGTTACAAATTGTAATACTCTTTTCCTCCATGTGTGTCCACAATGGAAGAGGAGGAGTGATATCATGTAAATCATGATGTCATGAGAGAGATTAATTTATGTCATTTGGTCTAATTTTTTATTGATTTCCATTTTATTCTATTTATTTTGTAAATTTTTATATTGCTCAAATGTTAAGATACTGACAGTATACAAAATAGAAGATAAAAGATCTCCAGTTGAGGACAATAGAACAGAATAGAATATTCTTTGTTCTTTGTTGGCCAAGTGTGATTGGACACATAAGGAATTTGTCTTCCCTGTATAAGCTCTCAGTGTACATATAAGCAACAAAGTGATAAATCATACATCATAAGATACAATCATAAGTCATAAAATACAGCCAACAAAGTGATAGTCATAAAATACCAATAGGAGTAGGCAATAGCAAAGGTGAGGAGGATAATAATAAAACAGTCCTACTACATGATTAGATATCCTTACGCATAAGACAATACTGTGGGAATTATGTGTTTAGCAGAGTGATGGCACAAGGGAAAAAACTATCTTTGTGTCTAGTTGTTTTGGCATACAATGCCCTATAGCAGTGAAGGGAAACGATGAAACAGTTTATGTTCAGGAAGTGATGGGTCTGTAGATATTACATAAATGGTCTATAAATGGTCTATATATATATTATATAAATGGTTATATAATGAAAACAAATCAATATAGCAAGATGCAGCAAATATGAAAATTCACATGAAGTTGTCCATTCATAACTAAGTCTAAAAAGCCACCCAGAAGAGCTATTTCATAACCTCCTTTCAGAACATTGGGTAAGTCTAACTTGCAAGAAGAGGCTTTCATATAAATATTGGGCCATGGTTTAAAAAAAACCTCTTTTCCTAGTCTCAGCTACCTTACTTCATGAAAGTAAGAAATCATGAGCAACTTTTCCTTGGATATATTTTCAGATAACTTATTCCTAGTTGGAGGATGTGGCCCTGAAAGTCATGATACATGCAATGTTATGGTGGCTTGTACTGAAAGCCTAGGATAGCATCCTTTCCCCATGGTTCTGAAACCACAGTCTTTATGGCTTTTGTGTAACTGTTTCTTTCTTGTACTTTCTTGCTTGTTTGGACTTACACAGCATTATGGTAAGCTTTTTCACACATTCAGAAAATAATGGGAACTTCAATTAGTTTGAAGTGGAAACAAAGCTTTTGTTCTCCTCATGACTACACCTGAGAAATGAAGAAAAGAAAATGAATAATATAGTATGAGCATGAGGTTCATTCTGGTGTCATGAAACAACCTTAAAAAGTTCAGTAATTTGTCAGAGTTTGCAGCACATCTGACCAGCACACAATTAAATGAACTTCAGCAGGATTCAATTATATATAAGAAACTTCTTTCTATACAATACCAAACAGAAGAATCCAGAAGTACAGAATCAATCATCACAGAAGTAATATTCACAGCAGCAATATAATAGAGGCAAGATAATACAGAGGCCATAGAATCATAGAAGCAGTCATATATAAAGTTCAGTGAACCTAAGCCACGCCCAGGCTCTGAGCCGTCTGGGTCACCAAACAGTCCCAAATGGCTGACCTGTTGCCATGTCTATTCCAGCCTATGAACATACTCTGACACTCCTCCCTTCATAACTGGAATAGAAATAAAGCCAAATAACTTAAGGTTCTTCAGAGACCTGTATTTGAAGACCCAAGTTCAGAGTTCCCTTCAAATAGCTGAGAATCCTTTTTATTGTGATACATCCTTTGCAATGAAACAAAGATCATCCACAAATGCTAATAGTTGACAATCCCCACCTTGTAACTTTCCAGTGTATATGCAATCATCAGCCTTGCAACTCTTGAACCCAAGACCCTTCAATGCCCTATCTAAACAGATATTCCAATTCCTGGCTGACTGCTTCAGCCCATAAATGGCCTTGTTCAATTTATACACCGTCTTAGGCTTTTTACTTTCATACCCTGGTGCTTGAACCATGTAAATTTCTTCCTCTAATTCTGCATTGAGGAATGCAGTGGTTATGTCAAAATGCCAAAATTTATGGCCATGAGCCGCTGCCAACACTCATGCCAACCTTATGCTTTCACTCTTCACCGTTGGTGCGAATACCTCATCATGGTGCATGTTTTTCCTTTGTGAAAAACCTTGTGTCACTAATCTTGGTTTATATTGTACCTCATTGTTGGGTAGTACTTTCTTTTTGTACACCCACTTACATCCTATGGCTTTGCAACCTTGTGGCAAAGTCATAGATGTGAACACTTTATGTTCACCCATGGATTTCATTTCTTTATCTATGGCTTCTTTCCACTTTACTTGTTCAATTTTAAGTAATGCCAATACTTCCTTATAGTTCCTTGGCTCATACCATACATTACACACCTTAACTTTACTAGCAGAATACCTGTCAGGTGGAATCCCCTTGTTCCATCGCTCTGACCTGCGTGGCATTGACGGCTCTTGTGTTTCAACCCTCTCTTGCCTTATACCTGAGTCATCTTCTGACTCCTTTACTTGTGCTTTTTCAGTTTCTCCTCCCTGAACACTGACACCATCACTAAGTGAGTTACCATCATTAAGTGAGTTGCCATCACTAAGTGGATCACTGTCACTAAGTGGATCATTCCAAAAATTGGCATAAATTCTGTTCCAATTTTGCTCTGCAAAGCTACCAGACCTGGAAATGACTATTCTTTTGCTCCCATCGCTAAAGCGATAGCTCTTTGAGTCTGGCTCATAGCCTGTAAACCTAGCTTTCAAGCTTTGGTTGTCCTTTTCTTCTAAATGCCTTTGGAATATGCACCCACACATTGCTTCCAAACAACCTTAAATGTGCCAGAAATGGCTTTCTCCCATATAACACTGCATATAGAGTATCATTAATAGAGGAACTCCACAGCCTATTAATTAAATAATTAGCAGTCAACATTTTATTTATTTATTTATTTTATTTAGTGTTCTTATATGCCGCCCTACTCCCTGGCTTCACCCCAATATGGCCTGCTCATACCAGAATACTCCAGCAGTGAGTCCTTCATTGTTTGTAAGACTCCATTTAGCCTCTCAAAAACACCATTTTCAGCTGCTGTGTATGGATTAGTGAGTCTGTGTTTTATTCCTGTGTTTTAATCTTACTTGATTGGTAGAAGTAATAGGCAGGTCACCTATTTATAGGTGACCAATAGAATGTGACATTGAGACATATCATTGGGAACCACTGTGCCAGCATGTGACCCAATTGGTGGCAGCGGCTTGATTCAAGAGATGGTTAATGCTTCTTTAATGTAAGGTGTTACTGCCATCAACTCTGAAAGAAAAAGTGGTGAACTTCTCTTAAAGAAACAATATATCTACATGGTTGTGTCTGACAATTTTCACCTTATCTCTAATATAGCCTTTTGGGGAAATGTTATTGGGAAGATGGGGGTGGGATTCAATTGCAGAACATTCTAGAACATTTGGGATTATTTACATTCCTTCAGTTAGGATTTAGTCTCAGTTGGGGGGCAGAAACAAATTGGTCACTTTGAGAGATGAACTCTTAAACTCTTGATCAAGGAATGTATTCCTCTTGGTCCTATTAGACATCTAAGTATTGATTGATACAATTTGTCATGGTATCCTGCTTGCAAGGAGTGAGGGTTCAATATGGAATTAAAGAGGATCAATTTAACCTGATCAACCTTCTTCACTGGCTGATGAATGAACAAGGCCTTGATTGTACTTATGTGGGACACTACATCTCTTTCTCCTTTTGGGAAATGGGCACTTTCAGTTCGGCTTTGAGCCTGACACCTATGTAATTTAACTTCTATATGAAATATTTGGGATGAGGTGTCATCAATATGCTGATGCAGCTGCAATTTATCAACCCAACCCAACCCAACCCAGAGACGCTGTAGAAATCACTCAGGCTCAAATGGACTACTGTGGTATACACCTACTGTGGTATACCTTTGAAGATGACTTGGGAGCTATAGCTGGTACAGAATAAGCTGACCAGTCTATTAATGAATTGCAGAGCCACATTTATTTCAAGATAGTGCACTGGCTATCACTGGACTTCCAGGCATAATTCAAAATCCTGGTAATCACTTATATAGGTGACAAAGCCCTATACAGTGTAGCACTGGCATACTTTGGGAAATGTTTCTTCCTTCATCCAGTTTCATCATGCAGAGAAGGTCTGCTGAAGGTCCCATCCCCATGAGAGATATATGGAATGCCAGCCAGATGGTTGACCAGACGGCAATCCTTTTCAATAGAAGTCCTCATATTTATGAATACATTTTCCGTGGATGCATTTTTGCCCCAACGTCCTTGCATGTCTCATGGCTATGAAGACTATCTTGTTTAAGAATGCCTTTGGCCTAGATTGATTATGGACAATCATCATTTTTGCATTGTACTGCTCTGTTTGCACCTTTCTGTTTTGACACTATTTTTGGTTGTAGTTTTATTATAAATAAGTAAGTGCACATTTCAGATGGAAAATTGGGGATTCATTTTCATAGAATGTAGACACTAACTTAAAATAGATAAAGATAATATATCCTATGGTTTTAACACACTGAATAATATTATGTATAAATATATATATAACTCTGTCCATCCATCTATCTTTTCCATTGTTTCCAGCCAACATGGCTAACAGTTGTTCCTTTCCATACCAGAAACTTTGATGGCAGAGCCTCGCTTTAGGTAGCTGGAAAAGCCATGAGGCTCTAGAACAGTGTTTCCCAACCTTGGCAAGTTGAAGATGTCTGGACTTCAATTCCTAGAATTCCCCAGCCAGCGAATGCTGACTGGGGAATTCTGGGAGTTGAAGTCCAGACATCTTCAACTTGCCAAGGTTGGGAAACACTGCTCTAGAAGTTGCAGTGCTACAATTCTTATGTTGGTTGCGGGACTCATACAAATTAGAATCAGCAGCAGATAAAGGACACAATAACCTCTTAGCTATTGAGTTTAATACTGAGTGTCTCACTCTTTATATGATGTTTGTATCTGTAAATGAGTTTGTATGTGTGTGACCAGATATCGGATCTTTCAATTCATTGCAGCCCTTGGTCCTTAAAAACTGTGCAACTATTTTATAGAGAGATTTTTGAAATCTCTCTCTCTCTCTCTCTCTCTCTCTCTCTCTCTCTCTCTCTCTCTCTCTCTCTCTCTCTCTCTCTCTCTCTCTTTTATTTTTGTACCCATGTGGGTCCTTTAAATTCAAGAGAGGATGGACGAAAGATGTTCTTACAATAGTTGTTTAACAAATTAGATTTCTTTCTGTTACTTTGAATACAATCATCATTAAAACTTTTATTTGACTTTAGGGGGAAATAGTCTATATCAAGCTGTATTTGGTTAATCCAACCAAGTGGTGTAAATGCCAAGCTTACTATATTCATCCATCTCTATCCACCCATCTCTAGCTATCATCCATCTATCCATCTATCCATCTCTATCCATCCATCTATCTAAAATGAAACTTTCAATGAAATTGTCGGAACCTATTTAAGAGATACTAGTGAAATAATGATAACAGCTATAGGTTTTGAAATCTGCTGAGATTTTCAGATTCTGTTCATACCCTGAGCTTTTTACAAGATTAACTTTTCCTTTTCAAATAGCATTAATAGCATTAGGCCTCAATTAATCAGATTTGAAATTTGGAAACAAAGCAAGTATTTTGTCCACATAATCACTGCAGGGCCATACACAGAGTTCTATTATAACCAGCCTTTTTAAACAATTATTTCAAGTCCCCATTTTTTGGGGTGGGGAGGGATGTGAGGGGAGAGGAGAAGGACTGAAAAGTAAAAGAAAGAAAGCACTGAAATCTAGGCTTTGCATTTTGTAAATGAGCTTGCTGTCTAACACACTCCTCAGCAAGATAAGGGGAGAATGGCATTTGCTGAAATGCTTAGCTATCTCTTCAACAATCCGTCTGGGCTGTGGGCCCCTCGGTAACAGCTTGGCAAATCTGCAAAAGGAATGTGACTATATAGTTTGCCTGTGGATTGTTGAGTCATTATGGGCTCCAAATTGCACAGCTGATCATTAATCATAGGCCAAGATAGGCAATCGCTTGCAGAAACCTGATGAAAAGGTTCCCAGAATAATGCTTGCTAAATCATGTTTAACATGCAGACTCTGCCTGTGCAGATATGGAAAGGAGGGGAGGGGAGGTAAGAAGGGGCAGGGGGGAAAAAATAACCTCTCTTTTAGAAAAGAAAACTTCTACTTATCTTTGATTTGCATTCAGTCCTCCCCTCAATAGTCTTTAAGCCTATTATTTAATTTATTTTGGTGCCAAGTCCCCTCACAATGCAAAACCTCAAGCTTGGATCTATGAAGTCTGCGACCAGCAGCAGCAGCAACACACACACGCACACGCACACGCACACACACACCTCTCCCTCTACACATACACACGCAGAGAGAGTCTTTTCTTGTCAGTTCTATGTCATTGGTGCCATTGAACTCAACCAATTTGAAATGCTGACCTCTTCCATAGACAACCACATTCCCCTTGAGTGAAAGCAAGGGCCGAGGCCTACAAACCACTCAAGCGAGAGATAGGAAGAAAAGAGAAAAGAGTTGACTCGCAAATCAATTTCCACAGGCCACCCCAATGCACATGACATTGGGCTTTCAAGGAAACAGAAAAACTCTGCATGAGACGTATTTATTTATTTTTATATATATAAATTTTGTGAAAGGCTAATTTGGGAGTTGGGGTGAAATGAGCGATGATGCGGAAAGACTGAATCAGAGGTGGGTTCCTACCAGCTCTAACCGGTTTTTTAGAACCATTAATAAACCGGTGGTGACGTCACTGAGCCGGTTCTGTCGGTGCTGGTCCATGGGCGCCGCCATCTTGGATTTTGCTTCTGCGCATGTGCAGAAGCTAATTTTTGCTTCTGTGCATGTGCAGAAGCTATTTTTTATTATTTTCTGGGAAGGGATGCGTGTGCACTTCCGTCGCGATGTGAACCGGTGGGGAAGGTAAGTAGAACCCACCCCTGGACTGAAACTACATATTGCTATTGTTTGCAATATGGATAGGGCTACTTGCAGCTTTCCTTGCCACCTGTTGTCGTCAGGAATCAGAAAGGAAGCAGTCGTACAAAATGCTTGAATAGGATTTTGACACAAAATGGCAAAAGGTGCTTATCAAGAACAGTAAGTACAAGTAAGTCCTCGACTTACAAGAGTTCATTTAATGACCAAAGTTACAACGGCACTGACAAAAGTGACTTATGACCATTTTTCACACTTACAACCTTTGCCACACCCCCATGGTCATGTGATCTGATCAGAAATAGCCAGAAAGAAATACTGTAGATACATACTCTTCAAGCATCCAAGCATATTGCAATATGTTATAAATTGAGAAGTTATATATTTAAAATATATGATCAGGCAGAATTGGGATACTCCAGGTTTCTTCAACTAATGTCATCTGTTGGGACACAGAAACAGCATTTTTGTTGTAGCACTGTCCTCTGGAACAACACACCCTACAGATCCCTGTGCTCCCACCCTGACAATGTTTAAGTCTTTGAAGATTTGACCATTCCTCTGGGATTCTTAGAATTCCTTTGGATTAGAATGGTGGGTCAACCTCAGTGGTGGGTTGCTGCCAGTTTGGACTGGTTTTCCCGAACCGGTGGCGGATATTTGCCCCCGCTTGCCGAACGGGCAGCGATAGCTGGCCAGCCATGCCCCCAAACCGGTCTTCTGGTCGCCGCTCCTTTAAAGTAGGTGGCAAAAAACCCTCTGCGCATGCGCAAAGGCTTCTGCGTATGCGCAGAGGGTCATTTCCACACTCCTATAGGATTTTATCTAGTTGAGATATTGCCTTTTTCTGGACACACAATTTGTTTTTGTTTTTTACTGTTTTATTATTCTTTAATATTGGAGTGTTACGGAGTTGTGTAACCTTTTAAATTTAATAAATGAATAAAATTCTATCTATAAAAGCATATAACTTCTTTAACTTAATTTATAAAATCCTAGTTAATAAGACAGTTTTAGATGTAAGAGAGAGTAGAAATAAGCAGTTATTAAAGAGGATCACTGAATTCACTATGATTTCTGAGTAAACACTTGTAGCTTGCATTACAGTGATTACCAGGTCCGTTTGTGAGCTGTCATAAACTGAAGTGTTTTCTGAATTTTTTACATGACAAGTTTTATCTAAATTGCATACATGGTTCTCTAACTACCTGTCTGGCTAGGGACCTTGCAAAATAACATTTTAGATGCTAGACATAAATTTGTGGGCTTGTGTGTAATTTTCAATTTAAACATACTGCTCCAATGTTTTCAGCATTGGCAATATGAACAGGTAAACTGCAAATGTGTATACTTGAGCATGGAGATGTTAATATTTAATCATAATTATCAAGCAAGATAGTTTTGTTTGCATGTTTAAAAATGTACATTTCATCTAATGCAAATTCTGTTCAGACCACTTGTGAACTTCATACACAATGCATATTTCTATATATACACTCACTTCCAGTGAATTCATTTCCATGTACACTTCTCATACACTTCAGTACCACATTGAATTTTCAAATATATTCCTCTACACTAAGTCTCTGGATATTTTCCCACTGTAAGTGTTGTTTTAATTTTCTTTCAACTACAAACTGCATTACAAAATACTAAGAAGTACACATTTTTATGCATGTGGATATTGAGCATGAAATATCCAAAACTGGGTTATTCATGCAGAATATTGTCATGGAAAGTATTTCTCAGCCATCCTTCATGAATGTAGGGGTCCATTCAAAGTAGCCATTGGTTTACTGAAATTTTGATTTGAAATGGACTTGGCTTTAGAGACCTTGGACCTCATACTTATTTTATTTATTAAGAAAATTTACACAGCTGTCCAACTCACTCACAGTGAGTTGGACAGTTTACAAAAATAAAAGCCCAATACAAAACTAAATAAACCCTCACCCACCCACTCCCCCTATTGGCAACAATCAAACCAACCATTTGATTGAGCCGTGGTGGTGCAGTGGTTAGAATGCAGTATTGCAGGCTAATTCTGCTGACTGCCAGCAGTTCGATTCTGAACAGCTCAAGGTTGATTCAGCCTTCCATCCTTCCGATGTTGGTATGGTTGTTGGGGACAATATGCTGACTCTTTAAACCATTTACAGAGGGTTTTAAAGCACTATGAAGCTGTATATAAGTCTAAGTGCTATTGCTGAGCTCCATATTACCCTGGGGTTCCAGCCCCATTGGCAAAACCATGCCCTCAGAGGCTTTCGAAAGGTGTCAAGGTGCAGGCCAATCTTATTTCTGCAGGGATGATGTTCCACAGGGAGGGAGCCACCATGGAGAAGGCACTTCTTGGTCCCACTAGGTGGATCTCCTTAAGAGAGGGGACCTACTTCTCTACTCTGGTGGTTCATGTAGATATAGCTGGGAAAAGATGGTCCTTCAAATAACCTGGTCCCAGACCACATAGGATTTTAAATATGATAACCAGCAACTTGAATTGGACCAAGAAACACACTGGCAGCCAATGTAATTCCAGCAGGAGAGCTGGAATAAATAGCAATAGCACTTAGACTTATATAGCAATAGCAATAGCACTTAGACTTATATACCGCTTCATAGTGCTTTACAGCCCTCTCTAAGCGGTTTACAGAGTTCAGCATATTGCCCCCAACAATCTGGGTCCTCATTTTACCAACCTCGGAAGGATGGAAGGTTGAGTCAACCTTGAGCCGGTGGGATTTGAACAGCCGAACTGCTGAACTGCAGTGCTGCATTTTAACCACTGCACCACCTCGGCTCTTGAGTCAACCTTGAGCCGGTGAGATTTGAACAGCTGAACTGCTGAAGTAGCAGTTGGCTGAAGTAGGTTGCAGTGCTGCTTTTAACCACTGCGCCACCTCGGCTCCTCCCAGTAAATAAACTGGGGAGGAGGAAGAACATAATAATGGAGGTCCAGGTTGTCTTCTACTTGCTACAACAATTCTTTAGAATATAGAAAGTGAAATTTCCCATTTGCTTCCCTTCATCTCTGCAGTCACCAGGCGAAATGGAAGATAAGGTGCAGAAGAAGAATATAAAGAAATTGATATTAATGATTATAATATCTGTACTTGTTAGATTATACAGAATAATTTTGATAGATTCCTATTCCAAAAGACTTACAATTTAAAACTGACTGAGAAAATAAATACAATTAGATAAGAAAGATGTGATGTTAGAATGAAATCTATGTTGTTCATGATAGAAGAGTACTGGAACTTAAAAATATTCTAATGTCCTTTGCAAAAGGTGAAAAAGAAACAGAGATGGTTATACAAAGATATTTAGGAAGGTCATCCCACATATTTAAAGGACATATGTGAAGATTTAAACATTATAAATGAAGAATAAATATCATAGATCAAATAGCATTTATAGGTAGGGTATATTTTCCTTTTTTAACCCCCTTTCTCTACTCTCTTATGTTTCCTTTAATATGAAAATGAGTACTTAAAATTATGACAAAATATCAAGCAAAATCTTCAGATGTGTGATTATTATTCTGGTTTTTAAATATATTAAACATGGTTTAGGATAGTTAAGATAAGATGTTTAGTATTATTTTATTGGACTCTGATTTTATGTAGGTACAGCTTTGCAAATAGCATATACTACTATATTACTTCCATCTATCCCAGTGTAAGAACCTGTCTGCTATTCTGGATTAGAGACATCACTGAGAGTATCTCAGGTATAATCCCTTTGTTAGCTAGAATATGATAGAATAATCTGAGGGTCCAACCAGATTAGACAGTGAGACTAAGTAGCATCACTGGCCAGGACTATCCTAAAGTAAGATTAGAAGTTCAAGTAACATCCTGGAACCTGTATACAAATATGTATAGAAGCAACTAACGAAATAAGAATGCCAAACAGTCAGATAGGAGCAAGAGAAAACTGTTGACTTGACCAGTTTCTCAGGCAGCTTTGCACACCATAAAACAATTCCTAAAATACCTGGTTAGTAGGATCAAACTTGGGAAGTGGGCCACTGAAATCTGAACACTGATAAGCTACCTTAACTGGTTCCAAATTCCTAGATAATACCTAGATGACAACAATAAGTCAATTTTCTTTATCTCATTGTTTTTGCCTGGTGGTGGTGGTGTCTGGATTTTGCAGTCCTGATAGGTTAATACTGTGATAATATAAGTATCATGGTCTTGATTTTGCCCAGAAATTTAAAGAAAATGTGAAAGCTCCAATCTGTTATCGAACAGAACATAATATTGCTACTTATTCAAAATTAATAATAGTGCACTGTATCAGTAATAATTGTTATATATCAGTATTTTGATTGAAAGAGGTGAATAACAGATTTATGTTTCTGAACATAACCCAATACTGAATATAATATAAACCCAACATTGAAATAGGAATGTGACATGGTGTGTAAGTCTATCTTTCATTCTCATTCAACATCTGTTCAATATTCTGTTTTTCTTTCTCCTAAACAGTTTCCTTAATCAGAGCTTTAACTCATGGAGTCAACTTACCATCTAAGAATATTGGAAGGTAACACAAGATAGAGCATCATAATAAAGTATCCCAATATTTGAGGGTCTGCCACAAAGAAGAGGGGGTCAATTTATTTTCCAAAGCACCACAAGGCAAGACAAGATCCCAATGGATGGGAACTAATGAAGGAGAAAAGCAACCTGGAATTAAGGAGAAACTTCCTAACAGCGAGAACAATCAACCAGTGGAATGGCTTGCTATCAGAAGTTGTGCTCCATGACTGGAGGCTTTTAAGAAGAGGCTGGACAGCCATTTGTCTGAAATGATATAGGCCTCCTGCTTGAGGAGGGGGCTGGACTAGAAGACCTCCAAGGTCCTTCCTACTATGATGATGATGGTAATGGTGATGATGGTGGTGATGATCTATAGCAGTGGTTCCCAACCTTCCTAATACCACGACCCACGCCCTGCCCCCGCGCCCCCACTGTGACCCACCCTGCCGCTGCCATTTGGGTTCTTTTACCCTCTGCGCATGCGCAAGGCGTGCTGCGCATGCGCAGACGGTAAAATAACCCAAATGGCGGCAGCGGGGTGGAGCACGGTGGGGGCGCGGGTTGTGGGGCGCGATATGGCCAGGCTTGTGGCAGTGGGGGGGGGGAGCTGAGGATGCCGGGGTGACCCCTTGGAACTGGTCATTCGACCCCCAAAGGGGTCCCGACCCCCAGGTTGGGAACCGCTGATCTATAGTGTATCCAGGCTCCTAAATACTCATTTGGTTTATCACTTCCCTTGTCTGAAGGTCTTCCTTACAAAATCAAGATGGGCCTTCTTTTCTGGGATTTTAATAAATGCTATATTTTTATCTGCTGTTAATTTTTAATATCAACATCTGAAGTTTAAAATAACCTGCTTTTTAAAATATTATATTTCATATTGATGGCAATATTTTTGTTTTATTTGTTTATTCAAGAATCAATTGAGGCAACCTAAAACAAAGGTCTGCCATTATTTTAAACACAACAGTGTTGGTGAGGTCTATCTACTCGCATATGTAGCATTTCCTCCCCACCCCCACCCCCGCCGGAAGCCCCCTTTCTGGCCTTCATATATCTGCAGGGGTGAAGGTGTGATTTGCTATGGCAGTTTTCACTTCCAGCATGCTTGACAGGCAGGGAAAGGAAGGCGTTAATGTTTTCTGACAGGCGACCCGTAATTGTTGCAGCTTTTCTTCTTGGCTCTTTCTGTGACTTAGGCGAGACCAGCATAACAAAATGCTCCTGCATTGAAATGGGTGAAATCTTGAAATCTTCTTTTCCAGGGAGGAAAGAGGAGCAGCATTATTCATGAAGAATTTTCAGCATTTTTGCTTTGTCTTTAACTCACCTCGGAGATGGATCAGTGGCTGAGCTGGCAGTTGGACAATGAACCTGAACTGTTTTACTCAGTTAAAAAGGGCACTAGGCAGGTGTTGGGGGAAGGTATTGGAAAAATAAATAGGCAGACATATACAGGTAAAAAAGAGACAGGGCTTCTGTGGCATGGTCAAGGTCACTTCTTGACTCCCCCCCCCTCTCTTTGATGGATGCCTTGGAAATAAGCCATCAAAGGGAACATGAGGGAAATTTATCTCTGGACTTATTTAAATATTGAGATTAAAAAAAAGGAGTCCCTGCAGGTTTTATAGGTAGTCAACTTACAGTCACAATTGAGCCCAAAATTTACGTTGCTAAGTGAGAAATTTGGTAAGTGAGTTTTGTCCCATTTTACGATTTTTCTTGCCACATTTGTTAAGTGGATCACTGGAGTTGTTAAATTAGTATCACGGTTGTTAAGTGAATCTTGTTTCCCCATTGACTTTGCTTGTCAGGAGGTTGCAAAAGGTGATCACATGACCCTGGGATACTGCATCGGTCATAAATGTGAGTCAGCATCCGAATGTAAATTACGTTATGCTGCAATGGTCATAAGTGTAAAAAATGGTCATAAGTCACTTTTTTCAGTGCCATTGTAACTTTGAAGATTCACTAAGTGAATTGTTTTAAGTCGAGGATTCTGCTAGTCATTGCTGACTATAGGGGGCGCTGTTCTTCTCCATTTCAAATGATGGGTAGGCTCCACTAAACCCAATGGGACAATTTTGAGAAGGCGCCTATGGCTTTGTTCTGTAAAACTGCATTCCTGGCTGGGTTCACATATCACGCCATGTTTGGTTTTGCCTTATTGTATGGTATGAATACTTCTATTGTAATTTACTCAACAAACTATGATTAAAGCAAAAACTATATATAAAGATATTATTAGGGGAATGAACTTCATTGAATACAGAGAAAATGACTTGCAAATAAATCTGCATAGAATTACCCAATGAAAGTTAATATATATCAAAACCTAAGAATCTATAAAGGATTCTCCTTAATATGTCTACTTGCATACACCATATAGGATTGATATTGCTATTAAACATATTCCTATTCTTACTGCCGGAAGTAAAATTTCAATAGGAGGATTAGGTATATGATTAATAATCAATTTCAATCCTTTTCACTTTTCCTGAATCAGCCCTTTATAAATTTCTTCACAAATGATATGAAAGGGAAAATATCAGAGAAAACTTGGCCTACCATTATAGAATAGCTTTTTTACCACCTATCAAAATATTCTATTGCAATAACTTAACACCACTCATTTTCTGGAATTTAATTTTTATGGGCATATTAAATTAAACAATCTGAATATTGAATTGTGCTGTGAAGAATGGATAATAGCCTATATATATTTGGATTTGGCCACACAACCTATTTGCAATGCATGTTCTGGGTTGCTAAACATAATAGTTATTATTAACCACCCAAAAATTACACAGTACATTTCAAAAATCCAAAATACAAACCACCCTTCAAGAGATGTAGAAAGCCCCCCCAAAAAAATAAAGTGCAAAGAGAGATCTTTTGACATGTGCTTTAACACCATCATTTTGTTTCCTTCCTGCTATCATCTTCCTTTCAGGTAAAACTGTCTTGCACTAAGCCAAGTTTCCTTAACCTTGGATTCTTGAATAAGCCACAATTGGCTAGATTCATAAAACATGTTAGATCAGAAGCCATGGTTGACTAATCTCATAGTGGCACAGTTCATATGGCATATTAGATACATAATTGAAGTCTACTAATGTTTTAGCCCAACCACAGACTGTTGTTTTAGTCCAATCACAAATTGCTGATCAAACTATAGTTGCCTAGTTCACAGGTAACTCTAAATCACAAACCACAATGGCTGGGTTGAAACAATGCAAAACCAAAACAAAACCAAGCACACTAAGGCTCTGTATGAAGTACACTCCACTGAATTCTCCTACCTAGACAGCTGTCAAACAATAACTCAGACTTTCCTGACTTTTCCAGAATGTAAACCAGACAGGAGTACCGTAATTTCAAAGTCTCCTCCCTCCTACGTCCCAGGGAAACTACAATTCACCAGCATCATCTCTCACAATACTTTCTCTCCCCCGCGCCTAAAGTGGCCACATTTGGATAGGCTAAAAACGATACTGTCTGAACCTGAAATAGTTCTGTCTCTGAAACACACAGGTAGATGCCAATTGCCCTGGATTCAAAAGCGCCTTTGTTATCTACCGTTGCCTGCATTGCATTACGTATTCTTTACTATAATAATAACAACAGAGTTGGAAGGGACCTTGGAGGTCTTCTAGTCCAACCCCCTGCTTAGGCAGGAAACCCTACACCACTTCAAAAGAAATGGTTATCCAACATCTTCTTAAAAACTTCCAGTGTTGGAGCATTCATAACTTTTGGAGGCAAGCTGTTCCATGATTAATTGTTCTGTCAGGAAATTTCTCCTTAGTTCGAAGTTGCTTCTCTCCTTGTTTAGTTTCCACCCATTGTTTCTTGTTCTACCCTCAGGTGCTTTGGAGAATAGTTTGGCTCCCTCTTCTTTGTGGCAACTCCTGAGATATTGGAAGACTGCTCTCATGTCTCCCCTAGCCCTTCTTTTCATTAAGCTAGACATACCCAGTTCCTGCAGAGTTCCTACTCTTTCTTTGCAAACCCAACCCTCCCTTCTTCCCTCCATCCCGCAACCAACACTTCTTAGGACGCTCCCTTCCGCCTCCTTACTCTCGCCCCCCCCCCCGCCCCGCCCCGCCCCGCCCCGCTTACTTTTCATCGCCGTGTAAACGAGGCGCCTCTTCAGGGCGCTGTTATCTCAGGAGCAGCGGCCTAGGCCGCGCGGGAGGGCTCTCGGCGCACGCGATGACAGGAGACACATGCCTGCAGCCAATCAGCGTCGAGAGCGGACTGGGATGCTATATCGCTTGAATAAATCATTAAGCCCGACACGCGCTCCTCCGCTTCGGCGGGCCCTGCGGCACGGTTCGCCTTCCAGCTGTGGAGGCTGAGCAAGTAACCAGCGCGTGATATGGCGCAGGATAAGAAAGCGGGCTTCAGTCTGCCTTCCGTTCACAAAGGAAAGCGGGCTAACGGTGCGGGGCTTAGATTCCGCCGCCTTGAAAAGCTTTCCTCTCTTTCTGCACTGCCCTATGGAAATCCAGCCGCCATAGGGGACCTCGAAGCGAATTCTCAAAGGTGGCCCTACCCCATGAGGCAAAGTGGGGTGGCATGTGGATTTGGAGACATCCTGCAAGGGCAAGCAAACAATGTTAAATAACCACTGGTTTTAGAATAGAATAGAATAGAATTATTTATTGCCCAAGTGTGATTGGACACACAAGGAATTTGTCATAGAATAGAATAGAATAGAATAGAATAGAATAGAATAGAATAGAATAGAATAGAATTATTTATTGGCCAAGTATGATTGGACACACAAGGAATTTGTCTTTGGTGCATATGCTCTCAGTGTACATGAAAGAAAAGATACATTTGTCAAGAATCATGAGGTACAACACTTAATGATTGTCATAGGGTACAAATAAGCAGTCAGGAAACAATATTAATATAAATCATAAAGATACAAGCAACAAGTTACAGTCATACAGTCGTAAGTGGGAGGAGATGGGAGATAGGAACGATGAGAAGATTAATAGTAATAATAATGCAGCCTTAGTGAATAGTTTGACATAGTTTGAATAGTTAGGTGTAAGGAAAAGAAGAATAATAGTAATACAGTGTTAGTAAATTATTTGACAGTGTTGTGGGAATTGTTAATTAGTGGTTATTTATTGCATTTCTTAACTACGATTTATACTTCTGCCCATAAAACACTCAGCATATCCGTGCAGTTGTGTGATGTGTGTCAGGGAAAATAAGAAAAAAGGCTCTTGCTCTTGCAAGGGTAACTGTAGACCAGCAACCAGTAACCCTAATCCTAACCTATTGAGGGAGGTGCAAAACAGACAAAATAATTAGAGATAATCAGTTGGTGCACAAAAGTCATTCATGGCAAAAAAAAAAATGGAGCGGGAAAGGAAAGGAAGAACCGCAGAAAAATTCCAAATTGAATAGCTGACTTCCACTTTTTTGCAGGTCAACCAAATGGCATAAAAAAGTGTACAAAGCACTGTCTTTCTCAGGACATTGTTACCAAAAGCACTGGGGTGGGGTAGGTTGTAGGTTGAAGGTGCTTCTGATATTTTCTACTTTAGGGTGAAATGCCTTTGTCTGGCCTTTGGTACATGGCACTTTTGACCAAAAATTGAGAGAGGGCACTTAATATTCTTCAAAGGTGAACATCCTACTCATTTGTTATAGAAAAGGGTGACCATTTTCTGGTTTTGCTATCATCCCTTTCCAGTATGCTATCAGCCAGTAAGGAATCCATGAACAGGTTCCTACAGCTAATGGACTTGACCCTAGCTTCTCTAAGTTAATATCTCTGTCCGTAAGGTTCCATGCCTCATCTGGATAAACTTCTAAAATAAAATAAAGAAACAAATGGGAAGGATCAAGATCAAAATCTGCCCAAAGATGAAGAAAAGAGATCCTGCCCTGATAATGGAATTTGCTATGGAGTTAAATGACTGATACTGACTAATGGCTAGGCAGCCACCGCTTCAAGGGGAGAAGGGAAAGGAAATGATTGAAGCAGCAATTGTAGGGAAACTAGGAAATAGGCAACAAAAATTTGATCCTTCTTTATATGGGGGTGGGGGAGGAGATGAGTAGGGCTGCTGTAGAGCAGTGTTTCCCAACCTTGGCAACTTGAAGATGTCTGGACTTCAACTCCCAGAATTCCCCAGCCAGCATTCGCTTGGTTGGGAAACACTGCTGTAGAGGAAAGAGGGAATGGTCTTGAGGGACAGGAGGAAGAGCTTCTACCAAGGCAATGGTCAGATAAGAGGGGATTAAGCTGGGCCAAGAAGATAGCATGAGAAAATGCCTCAAACAATCTTTCCTTAGTTCGCATGTAGATAAAGTGAGGGAGGGAGAGGCACATTCAGACTTGTCAGATTCTGTTAATATATCTGTTACAATAAAAATCATCATGACCTGTATGGGATTAATTTCTTAGTCTGTCTAGCGTGTTGGATTGACAGTTGCTGAATCTAAAAATTCTACAGATGGCATTTCAGAATACTGTTAACATAGAAGACCCCTGATATGCTCTTCTTCTTTCATAAAGGTTTCTTACATAGTGGGAATTTAAAAAGACGGCGTCCAAATAGAATGGGAAACAGTGACAAGCATGAAAGGAACTCAAGATTGTGAATGGAGCCTAGTCTTCCAACATTTCCCAGTCATACTTGATCTTGCTTCCAAGATGATAGATTTGAAGCTCAGGTGGGATAGTGAAGAAAATGCTAACCGATAGTGGCAAATGTAGGTTGCTTACTCATGGTCTCATAAGAGGAGGAACACGGTGTTGTTGTATTAAAAGGGAAGCTTGGCCCAAAGGTGCTTTTCCAAAAGGCAAATGTACTTTCCTTCTTTTTTCTTTGAAAACATTTTCCTTCTCATCCAAGAAGCTTCTTCAGTTCTGAACTAAATTAGCTTCGTGGATGAGAAGCAAAATGTTTTCAAAGAAAAAAAAAACCAAAGTCCAGTTGCCTTTTGTAAAAGTACCTTTGAGACAATCATGTCCCAGATGATTAAGAATCTCCACAGACAAGGGAAGCTTAGGTTATAGAGTATGATTGTGTCATGATAAACTTCAAATGGAAACTGGTGTCAAAAGCCTTGGAGATGTCAAGCTTCACCAGCTGTTATAGAGAAAGGAAAAGAAGTAACTAGGAACCATACATTCATAATAAAGGTGGAACAAAGGGTTAAACAAATGGGGAAGATGGGAAGTATATTAACTTTTCATTTTTCATAAAGAACGGGCTCATTTCAGTCCAATTGGCTCTACTGTTAATATTGCACCATTTTGTCCATGCACATGCACCACAAAAAGGGATTTCCACATGATGTGAGTCCTAAATATGTGTTGAAAAGAGAGGTTGTTGCTTCCTTTAGTGTTGAAGCTGAGCACTTGAAACTCTATTTAGGCAGTTTTTGGAACATTCCTTTTAGGTGCTGATGTTTACTATTCCTGCATAGATCATCAATCCTCCAATTTTGAGGCCTTCTTAACCATTAGTATTTTTTGCCATAAGTTCTCAAAATAACAACAACAACCTTGGATCTCTTTATCATCAACTGTTGTGGACATTTCTTTTTATATGTAAATCCTGTTGTACCCCTATCTCTCTGGCCATATGCACTCACTCACTCACTCACTCACTCACTCAAACACACACATACTTACATACACAAACACACACAGTATTAACTAGGGTTTTTTTTGTTAGTTTAGAGCAGGGGTGTCAAACTCGCGTGACTTATCATGACTTTCCCCCCTTCCCTAAACTGGGCATGGGTGTGGCCAGCACATGACGCATCTGGCCCACAGGCTGCGAGTTTGACGCCCCTGGTTTAGAGCATATATCTTCTAACCTACAGTGTATGAGCTACAGACCATTGAGTAAAATATGAATGTGATGAAGAAAGTTTACCATCCATTTATTTATTTAGAAAAGACATACAATAGGATTAAGTGATTAAACCTGAATTATGAAATATTTTGGGCAAATATGGGGTTGATATTTGATTGCTGAATATGATCATAGCAGCATACATGAAAAGCAAAGCATGCATGGGAATATATGAAATGCTTAGCAAATAGTCTGGCATTGATCATGGAGTATGGCCTAGATGCATGAGTTTATGGATAAAATGTAAAGAGTGTTGTTATGATATTAGAGGTGTTGTTATGATATTAGATATCATAACACCACTCTTTACATTTTAATGTAAATGAATGTACTTTGATACACAGATGATTCTATGTTGTCGACTGATTATTGCAAATGTTAGATAGAATATATGATGCAAATAAGGTATATGGCCGTGATGGCGAACCTATGGCACGGGTGCCACAAGTGGCATGCGGAGCCATATCGGTGGGCACGCGAGCTCAGGTCCGGCGTGCATGTGTGCACCAGCCGGCTGATTTTCGGGCCTTCTGGGCCCACTGGGAGTCGGGAAACAGGCTGTTTCCAGCCTCCAGAGGGGGGGGGGGAAGGCCGTTTTCGCCCTCCCCAGGCTCCTAGAAAGGCTCTGGAGCCTGGGGAGAGCGAAAAATGGGCGTGCCATTGCATGCTGGGAGCAGGGGGGTCATGCGTGCATGTGCGGGGGTGCATGGAATTATGAGTGTGGGCACGCACACACGTGATCCCCCGCATTCCCCCCCTTTTGGCACGCGAACCAAAAAAGGTTCGCCATCACTGGTATATGGATTAGAAAACTCATCCTTTTTTATTTTCAGTTGTTGAATCTGAAGGAATGTTGCGGGTCCTGTCCCCTAAGGAGATACATCTGGCGGGACCCAGAAGAAGGGCCTTCTCCATGGTGGCTCCCTCTCTCTGGAACATCATCCCCCCAGAGATTAGATTGGCTCCCACTCTAACATTTTTTCGGAAAGCCCTGAAGACATGGTTCTGTCTGTGGGCCTGGGGAACCAGAGTGGGATGGAGCCCATTAAATGGTTAGTATGAATGTATGTTATCACTAGGGTGTGGGGTGTGTGTGGAGGGTTATTATTTTTATTATTTTTATTTTTTATATGGTGTTTTTATATCTTTGTAAGCCGCCTTGAGTTGCCATGTGCGAGTAGGCGGCAATATAAATTTTCTATAAATAAATAATTTTAAAAATCCTACAGAGGGGAATTTGAGATATATATATATATATTTATTTAGTGTAATGTCATATATGGTACGTTTTGCTGTAAACTATGTCTAGTTTACAGAGTCAGATAACTCTAATAGCAGCAGGTTCATAATAAACAGTTACGTATAACAGTAAAAAATAAAGCAAGTAGCTGAATTGGTGTATTTTGTCATGATGGTTACTAAAAGTAGGGAAACTGAGAAATTTTAATGCATGCAAATAATGGTAGAAAGGCCTGTTGTGAGAAAGAAATGATTTCCAGAACAAGCAAAAGTAACATGTTTTCGTCCACTTCATTATTTAGAAGTATTTCTCTTTCAAACAGAAAGAACAGTTGAGAAGTTTAGAAAGCAAAGCAGACTGAAATGTACTGTAAGGATGGTATGAATTTTCAAGGATAAAAAGATGTGGAGAGGTATAATGCATGACCTTATTATAAGCATGCTTTACCTCTGATTCTTTTTCTTATGTCTTTAATTTCTTTGGCTTTTGTTATTTCTTGCTCCGTTTCGGCCCTCTACATAGGATTGGTTATTCCAAAAGGAACACCATGATGAGTATTCAGGCATGGATGCTAGCCCGTTGTAATGCGCACCCTGATGTTGCATGTCGGTAGCTGTTTTTTCGTCTTTAGCCTATCTGAGCTCATCAGCTCCTTTCTAACCAAAGGATCTTTGCAGACACCTTCCAGTTGCTTCTGTGAAGCACTGCAGCCTCTTCGTCTGCCTGCAGCCATGTTTTGTTTCTGCGTTTTAAACAGGGCTTACTGACTTGATCCACTAATTGTTTATTATAAAGGGCTTTAAAAAACCCCATAGCTGAGATGTATTTGCAAAAAGCTTTGTCAGGTTCTGCCCTCCCATTTTGAAAACATCTAAAATGTCCACCTGCATTTCTAGTGAATTCACCTGATCCTCACTCATCTCAGTCCATAAGGGTAACTGGAAAACTTAATCATGCAATTAAAGGGGTTTCTTGGTTTACGGAGTTTATAAATGCTGAATCCAACATGTCAAAGCTCCTGAGTAGCTTTCCTCCTAACACAATAAAAGACTTTTGTAGTGCTTAAATGCTCAGAGATTTACCTCACAGCCTTCTTGGTCCCTTCCTATTCCCAGGGAAGTGATATGATCTATTCAGAAGGGAAAATATGGGTATTACTGTCTTGGACATTTTTATAAGCAGTTGAAGAACTTCATTTCTCTCTTAGAGAAAGCATCGTCTTCAGATCCGATTTGGGGTGTGTGTGGGTGTGTGGGTGTGGGTGTGTGGTGGGGGAGGGACAGAGAGAGAAATAGAAAAACAACAACAACATTGGTCCACATATGGAAATCTTAACTTAGCCCTTCAGATCAAAATGAGCAGGATTCTTATTCATAGCCATAAATTATAGCTGAATTCAGTTTGAAAACCTTATCATGGCACCAGTGTAAAAATAAATATTTTTTAAGAGAGGGAGGGAGGGAGGGAGGGAGGGAGGGAGGGAGGGAGAGAGAGAGAGAGAGAGAGAGAGAGAGAGAGAGAGAGAGAGAGAGAGAGAGAGAGAGAGAGAGAGAGAGAGAGAGAGAGAGAGATCAGACTTAGGAAAGTGGGGGCAGAACAGATGGGGGTGGGTGATAAGCGTTGCTATTTTCATAATCAAACAGTGATTCCGAGATCAAATTCAACAATGAATATTTGTAGTCAAGTAAAGGGCGCTGGGATGTTTTCTGCTTGCTTTCCCATTCTCTCCAAGCAGCATATTAATGGGGAGAAGAGAGAAACAAGGGGGAAAGGGGTGGGGGGAGAGGAGAGGAGAGGCTGAATGTATGGAAATGCAATGCTAGCAAATTAAATAAAATTCCTCTATAGCCTATGCCTGAAGAATTTCTGCATGATTTGCAGTTCGTTTTTAACAAGCTGGATTTTGAAAGACAGGGGTGGCTGCCTACTTTCAAGCAATTTGATTTTCATTGGATAGGATGCTTGTTTCATAAGGATGCACACCGCTTAGTGTGTTGGGACGCGCAAACTGAATTGGAAAGCGACGCTGGAGGAGCTGAGCACGAAAGCAGGAGGGGGGGGGAAGGGGATGGGGAAGAGGGTGGCAGTGGTGGGGAATGAGCCTGAGATAGATTCTAGTCACGTCTTTACTAACTGACAAGGAGGCTAGCCAAAAAAGGAGTGAGAGAGAAGGCCCCAATTTCTTTTTTGAGTCTTGGTAATTGGGTACTTTTACACACGCTGTTGAGAGAACATAACAGCTAGAAAGATCAATGATTTGAATCTAAGGTACGCAGTTCTCTTTTCGTTGCTTTATTTTTTTTTAGTTTGATTTTTCCATCACTGACTCATACCTCCAGCAATTTTATGTACAGTGCCTTATAAAAGCAACTATATATTAGTAGCCATTATTATGTTCCTCTCCACACAAGCCCCTGCTAGTCAGCCCCCTAATTCCCCCCCCCCCCAGCCCAATCTGATCTATCCACAACACGGTTTTATCAGAAGGTGGTCAAATTTGAAAGACTTATAGATGTAGGAAAGAGACCCCTCTCTGTTGGGATCCATTCTATGGAGAAAATTTTGAAATGTCCAGTGGTTACAATGAAGGACAATGGAAGAGGCAGACAGGCAGGCCTCTCTTGATTTAACAGACATTTGCAAAATAGAAAGGCAAAAGAATACCAGCATAATATGGGAGCTTTTGTATAGAAATCCTATATATGGCCGTTTAGAAGTGACATGCCACCCAAATATTTGCCTTTCCTGTACAGGTTTAATCAATGGGAGAACGGCACACAACAACCAGGAAGACTTCATTTTAATTGAAACAAAGTTTATTACCAAACTATTTTGTATAAAATGTCGTTACACATGACTTTTGTGAGTTTATAATAAAACAGAATGGAAAGGCAGTAAAAGAGTGTTTCCTCCTCTTTTCTTTTTTCTTCAAAAGGCAGCAGCTTGTAAAATAAATAGCTACCATTTTGTGTTTGGACAATAGCTGCATAAAGTTTGTTCATTTTGAACATTGTTTATTAATACATTAGCAAACTTTCTATAAAAAAGTAAGACACATTGGTGCTAAAGTACATTTGGAGGCATTCCCAAGTCCTTTACAAAACCACATAACAAAAACATGGCAGTTGTAAGGTCATGTTGTCTACACACACATCTAGACAGGAAGAGGTAATAAGCATCACATATCTTTAAAAAAGTTATCAAGATATACATATTTTATACCATTTGTACAAAAAAGGCTATAAATTTCTCTGGCTCTTATATACAAAAATAGCTTAATATATTCCACAAATTGGTTAGGCTTGTTACAAATAGATTTTTTTTATATAATAAAAAGTTTGCAAGAAAAAATGGAAGCATTTTATAATGGGAATGGTAGTTGGAAAGTAGACAAAGATAGGACATTTCAGACAATTCTTTGAGTAGAGCATAGTTTGGAGTTTCCACAGCTTCACAAGCATTAGGCAGCTAGGATTGCAGGCCTTTTCACACAAATTTCCGAATAAATTTACTGAATTTAACAAATATGCTTAATATTGGTCTGATCACATAGTAATTCTATCTGAATGAATCCTGTTCCTTTTTGACACATATAATTAGCTTGTGTTTCAATTTATGGCCAGAAGTGAAAACATTTTTGGAAAGGGGTAGAGACAATACTGTATTTCAGTAAAAAGGGAAGCTCCTAGTTCTGTTGAAGATTTATGAATAGGCAGTAGTGAAATAGGCAGTATAATTTAACTTTGGGGGTAAAGAATAGGTAGATAGATATTTTCACATCACAGCTCTCCCTTTTGCTTCTGGGTCCATTGTGTGCAGCCTGATTTTACATCTTTACTTGCAAGCAAGCCCCACTTTCAGTAAGTGTATAAATCATTGGTCTGTAATTATATGCATACTTATTGGGAATAGCAAGTCCTATTCAGCTCAGTGGACTTTATTTCCTAGTAAATGCCCACAGACCTGGGCTGCATGTCTCTTTAAACAGCTGGAGTGCAAAGGCAGAATTTGGGAGTGCTTCAGGTTTTGTGGAGAGGAAGTTTAATTCCTTCTGTGCTTCAGTGTCTTGGCTTTCCTTTCCTTTCCACAACGAAAGGGGAAAGTAGTAGTAGTAGTAAGATGGAATGATTTTTTCAGGAAGTCCTGTGCAACATAAGGAAAGAGAAGAGAAAGCAATGTTAACATATGACCTAAATGGAAAACAGCAATTCTCAAAACAGCTGGCTTTGGAATGACAGGTTGCTACTCCATAAAGCAAAACAAGTCTTAACTTCCGAATGTGTGTATATGCGATTGCACCATAGTTGCCCATTTGGATTTTACTTAATACCTACCAAGTAAATCATCTAGGGTTGTTATACAATTCTCAGTACATTCAGTGACATCCATTCCCAATTAACAATTCGGTCCTAGAATGTTCAGTCATATGTGTCTATTCTGAAAGACTTGAAGATGCTTATATATAGAAAAGCAGAGTACTTGTAGCTTTAGTCTGTAGTGTTATACATTTCTCATAGGAAGTAAGTTCTATTAAATATATGCATTTAATTACACTAAATACAGGACTGTTTAATTAGGTTTTTTTTAGCTTTTCTTCTATGGTACACCTCAAAAGAATGTGCACACAATCCCTAGACAATCTTCCAGTCAGGCACTGATGGAGCTCAGGATGTAAATGACATGACACAGGCAATCTATTTATGGTGATAGATATGACATGTGTGACATGATGTGACGTAAGTTGTCTACTTATGGCTGTGGATGGTCCTGCTTACTGTTATAGGATGGGTATCATCCCCTACCAGTCACAATTGGAAATAATTTCCTTTGCATGTTTGTATCACAAAACTATGGGCCCTGTTACCTGGAAATGTTGACTTACTTCCAGATAAATTGCCTTTGGATTATAAGGCCAGCAAACAGAGACTCAGATATGATAGCTTATATCTGATAATGTCTTCTAATTGATCTTTACACTTATTTAGGTGAGACACTTTGGAGTGGGCTTGAATGTAAGGAAACGTACAACACCAGTCTAAGGGCAGTGGAATCCAGCTACTTGAGAAAAGCCCTCCACCTTACTGAGATTCCCAGAATACAGAAACTATTTTTCCAGAGCTACAACAATTATTTTTTCTTATCTAGGGAGTCCGATTTTACAATACACAAACCCATTTAGGCCAGGGCTTTTACTGATGGGTATTATTAGAGTCACTCAAACTACTGCAAGAGTTTTTAGTGGTCTGCAGCAGCCTCACATGCAAATACAGCTACATCTCCCCCTCCCACTTGTCACTTGGGAATCTAAGCAAGATCTTCAGTTTTGACAAAGTCGCCCCATTCTCAGTCAAACCACCTTATTGCCACCAACTGAAAAACGGACCACAGAGTTGGCCCCTCAAGTCTCATTGGCTGCCCACACAGAACAGCTTAATGAGGTCAGTTAAAAAATTAGTGGCTGCTCTCACTCAACATGTCAAGCCTGGTTAATGTTAAGCTGGGGTTTTGTTTTGCCGCTGAGCATTTTCCTCAAAAGCAGCCATTTGTGGTTAATTTGTGGTTATTATGACAGCCCCTGTCAAGGAATGGGTTAAGACTGTTACAGGACTGGAAACAGGATGCAGTTCTCATTCCCCAAACCCTCAGAGCTGTCTTTGGAGTCCTCTGTCATGGTAAAGTGAGCCGGCTGGGTTTTTAAAATCCCCTTCTTCACAACAGCCTCTGTGGCCTTCTCTAGGACCAGCAAAGCTGCCTCCTCCTTCCTCCTCCTCCTCCTCTCCATGCGCACGAGGGGCCACCGGCGCCCCCCAAGAGTCCACCTCCGTGGCTGCCACCCCTCCCCGTGCCTGGAATCCCTGCCCGAGAAGCCAAGCCAAGCCAAGCCAAACCCACCTGCTGCAAAGTCAAGGCCACCAGGGCCTCTCAGAACCAGTTGGTGAAATCCAGCAGTTCCTGCTCTTCGGGGCTGAGGGGGTCGTAGGACCCTTCGTCCGAGGAGTACGAGGAGACAGGCGAGCCTGCCATGGAGTTCATGTCGTTGGGGTAATTGGGGGAGATGGTGGGCGAGAGGACGCCGGCCTGGAAGGCGGCGCTGACGGCGTCGTGTTCGTCGAGCAGCTGCTGCAGGGCTCGGATGTACTCGACGGCCGAGCGCAGCGTCTCCACTTTGCTCATCTTCTTGTTGGCGGCGCCGTTGGGGACGTGCTCGCGGAGAGTGGCGAAGCCCAGGTTGACGAGCTTGACGCGGTTCCTTTCCCGCTCGTTCCGCCGCGCCACCGCCGCCGGCTGCTGCTGAGGGAGGCTGTAGCCGAAGCCGCTGAAGTTGAGGCGTCTCTTGCAGCGCATCAACTCCGGCGACGCCGAGCGCTGCCGCTTGACCTGCTGCTGAGGCTGCTTCGGCGCAGCCGCAGCAGACGCTTTGGCGGCGCCCGGAGAGGGATGGTTCTGTTGGCCGGCCGCCGCCGGGCTCAGCTGCTGCTGCTGCTGCTGTTGCGCGCTTTGTGAAGCGGCTACTGCGGCGGCGGCGGCGGCGGCGGCAGCAGCCGCGAAGAAGCAGGCGGGCTGGAGGAACGGCGGGGGAGGCGGCGGCTGGCTGGCGCTGCTGTCCATCTTGGCAGGGCTGCCACTGGCCATTGGGCGGCCGCACGGAGGAGGCAAGGCGCGCGGCGGGGCTCGCGGCGTTTGCTGGCCTTTGGCGCGGGGGAGGTAGAAGAAGAAGAAGAAGGAGAAGTGAGTCGGGAAGGGAAAGGAGGGGGAGGCTTGCCGAAGGTAGAAAGCGAGCGAGCTCCGGTGGCAGCGCTTTGCTTTCCCTCCTCCCCCTTTCTTTGCAACCGAAGGAGGCTCGTGGCGCTCGCGTGTGTGCAGCCTGCTTGGCCAAAGCTCTTTTGCCAAAAAAGGACCAGAGATTGTCTCTCTTATAAGGGATGGCCGAAGCTCCGCTTACCGTCTCTCCCTCCCCCCCACCTCTCTTCTTTTCACACTTCACTCTCCCCCCCCCTCCTCCTACGCTCGCGCCTCCTCCTCCTCCCACTTCGGCTGCCTCTCCGTCTCCTCACACCCACCCTGCACCTTGCGCCTTCCACACACTCCAGGCTTTGCAGCGAGCGGAAGGAGAGCTGCCGCCTTTTCATTGAGGGTGGGGTGGGGAAGGACTTTCATTGCGGGTGGGGTGGAGTGGGGGTAAGGATGGATGGATGGATGGCGAAGGAAAGCTCGATACGGCGGGAAGCGCGCTCGGGCGCGCGTGCACGGGCGGAGACCCGGCGAAAAAAAAAACCCCGCACACGCGTTTGGGCCGGTGCTCCGCCCCATCTTCTCCCCTCCGCCTCTCCCCTTCCGAGGTTTGTTGTTGCAAGCGCGTGCGCCCGGCGCGTGCCGTTGGCCCAGCCGCTGAATAAACAATTGGGCAGGACCACAGCTTGGGATGAGGGAGGCTGGGGGCCCACACGGAGCAGCGAGCGCCGATTGGTTGACCGTTAGAAGTAGGCGGTAATGGGACGGGGGGGGGAGGGGGAAGGAAAAGTAGCGGGGAAGGATGCGGGACGCTGGGCGCTCGAGTCTCCCGGGCAAACGGCAGGTTGTCCGAAGGGAAGGGGAGTTTGCCCGAGGGGGTCCCCTGACCCTTTCTAGGGCATCTTACGGGGTCGAATGTAAAGGGGGAAAAGCCAGCTGGGTGGCCCAAAGCGGCGGATGGGCTGCCGCGAACTTGGAAGGACAAGCTTTTCTGCAACGCGCTGAGGAGGCTCGGGTGAAATAGAGGAGGTGGAGCGCCCGCTTGAAAAGCGCTGAGAGGCTGCGGAGGTCGAGGGGGACGGCCGCTTTTCAGGGCAGAACCTGGCGGCGCCCATGAGCTGGAGGCTTTTTCCCCTACAAAGGATGCTTAAATCTCCGTTCCTTTCTCTCTTAGCGCCCTATGAGTCCGTGAGGAAAGCCAAGATAGTTTCAAAATGATTGATTAAATTGCCCGATCAATTGATTAGTGATATTTCCTAAAGGAAGGAAGGGAAAAAACGCTTTGAAATTGCTGATGCGTCTTTACTTGGAAACTGAGTCCAACATCCTTGAGGGAGGACTGGTCCTAATGTAGCTTCCATATTTACTCCCATATTCACCAGAATTGTTAGCTGAAGTTACTCCGAACCCCTTAATAAGGGTTGTCCAATCAGGTATCCTTAAGGCCCTTAAGTTAAGGGGATAATAGTTTACAGAGAATTGCCTTGGGCCACCCTGGACAAACTAGAATGATTCAATATATGAAATAATCAGGTAGACTAATACTAGGTAGACTAAAATAGTCATTATTAATTCCAGTATTTTGCTTTATCCCCACCTTCCATCTACTTGGCTACAAGTAAATGAGCTACAAACAATTAAGAAAAAAAATTACATTATAGAGAAGTTGGTGGGTGCAGAAATGGATATTTTCCCAAAGCTTACCAGTGTGCACAAAACCTCTGAGTCCTAAAACATCTGCAGGCCATAAGGTGAAAGAAAATTGCTGCATAGTAGCTATGTTTTAGTGCCTTTTTGACTGGAATATTGTTGGATTGGACTGCATTTCCAGGTCTGAATCCAGTAGGAAATAGAGTATTGCAACAGAAATTAGCTTGGGAGAAAGAAGTTCAAATTTGAAAATATTGATTTGCAAAAGATTCTTCACCCTGACTGGGTTTTCACCCGAGTAAAAATGATTGTCAAACTGACAGAAGCACAAATGTACATAAATGGTTTCCTCTTACAAATGAGAGCTTGATGTCCAATTTTTATTTCTAGTTTGTCAAGATATGTATTTGTATACATTCTTTTAAAAAAACCCATTTTGTTAGTTTCCCAGAGTTGCAGTGGTGAAATGGATATCCATATAATTCCATTGAAATAACTAAAATTGGAAGAAACATTTTGGTGAATTTCTTCTCCAATAAGAGGAAATCTCTGCTTCTTGGGAGCACACTCACTATGCATACTAGAAGTAATATAGTGTTTTTCCTTTCTTCCCCAAAGAGGCTTTCCCCCCCCCCTAAGATTTAAGCCATATCTGTCTCTTGGATAGGTAATAAATGCAAAGCCCATTTCACTTTGACCTTTTTTTTTATAGCAGGGAACTTTGTAGCGCCACAAATTTCATCACTACAAGCACATCAACACCTGTTCAAGACTCAGGAGAGATTTATAAAATGGCTCACTGAGGACAAATATCCAGCCACCATTGTAAATAGGCCGAAAGAATTATTGTATGGATTTAGGTTCATGTTTATGAGTGATAGAGGGGAATTACATTTCTCAAATTGCTTGGCATGAAATACCTTCTAAAGAAAATCTCCTATGAGTGCTTCTGAGTAAGTCATCTTGGTTATGCCTACCTTGGCACTTTCTTGGCTCCAGTCTTCTAATGTCATGTTTTTATAAAACCACTCATTAAATAAATTAGATGAATTTTACAAACGTGAGATGGCATCATACAGCTTCATATTTATTTTCAAGTTATCTCTTGGCAAACTTAGAAAACAAAAAATAATGCCTGGCAATTGCCCTATATTTTATTTAAAAGTAGTTTCTCCTGCATAGAAAACATGGTATAGTTGACCTGGACGGGTGGAGAGTATTTTGAGAAATTGAGGTAATGGGAGCAATCTTACCCATACAGCTTTTTCTTCATGGCAGCTTTATGGGGAAAGGGAATTAGGCTTGTCAAAGGGCAAGTGAACTGCTGGTCCAAATGGACATAATACCAAGATGGTTGCATTTGTCTCATTATATGCCTGAGGTGCTGATGATTTCACTATCCTGATCATTATCATTGCTGTCATTGTCTTTATCATCCTACTTATGCCAGATATTAAGTATGAGATAGACCTAAAATGCAAGACTGTTATATTATGGTGACTGAGAATGATATGAGCTAAATTCCAACATATGAGAAAAACATAAGCTTGGGAAAGAATGGGATGTGAAAAAGCTGTGTATAATTTTCAGGAGAGTTGTATAAGACTTGATCCCATCAAAAGAACAGGCCAACAAATACAATAGAATGGCATTATTAAGTTCTGAAATGATACAGTGGCTCAGACTGAAAAAAGAAGATCATAAAGATGTAATACTCTAGCACAAGGGTGTCAAACTCAAGGCCCGTGGGCCAGATCCAGCCCGCGATTTGATCGGATGTGGCCCATGGGGTCATCCTAGAAAATGTAAGCGGCTGGCCCATGTCGCTTCGGCCCAGTCTACCCAATGCAAAGAGGAAACATCCGGCCCACGTCCCTTCAGCCCAATGCGAAGAGGAAACATTGGGCCAGCATGGCTCCGGCCTGGTCTACCCAATGCGAACAGGAAACATCAGGCCTGCGTCGCTTCGGCTTGGTCTACCCAGTGCAAAGAGGAAACATGCCACCAGTTTGGGGAGTGGCGTCAAGCTGGCCACGCCTACCCAGTTGGTCACACCCGCCCAGCTGGCCACACCTGCCCAGCCCCCCTGAGGTCAAACACAGTCCTGATATGGCCCTCAATGAAATTGAGTTTGAGACCCCTGCTCTAGCATATGAAAAAAAAACCACCTGCTAGTGAAAATATGTACCGTATTTTTTGGAGTATAAGATGCACTTTTTGCCGCCTAAAAGAGGGTGGAAATATTGGTGCGTCTTATACACCGAATGCAGCCATTTTTGGCCTCCTGAAGCCCTGCCCACACATCCTATTTTTGCGAAAAATGGGCCCATTTTTCACAAAAACAGGGTGCGCAGAGGATTTGGGAGGTCTGTAGAAAGCTTCTGGGGGCCGGGGGGAAGGCAAAAACACCCCCATTTTTGCAAAAAACTGGTGAAAAATGGGCCATTTTCCACAAAACGGCATTTTTTCCTTCCCCCAGCCCCCAGAAGCATTCTGCAGGCTCCCAAACCCTCTGCACACCCTGTTTTTCACACAAATTGGCCCATTTTTCACCAATTTTTGCAAAAAAATGGGGTGCGCAGAGGGTTTGGGAGGCCTGCAGAGTGCTCCTGGGGGCCGGGGGGGGGACAAAAACTTTTTTTTCTTATTTACCTCTTCAAAATCTTGGTGCGTCTTATACACCAGTGCGTCTTATAGTCTGAAAAATACAGTATATGTTTATATCATATATCCCACCTCTTTGCCAAAAAAGGTACTTAAGGCAGCCAACAAATAGATTAAAACATGATTAAATTGCATTAAAGCATGCCCTTTAAAAAAGTCAACAAAAATACCCATCTACTTTGTCAGCTGAAGATCCCAGAGTCCTGACAAAATGCAGGTAGTCCTCGACTTGTGACCACAATTGAGTCCAAAATTTATGTTGCTAAGTGTGACAGTTGTTAAGTGAATGTTGGCCCCATTTTACAACCTTTCTTGCCACAGTTGGTAAGTGAATCACTGCAGCTGTTAATTTAGTAACATGGTTGTTAGGTGAATCTGGTTTCCCTATTGACTTTGCTTGTCAGGAAGGTTGCAAAAGGTGATCACATGATCCCTGGACACTATCATAAATATGAACCAGTTGCCAAGTATCTGAATTTTGATCACATGACTATGGGAATGCTACAACAGTTGTAAGTGTGAAAAATGGTCTTAAGTCACTTTTTCCAATGGTGTTGTAACTTAGAACAGTCACTAAATGAACTGTTGTAAGTTGAGGACTACCTGTAAAACATTTTCAACTATTGGCAAAAGGACAACAAAGAGGGAGCTACTAGCTGTCCTTTGGTACACATTCCCAAAACCTAGTAATCATTTTTCTGCTCCTTCCTAAACATTTATGGAGGACCAAGGAAAAAGTTCTTCCAGAACTACTTAATGTCAGACAAACTGATCCTAAGTCATGATGAGTAGCTCATAAACAAAAATTTTAATTGTACTTGGAAGCTGGATATTAGCCAGAGAAGATATTTTTACAAGAAAACCACAGTACAAGTGCAAAAGATCTTGGAATTGTAATAGATCAGAACCAGAATGCTGCTGCTCACACAAGTGCTTATCTAGGTGACTAAAAGATATTGCAGCTGTATTTATATAACATACTAAGATAGGTTAGCTTAAACTTGGTTTATTTGTGACTTAGCACTTAGTTGTCTGAGCCAGCTCATCTGATTAATTTGGGACTCACTGGGCTGTGCAGATCCAGAAAATGGTTTAATTCAGTAGCCAAGCTAAGCATGTTGTAGGAACCCAATCTTCAGTTCTTAAAGGGATATCACACAGAAGGAAGAGAAGGAGGTGACAGTAGCTATGATTCACTTTCTATTATCTCAGAGTGGAGAAAGAATAATGGGTATCATTGGGATAAATTATACATTAAAATATATTCTGTTTGAAGGTTAATAAATATTTGCTAAGGATAAAAACATTTGGGCAATTGAATCAGTGGTCTAGAGCAGGGGTCGGGAACCTATGGCTCGCGAGCCAGATGTGGCTCTTTTGATGATCGCATATGGCTCGCAGCAGGGGTGAAATCCTCCCGGTTCGCCCGGGCCAGTCCTTCGGCGTATAGCCGATGGAACTGGCGGCGGTTGCGGCGCGGAGCTTCTCCTGCCCGCTTTCCCGTCCCGGCTGAACACAATCACCGCTTTCCCGTCCCGGCTGACCACAATCATTTGGGTTATTTTTCCCTCTGTGCATGCGCGCGCATGCACAGAGGGAAAAATAACCCAAATGGCGGCGTTCAGCCGGGACGGGGGGAGCTAAAAAACGGCCATGGCCACATCCCCGCCGTTCTCCAGCCAAGCGGCTGAAGAAGCCCCGGAGCCCCGCCGCCAACCTGCGTCTCCTGCTGGGAAGGAGCCTCTGTCGCTGTCTCTCGCGGGGCTCCAGCCACCCTACTGAGTCCCTGACCGCGGCACCGGCAGGGTTAATGCGTATGGGAGAGGAGAGAGAGCGCTACCGCCGCCACTGCTGCTTTCACCGCTCCGATATTTCTTTGGTGGGCGCACGCGGGAGGGACCATGGAGCAGAGGCGCCCGGCAGCTTAAGGCAAGAGGCGGGTGGGAGACGCGGGCAGGAGCCTGTCGCCGCCGCCGCCACTTCTGGCATCCCCATGCCTCCACACCGCTCGCCGGGTGCCTCTGCTCAGCGGTCCCTCCTGCGCAGGCCCACCAAAGAAATATTGGAGCAGCGAAAGTAGCAGCGGCGGCGGTAGCGTGCTCTCTCCTTCCCTCCCATGCGCGTTAACCCTGCCGGTGCCGCGGTCGGGGACTCAGTCGGGTGGCTGGAACCCCACGAGAGACAGCGACAGAGGCTCCTTCCCAGCAGGAGACGCAGGTTGGCGGCGGGGCTCCGGGGCTTCTTCAGCAACCCACCCACCTACCTCGCTTGGTGCGGTTCCCCGCACTTGACGTCTTGGAAGAGGGCTGGGCGAGGGAGAAAGGAGCCACGGTGGGGATTGGTTTGCAGAGAGAAAGAAAGAAAGAAAGAAAGAAAGAAAGAAAGAAAGAAAGAAAGAAAGAAAGAAGAAGAAGAAGAAGAAGAAGAAGAAGAAGAAGAAGAAGAAAGAAAGAAGAAGAAGAAGAAGAAGAAGAAGAAGAAGAAGAAGAAGAAGAAGAAGAAGAAGAAGAAGAAAGAAAGAAAGAAAGAAAGAAAGAAAGAAAGAAAGAAAGAAAGAAAGAAAGAAAGAAAGAAAGAATCATTACCAATGCTATGATGGAAATCACCAACTCAAAGACAAATATCACTTTGGAGCAAGGAAGCTGCTACAGCAGCAACAAATTAAACAGCACAAAGACAGGGATTCTCTCAATATCCCATTGTCCCTATTGACATTTAGTTGAATTCACTTTTAAAATATATTATATGGCTCTCACTGAAATAAATTTCCAAATTTTTTGCTTTCATGGCTCTCTTAGTCAAAAAGGTTCCCGACCCCTGGTCTAGAGTGACGGTGGATTCCCTTTTGCTGAATTTGGTCAAATAAAGATTCGTGAGACATTTGTCCAGGGTGTTTTTAACCTGAATTCCTGCACTGAATATGAATTTGTCTCCTCCCACTCGAGGCTTCCCATTCTAGGCTTCAAACTAGGAGCAGCAAACTGCCAGAGGTGTTTAAGCACGAAGATATTGCAACTATATGTAAATTTAAAATAAAATAAAATAGATCATTAAAAAAGAAAGAATGCATTTTGTGCTTAAACTGTAGGTTTCCATCATGTTTTTCATCTATACGTGAATATCAGCCTCCCCTAATCTCTTAAATGTGTTCATCATGAGTAATAGAAACCTACATGCATCAGTACTAAAGAAAAGCTAATTTTAATTTACATAGCCAAAATGATTATTCTTTAGGACATCGGACTAATTTTTGCAGAGCATTTGATGCCCTCTGAAGTCTTCAGAATATGTCCCATGTATGACTCATCACAAAATCATTTCAATCACTTTTAGGTTTCTGGTAGAGTCACTTCCTGTATGAAGGTGGAGTCACTTCCTGTATGAAGTGAATTGAGTGGCAACTTGGCAAATGACTGAAAATCTGTGGCCAATAAAGGATTTATGTCACCCTTCTGGGCCCTATGGGTGAATGATTAATTATGTACATATAGGGGGAACCTAAAAATTTAATAGGTTTCTCTGTCCAACATTAAACATCATTTTGAGGGAACATCTTCTATTGTATTGTTATGGGGCCTTAATTAACTGGGAGAGGGGGAAAATTGAATGGTGTCACCACTACAGTGGTCTGTCTTAGGCTATAGCATAATTTCTCCATCATGCAGAATAAATTATCTTGGCTTCCTCCATTGCTGCATCCTGATAACAGTGGTACATGTAAGTACCATTACATATATTCATACAGAAGCTACTTTCGGGACCAAATTTTGGGCTCTGCATGAGATATCAACACATGAAGATGCAAAACAACAACAACAACACCTATTTATTTAAATATTTATTCATAGATTTGAAGCATGTCAAATCCACATTTTGGCCAGAAATGGACTGGTTTCTGTTTCTAAGCTTATTATCAAATAAGGCAAACAGCTTGGCAGAGACTAGGAGAAAAGGCCAATTTTTAATGACCAACTGGTGTGAAAACTGCTTAGGGTTGACTGGCCAAGGTAGAATGGTTACCAATGGTATGACAAGGTAGGGGGGGAATAAATCCTTCTTTACGTCCACTCTGATGGAGTGGATATGATTAGGCAGCTGGGAAAAATCCAATCCTTCTGGATGATCCCACTTTCGTGGTCTTATTTTGATTTTGCTGTTGTTGCTTAAGCCATTCAGAATTGTTGGAATTTGGTAGCCAAATTTTTGAAATATAAATACATAATAAAATGGCATGTCATTATATGGAATGGGCCATTGTGCATTTACCGTTACATTTTTAATTTTAAATACTCAATTATCATCTGTCTATGACAGTGGTTCCCAACCTGTGGTACGTGTACCACTAGTGGTACGCGAGGGCCTTCCAGGTGGTACGCGAACACTTTCGGGGTCATGAACGATTTTTAGTTAGTTATTTTTTACTTCACAAAAATGTTTACTGCCTAACACAAGATAATCTGGCAACGATTTGCAACTGTTGCCACACGCCACCCACCTGGTCCCAGCGGCCCGAGAATCCAGTTGCTGGATGCGCGGGGCCAAAAAAGGAATGGTACAATTATGGAAATAAAGTGATATCTGATTGAATTTAGTTTCTCTGGAACCAGGTGGTACGCGGCGACTGTACGGGACCTCCAAGTGGTACTCGATCACAAAAAGGTTGGGAACCACTGGTCTATGACAACAACATACCAGTTCAGCCATAGGGATGGTGTCTAACAACCATTCAACAAAACAAATAAAAGTGGCCACGCAGCTCTACACATTGAAGTTACTTTCACTGAATTCAGTGAGGCTAGTTAGCAAGTGGGTTTATTAGCCAAGCACCGTAATGATGACAAGTGATTGCAGAAAAGCAGACTTGAACCACTAGATACATGCCCTGTTGAACAACGTATCTGGCCTTGTAATGTTGATCAAGTGGAGGTCATTATTATGTCCTCCAATATCCCATTTACAATGATATCAGGGCCAAATTATTGTTGATAGGTGAACTCAAGGGCTCAGATCTTAAACAACTGAATGATCCTCTTGCAGATGTGTTTCTAGATGTTACATTTGCTCCGTTATTTAAACTTTGAATGAAATATTTAAGCTTTTTTAAATGGCATAGTTATTTTATGATATGCTATATTGTTAGGACCTGTAGTTGCAATAATAAACTTATTCAGAATGGGACAACTCAGCTCAGCCAGCTCATCACCGCCAGCTTGCCATCACCGGGTTGCCTGCTTGGCTCTCCCTTCAGCCACCCGTGGCGAGTTGTCCCTGTGCCAGTTGGCTGTGTGGAGTTGTCCTGCAACAACTTGGTAGCCGTGAGTTGGCAGAAGTGACATGCAGAGGCGAGCTGGCCACACCGAGTTGTCCTAGACCCAATTTACTTACTTACTTACTTAACTTACTTGCACTTTCTTGGATCATGAGGCACTGCACTCAGTCATCAGCCCCGGTCATCTTGTATTTGGACTACTGCAATGTGCTATACATGGAGTTTCCCTTGAAAGAATTCAGAAGCTACAGCTGACACAGAATGCAACTGCATGGACAGTCCTAGGACCCCCTAGGGATCATCATGTAGTACTGCTGTTGCGTGACCTGCAATGTTTGGTGTTTGCTTCCAGGATCAATTCAAGGTATTGGTTAACTCCTTTAAAGCATGGTAAGAGACCAGGCTATTTGAGGAATCATTTCACCCCAGTGGGATTGGCCCACCCACTTGCTCCAGCACAAGAAGGATGCTGCAAATCCCATCGAGGAACTTCAGCTGGTAGGGAACAGGAGAAGAGCCTTTTTTGCTGTGACTCCCACTCTCTGAAACATCATGCTGCTTAAGATCTGCCTCCACCCTCTTGGCCTTCTGAAAGGACCTTAAAACCTGGCTCTGCACAATTGGCTGGGGGCCCCAATGGGGGTGCTGCATGCTGAAGGTGGTTAATGGATTAAGATGATTCCACCTCTACTCCATTTGTAGTTTCTAGTTTATCCAATCTTGTGTTAATTATTAATGTTTTAACTTTTTAACGTTTTTATATTCTAGTTTTTATAATGTAAACTGCCTAGAGTTGCTTGACAGCGAGATGGGTAGCATATAACTTTAATAAATAAGGAAATAAATGCTCGCTAGGTACATAACTCAACTTCACAAATGCCATAGAAAAAACTCAGAAAGGAAGGAAGGAAGGAAGGAAGGAAGGAAGGAAGGAAAGAAAGAAAGAAAGAAAGAAAGAAGGAAAGAAGGAAAGAAAGAAAGAAAGAAAGAAAGAAAGAAAGAAAGAAGAAAGAAAGAAAAAGAAAGAAAGAAAGAAAAAGTAAAAAAGAGGGGGGAATCTATCTGTTTATAACCTAATTTAACCAAGACAAGTTTCCAATTCTGCCAAAACTACAAATAAATTTCTTAAGTAGTCAAAATCCCTTTAAAAACCTCCTAAATAAGCAGGTTTTCTGGCTTCCTATTCAAATCACTTCTCAGAGAAATGTAGCTGTTAAGTTTTCTAAAAGACTTATATAAAGAGAAATGTGATCTCTCTCTGCAGACCATCCAGGACCCTTCCTAAATTCAGCACCTGCAGTTCAGAATCCTTAATTTCTCCACACAATATTCTTTATCCTGATCGCCTTAAATTAAGAAATTCCCATATGATTGCAGAGTAGTTCTTGAGGGGGAGGGGAAGATGTTGCAGCCTCTGCCCTGTTTTCTTTAAAAGTCTGCCCTCTATTCTCTCCCCGTTTTTCTGCTTTTTTTACTTTGCTTTAAAGCTTCCCCCTTCATCCCTGTGCGCGTTAGTTAGGATGAGACGCCTGCCTTTGAAAAGCTGTTAATCTAAATACAGATCTTCAAAAGGATCCATACATTTGGAACTTTTATGGGAGGAGAAAAGAACCCTATGATTCTTATGCCCGTATTTTGTTACAGTGGCTTGGAACTCAGGCACATCTCCTCCCCTCTTTCTTTTCTACGTCTAAGATTTAAAAAAACAACGAAGCAAAAGGTCTTTCATCGCTTGTTTTTTTTTTAAACTAAAAAAGCCCAGCTTATTCTCCCCATAGAAGACATAACTCGCCTCTTTGGGAGGATGGGGAAGAACAAGCGAGGAAAAAAGGGGGGACCTTTACAATACGCAGGGCATTCGCTCTCTCTGCTGGCCTGGCATTCAAGAATCGGCCCATTTTGGGGGGCTCAGCAAGAGAGTAGAAAAGAAGCGTGGGGGTCTATTGAGAGTGCTCTGCCCCCCTTCACAACTGTGGGGCTTTATGAAACTTATCTTCCATGCCTTGTCAGGGTATTTTCTGGAGCCCAATTAGTGCTTTTGTTGCAAAAGTTCTTTTGAAAAATAAAAGAGTTTGAGCAGGCAAAAAAGGAGGAGGACGACAAAAAAAAGTGGCCGGGGGGGGGGAGGACACCGCGGGGCGGGGGGTTGAGGTCCCTCGCGTCTCCCCTCTTATTTTGACGATTTCAGTCATTACGCCGTGTAATAGTTAATATGACAACTGGACGCTGAAGTTTGTATAGAAACACCTCGGCAACAGGCGAGAGAGAGAGAGAGCGTGCAGTGGGTGGCAACTGGCGCGGGAGCGGAGCGTCCGGCCGTGCGCGCGCAATTGGCAAGATCCAGACCGCTGAATACCCGGGGAATCGAGAGAGGCGATCAAGAAAGAATAGGCACAATTCGGGGGAAATAAAATAAAGTGGGCTGCCAAGGAGACGCGAGGCAGAGAAAAGTTAACTCGTTTTGAATGTTTTCCAACTAAAGGCCCGCGTCCTAAAACCTCGTTGGTGGAGTTAAATAAATGGAACTATTTTATATGGATTTGTTACATGTCTTTTGCTCCACATTCTAGGTTGTTGTTGTTGTTGTTGTTGTTGTTGTTGTTGTTGTTGTTGTTGTTGTTCTTGTTCTTCTTCCTCTTCCTCTTCCTCTTCTTCTTCTTCTTCTTCTTCTTCTTCTTCTTCCTCCTCCTCCTCCTCCTCCTCCTCCTCCTCCTCCTCCTCCTCCTTCTTCTTCCTCCTCCTCCTCTTCTTCCTCTTCTTTCTCCTCCCTTCCCTCTTCCCCCTTCCTTCTCACTCTCGCTTTCAAAAGCGGCGTCCGGTTGATTTTTATTTTTTTTTTAGGCAAGAAGCGGCTAAAGTGTGCCGTTGGTTGTGTTCGTGCGTAATTAAACAAACAAAACGGAGGCGGCTACACTGTGGTAAACGGATGATTTCTACCCGCGCTGAGTATTTCGGAAAGATTCCTCCACCGCTTGCCTCTGCAGCTTGCGATGTAGAAAAGAAAGATGAAACGAACAGGGCAAGTGGGATTTCGGGGAGAAAGAGATCCCGACCCTTCCATTGGGTCGGCATCTCCCCTCCCCTCCCCTCCCCGTTTCTCGCTGTTTAAATTTGCTCTTTCACAATGAGGTGACCGTGGCATTGACCTCAGCACAGCGCTACTGAACGGTTTCTGCCTTCTTTTTTTCAAACCTTCATTGTTTCTGCCCTTTCTTTGGGAAACTTTTTCATTATGATTCCGTCAAAAAAAAAATTTCTATGGGTCGATGGGGAGGAGGATGGAAGGATGCATCTTATGCTCGGCCTCCAAGGACCGCCCTCCCCGCTCTGCCCCATTAGGACGCATTAAATAATGAGGGGTTTAAGCATCTTAGCTCCAGTTCATGCTAATGAGCGGTGGGGGGGGGGGGAAAGAGGACTCTCTGAGAGAAGCGAAATCTGGAGAAAGAGGGCGCCGCTCACACCTTTTTTTAAAATGTCTCCTTTCCCAAAAGGAAAATAACTCGGGTGGTGGAACCGTCGTGTGTAAGGCAAACGTAGCAAATACACCACACACACACCCTCTCCCCCCTCTCTCTCCATTCTATTTAGGCCTCAACCTTGGCAGTTTGAAGATGTGTGGACTTCAACTCCCAGAATTCCCCAGCCAGCGTTGCTGGCTGGGGAATTCTGGGAGTTGAAGTCCACACATCTTCAAACTGCCAAGGTTGAGAAACACTGATTTAAGGGCTAAGCGAGCGCCTTTTTTGGGGGGGAGGGGTTACGTGCAAACCAACAAGACTTTACTCTCCCTCAGCCGCGTCTGGCCTCTGCAAGGCGAAGCCACTTCTCGGCCCAAACGTAGCAAACACACACACACCACACACACACACACACACTCTCTCCATTCTATTTAGGGGCTAAGCGAGCGCCTTTGGGGGTGGGGGTTACGTGCAAACCAACAAGACTTTACTCTCCCTCAGCCGCGTCTGGCCTCTGCAAGGCGAAGCCACTTCTCGGCCCAAACGTAGCAAACACACACACACCACACACACACACCCTCTCTCCATTCTATTTAGGGGCTAAGCGAGCGCCTTTGGGGGTGGGGGTTACGTGCAAACCAACAAGACTTTACTCTCCCGCAGCCGCGTCTGGGCTGTGCAAGGCGAAGCCACTTCTCGGCCCCCTTTGCCCGGCGCCCATGGAAACACCCCCCTCCTTCTTTCCTCCCTAGATCCGCCTTCCCGCGCAAAGGGTCTCGGGAGAAAGTTGGAGGAAGGCGGCTGGACCGGCGGAGGCAGGTCGTGTGTCAGCATTGTAGGGCCACGTGTCCCGCGTCCATCAGCGGCCAAGGCGGGATGGAGCCCAGCGGTTCCTTCGGCCGGAAAGATCAAGGCGGGTCATTACCCATCTGGCTTCTGGCTTTCAGTTGCGGGGCTCATTCGAAAGTTTGGTGCCAAGACTTCACAGCCACGAAAGGAAGGAACGGCGCTCCCCTCTTTTTCCCCTCCCCCGACCCTCTTGAAGTTGAAACACGGTCCCTTTATCGCTCTCTGGCAGCCGCTTTCCAGCGGAGACCCCTTAGCTCAGGTAGCAGCCCTAGGATCAGGTAGCTGCAACTCTCTCTTGCAGGATAGAATGGAGGAATCTGTGACAGAGATGGAGCAAGTGGATCAGTCAGGTTTCATGCCGGGAGCCCCGAGAAGAACTGAAGTTTTTCAGTGGAAGAAAAAAAAGTTGGTGGAGCAGCCTTCTCCAACCTTGGTCTCTTCTAGGGGTGAAATTCCAAAAATTTTCCCTACCGGTTCAGTGGCAGGGGAAGGATATTGCAAAATCCCCATTCCCTCCCCACTCCTGGGAGAAGGGTATTGCAAAATAGCAATAGCAATAGCACTTAGACTTATATACCCCTTATAGTGCTTTACAGCCCTCTTTAAGCAGTTTACAGAGTCAGCATATTGCCCCCAACAATCTGGGTCCTCATTTTACCGACCTCAGAAGGATGGAAGGCTGAGTCAACCTTGAGCGGGTGAGATTTGAACAGCTGAACTGCTGAACTAGCAGTAGCCTGCAGTGCTGCATTTAACCACTGAGCCACCTCAGCTCTTCTGAGGGATTCCCATTCCCTTCCCACTCCAGGGGAAGGATACTGCAAAATCCCCATTCCCTCCCCACTCCTGTCCTGGGGGAAGGATATTGCAAAATCTCCATTCCCACCCCACTCGGGGGCCAGGCAGAGGTGGTATTTGCCAGTTCTCCGAACTACTCAAAATTTCCGCTACTGGTTCTCCAGAACTTATCAGAACCTGCTGAATTTCACAACTGGGTCTCTTCAGTTGCAGCATTAAGACTCCAAATCCTCATCAACCTAGTCAAGAATTTGTGGGGTTTCAGTTCTCAGCACAGTTTTGGAGCATTGCAAGTTAAAGGGGATGATATTGTTAAAGGATGGTGTGTAATATTGGTCATCGATTTAGATCAGAGGTCTCCAACCTTGGCAACTTTAAGCCTGTCGGACTTCAACTCCTAGAATTCTCCAGCCAACTTTGCTGGCTGGGGAATTCTAAGAGTTGAAGTCCGACAGGCTTAAAGTTGCCAAGGTTGGAGACCCCTGATTTAGATGACTTTTCATAGTATTAGACAAATGTATGGCGATGGACCAGCGATGAGTAACCCTGGGTAAAGTTTCAGAAAGGTGATTTTCTCTGAAGAACTCTTGTGCAAAACATCTAAGTTGTTTTGTAAAGTGATTTATATACAGACCCCCTACTTCTAAAATGCTTCACTGTGCTGCCTTCCTGTGGCAGTTCCAGTAAGAGCTTCTCCAGAAGCTTCGTGCACTATGTCCAATCAACTCTTGGAAATGCTGATAGTTTTCTGCCTTCACACAGTTGTTGGATGAAACTTCAAGATCATGCAAGGAATTGAGACGGATCATGTTTCTTCTGTAACAGGATGAAGTAAATTGATTGCCGAAGTGCAAAGGACTTCATTGAGATAACTCACAACTGCTTCTCATGCTTAACAACAATATCAATTAGCTTCTTCCAGATGCTGGAAAGAGTTACCTTTGGTCCTCAGGAAATGCTTATGTGCTTTCCAAGTCATCTAGTTGGCCATAATGGACAGAATAACCTTAAGGTAGGGAAGCCTTAAGCCTTAATAAGCCTTAAAGTAAGGCTTGGGAATAGTTCAATGTCCCAACGGTGCTTTTTCAAGAGGCAACTGGACTTTCTGGTTTTTCTTTGAAGATGTTTCACTTCTCATCCACTCTTCAGAGCTGAAGAAGCTTCTTGGATGAGAAGCGAAACGTCTTCAAAGAAAAACCAGAAAGTCCAGTTGCCTCTTGAAAAAGCACCTTTGGGACAACCATAACCTGGATGACTGAGAATCTCCATAGAATGGTTCAGTGCTGTTAGAAATTGGTTTGCAAGACGTCTCATGAAAACCAGTGTCTTTATATATATATACGGTATATATCTACTACTGCATATATCCATGACAGACTATTTAGGCTTAACAGTCTTCTATCATATTTAGCCACACATTGCTGTGAAGAACAATGTACTTCCCTTATAATAATTCACGATTGAAGAGGGAATTTTAACTAAGGAAGTTTATCAAAGTTCTAAATTACTTCTGCTCAACTTCTACTAAATTCCTATTGAAGTTTTGTTATGGAACTGATGATTTGTCTGGGGTATTTTGTTTTATTTATGGTTTCTAAAATTCACAATGGTGAGAGATGCCAGCTTTCTAAAGTTCTGGTCCATTCATCCAAAGCAAAGGATTTAAATGAGAAGGCAATGTGTGATTCTAAAAATATTGTTAGATATCATCCTGCATTGTGGGCCATGCTAATTGGGGCAAATGGGGACTTGGAGATGTGTGTCTGAAGCCAATTATTTCATATGTCTGACATAATTAGGGCACTTCTGATTTTTAAATATATTTTATGTATTTTATGTATAGAGAGCCGAGGTGGCGCAGTGATTAGAGTGCAGCACTGCAGGCTACTTCAGCTGACTGCTAGCTGCAGTTCAGCTGTTCAAGGTTGACTCAGTCTTCTATCCTTCTGAGGTTGGTAAAACCCAGATTGTTGGGGGCAATATGCTGAACTCTGTAAACCGCTTAGAGAGGGCTGTAAAGCACTATGAAGCGGTATATAAGTCTAAGTGCTATATAAGTCTAAGTGCTATTGTATGTATCAAATACATAGATATTTGATTACATACTGAGGCAGTAAACTAGTTATGTTGGTTATATGCTACAACAGATCAATTGCTAGAGAGGGGTAGTGGCTTTCATTTCTGCTGGAGAGCTTTCTGCTGGAGTGTGATTGTGATATACCTTTGGTTTTGTCTAGGATGGTCCTTTTGTGTTTTTTGGAGGAATGATGGAGTAACTGGTCATATTGGAAAATAATTATTGTAGCCTTGGATCATTTTCCTCAATAAATTGTGTTTTGTGTCTTGTTTTTAATTGAGTTCTCTGTATATAGTTCTAGGGCTTGTGTTGTAGATCATATTTATGCAGAAATATTGAAAATTCAAAAGGCTTCACAAACTTTTAAGCACCATAGCACATAACTGTGATAGTTTGTGTCGACATACTCTTGCCAAGTTGGACAACAATAGGAGTAAAGAAGTGCCGTACTTGCATTCCTGTAACAAATTGCCAATCAGTAGCAAATCATCATGACTACAGTATGCAGTCCTTTGGGAGTTGGGCGGCATATAAATATAATGAATGAATGAATGAATGAATGAATGAATGAATGAATGAATGAATGAATGAATGAATGAATAAATAAATAAATAAATAAATAAATAAATAAATAAATAAATAAATAAATAAATAAATAAATAAATAAATAAATAAATATAATCCAAACTTGAAGATTCTGTTTAATAGGTAAAGTGAGGCAAGGAGGAGCATCTGTCTAGAGAGCTCAGACCATAACTTTCCTGACTTTCTTATGCCTTGGGACCTGTTCGAATAAGGACAATGAACTATTGCTTAAGCATCTTGTGTGAAAGCAGCCTACAAAAACTTGTAGAAGCCTCCCTAGTAGTCAAAAGCTGGTACTGTAATTAATTTGTGGAGACTGATGCTGACAGTTGATCAGTTTCTGCCCTGATCTATCTATCTATCTATCTATCTATCTATCTATCTATCTATCTATCTATCTATCTATCTATCTATCTATCTATCTATCTATCTATCTATCTATCTATCTATCTATCTATCTATCTATCTATCTATCTATCTATCTATCTATCTATCTATCTATCTATCATCTCAATGCCTTTGTAGATCAAGCACTGCTGGTACTAGGATCACAGTCTAACATAACACAATCTTCCTAATCTTCTAAGTGCAATAGCACTTAGACTTATATACCGCTTCACAGTGCTTTACAGCCCTCTCTAAGTGGTTTACAGAGTCAGCTTTTTGCTCCCAACAATCTGGGTCCTCATTTTATCCACCTTGGAAGGATGGAAGGCTGAGTCAACCTTGAGCCGGTGAGATTTGAACTGCTGAACTGCAGCTAGCAGTCAGCTGAAGTAGCCTGTAGTGCTGCACTCTAACCACTGCGCCACCTCGGCTCGAAGTGCCCTCCAAGCCTATTGGACTAGATAATTATCATCCCCAGATATGAATAGTAGTAGAACGTGGCAATTGTTGAAATTCAGCCCATGTGGAAGACACCAAATTGAAGAAAACTTTATAAGGGTGAGATTTTCTGGTCACTAGTTGCAATCTGTTGAAGGTAATCTCTTGGGGGACAACAGTGAGCATGGAGTGAGCTGGGAGTAGGAAGAGTAGAGTGGGAGCAACAACCAAAAACACATGCCATTCTGTCCAAGACAGGCACTATACTCTTACAATATATTTAAACTGATTAATTTTAAAAGATATCCTTTTATGGCAAATAAATTAATATCTTGAAGATTAATTGCAACTCTGCCAGTCCTATTTACTTTCTGGGATCTCACTTTAAGTTTCCTCCCCTTTTTAGTGATGTTTCTCAATCTTGCGAGCTGTTTTAGTAATTGTTAAGAAATGTTGAATAGTGCTGCATGTGGTGCGCCAGGAAATTACAGCCACTCTGGTGGAGCCAATTTGGCTTGGCTCCAGCAGTTCTGGCTGATCATTGACTCCATTTGGACAGGAAAAAACTATAAACAAACCCCCTTTTGAAGTATAACATGCTGGCTTGTTTGTTCTGAAACTTGTCCTCTAGTTTGCTCTATGATGCTGATCATTCTTCTGTTAATTTGTGACTCAGAAGTTAACCTACAGCTCAGTCCTTACAAGTATAACATGCAGGAAGGGTTGATCAGACTTTTGAAAGAAATGGGAGAAAGAGCTGTGCTTTGATTTGAGACTAGGAGAGTTCACTCAATAAGGCAGGCTAGGCTACAATGGGGGAACTGTGCTTCAACCTGTTTTGGAATTCATTGTAGTATATTAGTACATTGTATGACCCATGTGGAGATGCGCCAGTCAGGTGTTAGTGGAGGCTGAATTATCAGGCCAGGGCCTTGGTAATTGAGAATGACTAATACTCTGGGGATGCCTGGATAACTTTGAAGGTCTGGAGCATTTACAAGACCACGAGCAGGTTCAGAACTGAATGTAGAGGAAACATCATCCAAAGTTGGGGAATTCTAAAATGAGAGAACAGGAAGTTGAGTTACTGGTTTTTGCCAGCCCTGGTGCGAATAGAATTGGAGGAGTGATTCTCTTGAAAGATAAAAAGAGCAAGTGAAAAATAAGTGGGTGGCTGTAAGAGTGGGGGATAGCTGATCTAAGTAGCTTGTTACCAAATGACCAACTGTTCCAGGAACTTAGATAATTTGGATGAATGAGAAGCTGGACAATTGGAAGGACTTAGGAGATTGTACCTTGAGATAGATTGGTTTGTTATGGGAATAAAGTAGTAGGCAATCATTGGTAGGTGGGCAGAAAAATGGAAGGAGGAGGTCAGATTGCAGTGGCAATGAGTGGAGGAATATATTTTAGGGGAAGAATGTAATTTGTTGCTAGTTCCCACCTCTAATGCTTGTTTTGAGGCCCGGGTGACTGGACTGTTGGACTCAAAATTGTTTCAGATAAACAACAGGTCCTTATGTAACAAGACCATGAGCTACGCTTGTGACCAAGATTGGTATGTATTACCAACTTGCTTCAGCAAACTGAGTTGGGCAAGGGTGGTCATGCTACTCCAGGTTTCAGATCCTGCACCAATCTTAATGCCAAGGCAGTGTGGATGAAGGGACAGTGATCTTCAAGGATACTAGTCTTGTCCAGAGCTGTGACTCATTTTATTTATTTGCAATATGTATAAAGTTGTCCATCCTATGCAAATTAATCATGGATGGCATACCATGATAAAAACTAATTTTAGGGATCTTCTGGATCTCAGGAGGAGGTTCTGGATCTCAGAAGTGGTTGACTATGAGTGTCTTTATGTAAGGTTGGGACAAGCTAGGGAGTCTGCCTAGGTATTGTTTACCTTGCTGCTTGGTACATTCCTTGGCTTTCTGAAACTCATCACTGTTCTTGTGTTTGCTTCCAATCCTTGAGGACTTCTTGTGTGGGGTTCTGGGAGACTACAAAATTCATGAACTCGCTCTCAAGCAACTTCTCCTTATCTACAGATTCCAATAGGTTCCTTGGTGTTATGGCACTGAAGGAGATAAAGTGAATAAAAATATGAAGAAACAATATGGGAAATGTGGGGAAACACTGAAAATGAACTCAACAGAACACAGATTTGAGCCTACATCAAAGTGATAACAGAAGCCAAGTGCTCTTACCTCTCTACCCTTATTGTACCTTACTAGAGTATACTCCAGCAGCAGCTCTCTTTAAGGTGACTTGATGGGTCCCAAAAGTGTTGTTCAAAAGGCAATTGGACTGTCTTGGTTTTCTTCTTTGAAAACTTCGCTTCTTGTCCATTCTTCAGTTTTTGGATGAGAAGCGAAATGTTTTCAAGGAAAAAACCCAAGAAAGTCCAGCTGCCTTTTGAACAGCACTTTTGGGACAACCATGGATGACTTGAAAATCTCCATAGATGTGACTTGTTCAGTTTTGGAGAATTTTAGGGTCTGTCTCTGTTTCCTGTGAGAGGAAGACATAGTAGAACTCCTAATCCAGTGACGGGAAGCTATAAGGATTTGGATAAAAAGAAACAGGTTTAAATCTGGTCCCAGCAAGGGTAGATTATTGTTTGTCCAGAAACTATGTGGCTCCAACTGCTCCAGGGGTTAATCTGGATGGAGTGACATTCTTCCTGAAGTAGTAGATCTATGGCTTGAAAGTTCTCCTAGATTCACCTTCATCTATTGTTTTATAGATATAGAGGTTGTGGCTAGAAGAGCAGATGACTAGCTTTGGCTGTGTCCTAGTGTAGCCATTTCTGGGGAAGTAATTTGTGATCTTCGTTTCCTGGCTAAATTAGTACGATGTCTCTACATGGGGTGCCTCAAAAGTCTATTTGAACTTGCATTAGTACAAGATCCTGCAGCTGCATGCTAACAGATAAGAGTTGCTATTTACGTACATATAACACCTGTGCTGTGGGTGCTGCATTGGCTGCCAATAGGTTTTCAGGTACAATTCAAGGGGCTGGTATAGACCTGCAAAGCTCTATATATCTTGGAATTTGGCTACTTATATGTCAGCCTTGTAAGGTAATCCAGACAACACACTAAAACTATGAGTACTAACGCTATCTCTATTGTAAGTTTACAGTAACAGAATCTTGCAAGTCTGAAAATCATTTTCCCCTTTATTTTTGCTTTCCAGAAACTGCAGGGTTCCTTCTGAGACATTTTCTGCAATCCCATTCCAGCTTTGGACTCAGAACTCTCTTATCAGATCATTGATTAGGCTGTGGATCTTCCTCCTGTCTCCCAAGGTTATTCTCACATTCCATTACATCGCAGGAGCCTGTTCTTTCAGGTGGAAACTACCTAGCTGGTGTGTTTGTCTTAGATGGGCACACTGCAGCTTCCTCCCTCATGGGAAAGTAAGGAGTGCATGCTTTTATATGGTAGCACCCACCCCTTTGAACAACCTCCCAAAATATGGATGGTTCCTTTGCTTCTGAGATTCAGGAAAACTTTAAAGAAGAAGTTGTGCAAAAAGGCATTTGTTTCTATTGTGTTTTTCACATTTTTTTGAGCCACCCATCCCATTTGGAGGTTGGCATGTGGTCCCTGGATGCCTATTTAGTTTAATTTCAGTGTTATCATTGAAATGTGATTTAATTTATTTTAGGTACAATATATTATATTGTACTTTGTTTTGTATCTTAATTGTGCAATACCATAATACTGAAGAATAAAATGGAATACAATATATCACATCGCTTATTTAATATGTTAGTCTATCATATTAAGCCATAAAACTTTGTTTAGGTGCTTGGGTATTATATAAACAAGCACTATATTTGTTAATCTGTTATGTGAACCCACTCTCGGTATTGATAGTAGTTCTTTAAAGTTTGTGAACTCCTTTGAATGTTTAATATTTGTGCATCAATATGACCTAAAATGTGATCTGTTCTCCACACAAGACCTAAACTTAGATAAATAGAATCCAGCTAAATAAATGAGCTAAAAACATTAGACCTGTTCCTTTGTTTATTGAGAAGAATTATCCAAAGCTGCATATTTGTGTCCGTCAAATGTACGTGAACCTTTGCATTCAGTACAGTAATTGCTGTGCTCTCCTCGTATGTTTCACACAACAAGTCTGAAGAACAGTCATTGCACCTTCAAGGTGGTTTGGAAAATATGGCTGAAACCCTAGAAGGGGACCACTGCTAGCCAGTGTAGACAAAACTGAGCACCACGGACAAATTTTTCAGTATTAACTAACCTCTTGTGTTTATAACTTTGACCAAAAGCCCTGCTAAGTGTCGCTTGTTTGCGTACTGATCAAAAAGCCTGAAAAATAGTGGCACTTGTATGTTGCTGTGAGTCAATCCATATTGACTCAATTAACTAGAGTGAAGAGAGAGGCAGGTGCTTATCCAGGTGCAGAGGGATTGCAGTTCCTCGTATTAATGCCCTGTCTGATGCTGTTTATTTGCATCTGGTTCCCGCTCTATGATGTATTTTAAAGCAAAGAAAACGCCAGAGTGGGATTTCCGTAAACTCATGTAGGCAGAGTGCCATCTGCTGACAAACAATCATTTAAAGGAAGAAGATCAAATGTATGAACCATTGCAAGAATTCAGTGCTCCTGCCTGACAATCAAACTGTGCCCCCACTTGCAAAAGGAGGACACCAAGATGCATAACTTGGAGATTTTGTCTGATGTTATTTCTCTTTTCAACTTGGACAGCTCAAATACTTTTTCAAACAGGGGATGCCTTCAAAAAGATTGTTTTATGTTACTTACCGGTACTTATTAAATTAATTAATAGGTTGTCCATTGCTATCTTTACATGAAATACCGTATTTTTCAGAGTATAAGACGCACCGGAGTATAAGACGCACCTTAGTTTTGGGGGAGGAAAACAAGGAAAAAAGCCCTCTGCCTCCAAGCAATTTGCCAAACAGCAAACAGCAAACAGCACAGATGATATACACTGTTTGCTGTGTATTTCTGTGCATGTGTGCTTGACCCATAGAAATAGCAAAGAATTGGAGAAATGTACATTATGCCAGAAAGTTTTCTTAAATGTAGTCACACTAACTCCTCCCAATTATTTAAATAGATCTACTCCAAGGTAACTAAACTCTAATACTAAACAGGACACTGTTACATTTCACTTGTACGGAGCTGTTAAAATTAATTAAAATTTCTGGAAGTATACATTATTCTCTATTATTTAAAATAAGATACAATAGCACTGGGCCTCTTCAGAGCAAGCATTTATTTTAAAAAGCTTCTTTATTTTGTTAAGTTGTCTAGATTTACAAGGGTCTCCAACCTTGGCAACTTTAAGACTTGTGGACTTCAACTCCCAGAATTCCACAGCCAGCAAAGCTAACAAAGCTGGCTGTGGAATTCTGGCAATTGAAGTCCACAAGTCTTAAAATTGCCAAGGTTGGAGATCCCTGGCTCTAGAACAATAATAAAGCAGTCTTTAAAAAAATAAGACTAATAATTTGAACATTCTACAGACATTTATAGTTATTCACTTACCCCCTTCCATCCAGTTCAGCAAAAAATAAAGATCTGCATGTCTCTCCCAGCTATTTGCCTCTTTGCAGTTTTAGTTTCATTTTAGCACGTGGCAAGTCAGCTGTAGGTCGGGAAGCTGCTAGTGACTTGCTTGGCTTTACATGCTCTTCCCTCTTTGCTGCAAACAGGTAAATTGCTGGAAGACAGAGGCCAAAGGGTGGGGGTGGCTGGCTGGCTGGGGCTACATTCGGTGTATAAGATGCATCCAAGTTTTCACCCTCTTTTTGGGGGTAAAAAGGTGCATCTTATACTCTGAAAAATACGGTAGTTAAAAATAAAATATTATAGAAAGCATATAAAAGAAGTATCCATAAAAAGAGTACCAGCACCATCAAAACGGAGAAGTTCACCAATTTATCTAATCCTAGGCCTGTGAGAAAAACCAGGTTTTAGGGGGTCATTTAAATAGGGTCAAAGTGGGGGCTATGCAAATCTTGGAGGCCCTTTTACAGAGGGCAGGTGTTGCAAAACAGATTTCCTTGGTCCCATCAGCTGACACTGTCTATTTGATGGTATCCAAAGCTTGCTGACTCTGCGTCATCATTTAGGAAGGACAGAAGCTATGGAAGACAGGTGGCCATTCAAATAACCAGCCTATGCCAGGAAGGGCTTTATAGCCAGTAACCATCACCTTGAATTGCACTGGGAAACCTACTGGTAACCAGTACAGTTCACAAAGCGGAGGTGATGTGCACGTGCCATAGCATGCTCATAACGGTTAGTGTCACTGAGTTGTGGAAAAGTCATAGCTTCTGATTAGTTTTCAAGGGGAGCTCCATATAAAGCACATTGCAATAATTCAAATACACAATGAACAACTGTCTTAAGCCACCTTTCCAGGTAGTTTCTCTATGAGAGACAAGGGTGGTTTTAAATTTTGATAAATACACAATAAATCACAAATGAATTTGTGTGAAGGGCTTCCTGGTCAGAGTTGCCACCCACTTCCTGAACAGGAACTGTAAGTCTATAAACACCCCAAATTGTACTAATAGAACATATTGTCACTCTAGCATCATAGGATATAGCAATCCAGGATCTACATGCAGAGTGAAACTACCAGTGAATACAATTTGGAGTTGCTGTCCTTTTCACAGTTTGTTTTAAGTCTTGGGGGCCACTCCCTACTTGCACCCAATCATGTAAGTAGAAATATGCCCTAGCAAACTCTTTTTTGTGCCATGTCCCCATCAATTGATTCTGTCTCTCCTAAAGGGACATTTTATCATGTTTGGTGGGTGTGTAAAAAAACCCAGAAAATGTTGGATTCAGTACATGCACTAATTCAGAAGATTTTTCAAGACTAATGCACAATTGAAACCAGAGACATATCTTTGGGGATTAATGGATAAATAGCTAGAAAAAAGGTAATGGCACTTTGTTTTTATATATAATAACTGCAACAAGATTATTATGTGCTTGAAAGAGGAAAGGTTTGGGACTAGTCACAATGGAAGAATGGTTGGTGAGAATGATGGAAGTTGCAGAGATAGCTAAATTGACTTCTTCGATTGCAGAGAAGACAATATCTACAATATATTTTTGCCGACTATAAACTTCTTATGGACTTTTTGCAAGAAATGGAAAAAAATGAACTTTTGATTTATGGTTTTGATGATTAGAAAATGTTAGATAATAGAAAAAAGACAGCCTTTTTGTAACCATAGAGCAAAAGATAAATTTGTAATCACTTGTATTTGTTACACAGGAAATTGAAGTTTCTTTCTATTTTTTTTATACCTTCCCTTTCTTTCTCTTGGCCTTTTTATAAATTCTGTATCAGTTTTTGTTAGTTTTTAATTTTCTTTTTAAGACTTTTAATAAAAATTATAGAAAAAATAATGGCTTTATCTCTTCTCATTCCCTGGATATAACATCCACATGTTGCCTTTTGTACTAAATTCATCCTGTTTTTTTACAGTTGCCCAAGCTTCATAGAGAAGCTGGCATTAAAAATAATTAAAATTGTGAGACACACGTATCCAAATGAATGCAGAACTAAAAAAAAGGTGGATTTTTTAAAAATAAGACTGATATCATGCTTGGTCCCTGTCAAAAATACTCACTGGGAAATCTAGGTGGCTCCCAGTGTCCCCAGGCATTCCACAAATGTTAGGTCCATTATGAATTTCACTGAACTCATTTGGGTTTCTAGCAGAACTGCGTGATTCAGACAGCAATTTATACAAACAGATGGAAAACATGGGGGAGGGTTGAAAGTACTTTCATTTCACTGTCAGTTGGCCACAGTTTCATGTTTGATTATCTGAAAATGAGTGACGGGAATCTTGTGAAATTTACCAATCTGATGCTCTTACTTCTGTGCAGACAGGACAAGACAAGGACGAATATAATTTATGTTCTTGCTTATTTTGTGGTTTTATTCGCAGGAAATTTGCCCCCGTTTAAATTTGAATGCATTCCTCAGGATTGGGCAATAAAAGATTCTCTCCCTCTAATATAAACTTAATGAAATAAATATGAATAAACCATTATTTGGAACTCCTGTTTGGTTGGATCATTCATTTAGGATAGAATAACAGAGTTGGAAGGGACCTTGGAGGTCTTCTAGTCCAACCCCCTGCTTAGGCAGGAAACCCTACACCACTTCAGACAAATGGTTATTCAATCTCTTGTTAAAAACTTCCAGTGTTGGAGCATTCACAACTTCTGGAGGCAAGCTGTTCCATGGATTAATTGTTCTAACTGTGAGGAAATTTCTCCTTAGTTCTAAGTTGCTTCTCTCCTTGATTAGTTTCCACCCATTGCTTCTTGTTCTACTCTCAGGTGCTTTGGAGAATAGTTGACTCCCTCTTCTTTGTGGCAACCCCTGAGATATTGGAACACTGCTATCATGACTTCTCTAGTCCTTCTTTTTATCAGACTAGACATACCCAGTTCCAGCAACCGTTCTTTATATGTTTTAGCCTCCAGTCCCCTAATCATCTTTGTTGCTCTTCTCTTCACTCTTTCTAGAGCAGCGGTTCTCAACCTGGGGGTCTCGACGCCTTTGGGGGGTCGAACGACCCTTTCACAGGGGTTGGGAGACTTCGCCCGGACCCTACCATTTTGGTTCTTTTACCCTCTGCGTATGCGCAGAATGCTTTGCGCATGTGCAGAGGATAAAAGAACCCAAATGGCAGTGGCGGGGTGGGGTGGGGGTCGTGGTGATGGTCACGGTGGTGGGGTGGGTCGTGGTGGGGGCGCAGGGGCGGGTCACAGGTCGCGGCATTAGGAAGGTTGAGAACCACTGTTCTAGAGTTTCAGCATCTTTTTTACATCATGGTGACCAAAACTGGATGCAGTATTCCAAGTGTGGCCTTACCAAGGCATTTTAAAGTGGTATTAACACTTCACATGATCTTGATTCTATTCCTCTGTTTATGCAGCCTAGAACTGTGTTGGCTTTTTTGGCAGCTGCAGCACACAGCTCGCTCGTATTTAAATGATTGTCCTAGGATCAAAGGACAATCCTTCCTCTCACAGTTACTACTATTGATGTCAATTGATATTGAGGCTGAGATTGGCAGGGGAGGTTTTCTGGGAGAGGGTATCAATAACACTTAGACTTACATACCGCTTCACAGTGCTTTACAGACCTCTTCAAGTGGTTTACAGAGTCAGCATATTGCCCCCAACAATCTGGGTCCTCATTTTACTGACCTCAGAAAGATGGAAGGCTGAGTCAACCTTGAGCTGGTCAGGATTGAACTCCTGACTGTGGGTAGAGTTTGCCTGCAATACTGCATTCGAACCTCTGCATACCACAAGTAGGAGGAAATTCCAGGACAGAGATTTCATATGGCCTTCAAGTCCAGATGGCCCCAGTTGGGATGTAGCCACTCATAGCAACATGGCAACAGTCTGTAGAAGGACTATAGAGATCACTCATAGTTAACCAACTATGGTTAGAACCAGAACTACGATCTAAAGACTATCTTCAGAAGTCTCTCTGGTATTGCTACAAGCAAGCAGCATTGTTATTTTTGGTTCATATGGGTAGGGAAGGAATATATCCAGAACTGGAATTACAGAATTGCACAATGCAAACCATAAGAAGACAAGAAATAATTCATGCAGTCATCCAAACAGAAAGCACATGTAGAAGGATAAAGGAGCACAGTTTTGACTTTTGTAACTTACGTCCAAACCATGGTGCCTTTTGAGTTGAAGGGGGTGGAGCAGAGGGGTGTGTGAAGAAAACCCCCACCTTTGTCCAAACTTTGCCAAAGAATTGAGATCAAAAGAGGGGACGAGCCTTCAGTTGTAAACTCAGCTTTAAATATGTGTGTTCATAGTTTGTAGAAGATCCTGCAAACATTGTAAAACCATTCTAGGAAAAATACTGTTCATTAGTGCTTGGGGAAAAAAACAAATTAAAAGTCAGCAACATGAATGGAGATCTTTTCCAAGTAAGTGCACTATATTAAGAGGATGTTTTATGAAGGCATTTAAATGTTATAAATAAATATTAATATGTATTTTTAAAGAATGCATAATGTTGCAGTTACTAGTTATACAACTGACACTAACTTTCAATTCTATGTCTTCAACAGCAAGGTAATTATAGGCAGATATAAATCATTATCTTTCTATTTTTGCATATTAACCGGCTCTTAAATGCATAAATGCTGAATCTGACAATCCTATGTCTACTTTTATTTTATTATTTTATTTTATTTCGATTGTTCTGGAACAGGGAAAGGGGGAATAAACTTGCAGGCATAGCATTTTTTCCGCATAGATTTTCCTATGAATAATTTGTATTATGATAAATATATGTTTACTTGAGCTACTGTGAAGAAAGTTAGGTATTTATGAGAATGTTTCCAGCAACAAATAAATAAGGTGTTGGTTTTGAACACAGTTATATAAGTGTATGTTATGTCTGACCTACATAATTTCTATCTATACATTGAGATTTAAAATACATGTTCATGTTAAGTAACTGCAGTTAAACACCATTCTAATATCTCATGCAGCCTTCTTAGAATCTGGAGATGAATCCTGGTGAATAATATTTTTGATGAATTATGTGATAGATAGAAATATGCTGACCACGGACACCAAAAGTTATCTACAATTAGAAACCCCAGATCCTTGAATTTGTGAGCAAAGGAATTTGGGAAAGGAAAATAATGTCATCCAATTTTTTATGGCAATGTTTCATTTCTTTCCCCAGTATAAGCAAGTATCCTCAAATGTATTTGCTTATCACCAATGGTTAAGCATATCTGAAATCTGGTGAATGCCTGCCTCAGTGTAATAGGAAAGTTGGAGTAGTGATTATATCAAATTGTTTTCAACTCTTAATGAACACATATATTTTTCCATGACAAATTATCTCTAACTTGGTCTTTCAGGTCTTCCAAAGGTGTACTGATCGTTATTGTAACTGAGCCCATGCACCTTGTTACTGGCTGTTTTCATTTCTTTCTTTCCCTTTTCCCTAGCGTTACATTTTCCAAAAACATAGGTCTTTGCATAGTGTGTCCAAAATAAAATAATTTCAGCCTGGTAATCTGTGTCTCAAGTGAGAACTCTGGATTGAATGGTTTGATGATAAGTTGTTTTCTTGGCTGTCAACAATATTCTCAAGAGTCTTCTCCAACAGCAAGTTCGAAGGCTTCAATAATCTTCCTACTGTCTTTCTTCAAATCCAACTTTTGTTTTCATAAGGAACAGGGAATACAGTAGTTTACATAATTCTGGTCTTTGGAGTTATAAGATAGACGGAGACTTATCTAACAGTTGGATGCATTTGAAAGCAGAGAAACTTCCACCTCTTCCTATGTATCTAGACCAGGGGTTAGCAACCCGCAGCTCTGGAGCCGCATGTGGCTCTTTCATCCCTCTGCTGCAGCTCCCTGTTGACAGTTGGCTCCACAATTGATAGGGCTTTCGGTTAGGACAGGTAGAGGAAAAAGAATGCGCTAGGAGGAGACTCTATGGCGGGGGAACTGGACTTCTGGTCGGCAGAGGAAAAAGGATGCCATGCTAGGAGGAGACTCTATGGCAGGGGAAGTGGACTTCTGGTTGGCTCCGGAATTGAACAGGGGTGTTCCGGTTAGGACCTTTGCGGCTCTTTGAGTGTTTAAGGTTGCCGACCCCTGCTCTAGACTCTGGAAACAAATGGCAGATTTGCCTTTCAATTGCATTGAGCTGTCCCTATTTCAGAGGATTCCTTCAGCTCGGATAATCTCTGAACCAAAATATTTAATATTAATGGACTTTTAGCTGCTGCTGTTTCTTATTCTCCAAACAGTTCAGTAGTCCCATGGCTTTTGTGGATGGAACTCTAGCACTTTGCTATGGCTTCTTTTTAAAAAGCTGCTTTTCCATATTAACTAAAGTGGAGCTAAACAAATACCACAGTGAAATCCACTAATGAATTCCTGATTTTCAAGAATAAAAACAAAGGATGTACACAACATCAAATGTACCCTGCTGGGATAAATTTAGCAATTCTGGATCTGTTCAAGATTTTCCTCATAAGAGGGTATAACATGCCCCCACCCACCCCCGCTCTTCTCAGTCTTTGAATGTGCTTAATTTCCTCACAATTCCTTAATTAGGAAGATTGCTTGTAGCAATGAAGCAACAAAGAGCTTTATTTTTGTGTCCAGACATTTTTCTCATCCTCATCCTAAAATATATTGACCATTCAATTGGTTCTCCAACATGAAGAGTTTAATCAAAATTCTTTGAGTTGATATATTTTTTCCTCCTTTTTGTAACAAACATTTACTGAAAACAGACATTTCTGTTTACCAAAAGCCACCGACTGGTTCTAGCTGAACCTTTGTCTGACATTTATTAAATACCAGTGGTGAAATCCAATTTTTTTTACTACCGGTTCTGTGGATGTGGCTTGGTGGGCGTGATGTGGCTTGGTGGGCGTGGCTTGGTGGGCGTGGCAGGGGAAGGATACTGCAAAATCTCCATTCCCACCCCACTCCAGGGGAAGGATACTGCAAAATCTCCATTCCCTCCCCACTCCAGGGGAAGGATACTGCAAAATATCCATTCCCTCCCGACTCTGGGGCCAGCCAGAGGTGGTATTTGCAAGTTCTCCGAACTACTCAAATTTTCCGCTACTGGTTCTCCAAACTACTCAAAATTTCCGCTACCGGTTCTACAGAACCTGTTAGAACCTGCTGGATTTCACCCCTGTTAAATACCCTTCATGAGCTTCACAGGCTTGTTCTGGGCCAGTGGATTAATGTCACAAATGATATACACTGGAACAAGTATAGGCTATTTAACAAGAAGTTCTCTTGTCTCAGACTCAACACGTACAGCTTAAGACACTGAAGAAATAGCAGCAAGAAAGACCGGCAATACTAATACAACTGAGAAGGAGGAGGTAGACATCAGATTTGGTTTTTTTTTTATGAATTTTAAGAAAGCAAGCTTCTAATCATCATTGCTGTAAAAACTTAATTTGCCAAATTTAAGAACAGAGGAACATCTTGCAAATAGAGAAATTCAATCCATTGCTTCGCAACAATCTCCTCCCATTCCAGCCAATATATAGTCTTCAGCCCAATATATAGACTGAAACATATGAAGAACGGTTGCAGGAATTGGGTATAGAGAAAAGAAGGAGTAGGGGTGGGGGACATGATAGCAGTATTCCAGTATTTAAGAGGCTGCCATAAAGAAGAGGACATCAACTTATTTTCCAAAGCACCAGAAGGCAAGACAAGAAACAATGGATGGAAACTAATCAAAGCGAGAAACAACCTGGAATTAAGAAGAAACTTCCTAACAGTGAGGACAATTAAGCAGTGGAACAGCTTGCCTTCAGAAGTTTTGGGTGCTTCATCACTCGAGTTTTTATAGAAAAGACTGGATAGCCCCCTGTCTGAAATGATATAGGGTCTCCTGCTTGAACAGGGGGTTCGACTAGAAGACCTCTGGTTCTGTCCAGCTCTATTCTGATTGACTGTGCAATTCAAATTTTATGAAGCTTGCTGCTGCAAGGAAACAAGCCAATGGCAAGAACTGTCATTTTAAACATGTTTAACTTTTACAACCTTTTCCCCCCTGTCTTTTTATATGTGAGCTAAAGTGGACATGAGTTGTAAAAATAGGGTAAAACAGCTAGCCAGATTCAATTTTAGAACTTAGAGTTGATGTAATTAGTTTCCAGACACCAAAGCGTTGTAAATAATTTCATATTTATTATATAGGAATCCAGGTACATTGAAGAGAACACTTCCCAGAAAGACGCAATCTCTCTGATTTTTTCCCTTAATGAAGAAGTTGGAGCCTTGGCTAAAGTCCTTCGCATATTTGAGGTATGTATTTTACCAAAGCAGTTGTAGGAAGAGAGATCGCACCAAGGCTGCACAATGACAATCCAGCCATCATGGATGCAGTTCCCAGTTGTCATCGTCTTTGTGGTTAATCTCAGATGACATCCTAAAGTCATCACCTCCCAAACCTGCCTGTGTTAAAAAGTCTGGCTGTTACTCTTTTGTTCCCTTGCTCCTACAGTATTCTGTGATATTGGCTGTTTGGCAAGAGAAAATGGTGAGAAATTGCAGAAAGCATCAACTGAAAATAAGATGGATTTTATATTTACCAAAATCTGTTATCCAATTTCTCTCAGCCATGCTTCACCTGCAAAAAATACTTCTATCTTTTTTGTCTATCACACCAATTTCTTTAGAGCAGCATGGTGGTTCAGCAGTTATGACTCTGTGCTTGTTGGCTGAAAAGCTGACAGCTCAGGTTCAAGACCTGAGTGCAACGCAATGGGGTGTCCTCCCATCCTCGCCCCAGCTCCTGCCAACCTAGCAATTTGAAAGCATGCAAATGCGAGTATATAAATAGGTACCACTTTGATGGGAAGGTAACAGTGTTCAACACTGTTCAACAGTGCTCCAACACTGGAAGTTTATAAGAAGATGTTGGACAACCATTTGTCTGAAGTAGGGAGGTTGGACTAGAAGACCTCCAAGGTCCCTTCCAACTTTGTTGTTGTTGTTGTTGTTGTTGTTGTTGTTGTTGTTGTTATTATTATTATTATTATTATTATTATTATTATTATTATTATTATTATTATTATTATTATTATTATTATTATTATTATTATTATTGATGACATGACCAAATATCTTTGGACAGTACTGACTCAATGGCCTTGAAACGGAAATGAGCACAACCGCCTATTTGGCCATGACTCTTTTACCCCTCACTTTTTTTTTACTAATTTCTTTAGATAATTTTTACAGTGTTTCTTTTAAACATATCTCGCTGTTATAAGATGGAAGTGCTGTTGGTTCTTCTTCCGTAGTTATCACTCTGTAGCTTCACTGCCTGTTTTGCTAATTTGAAAAAGACATCCCCCACATTTGCTTCTGTTCTCCAATATAACCTAAGGAGATATTACCTCTCTGGAACAGAGGGGTGGGGGAATGATCTCAAAGCTACAAGAGAATCAGTTGTGTATTTCTGTTTATCACCACAACATTTGACATGGTGAAATGCTTACATGATGGATTCATTAAAATTTCATCCTGGAGAAAAATCTATATGGATAAGAGTTGACATTGACTTGATGACACATCATCATCATCAATCTTCTTCTTCATCATCTAGTTCAGAGGTCAGCAACCTGCAGCTCTGGAGCCGCATGTGGCTCTTTCATCCCTCTGCTGCGGCTCCCTGTCACTGGTCGGCACCATAATTTTGAGAGGAGCTTCTGGTTGGGGAGGAGCAGGGCATGCCAGGAGGAGACTCTATGGCAAAGGGTGGGTTTTCCGGTCAGCTCCACAATTGATAGGGCTTTTGGTTAGGACTAGTAGAGGAAAAAGGACACTGAGCTAGGAGGAAACTCTATGATGGGGGAACTGGACACCTCCAGAATTGAATGGGGGGCTTCCGGTTAGGACCTTTGTGGCTCTTTGAGTGTTTAAGGTTGCTGACCCCTGATCTAGTTGATCTGATCTTACATGGTGCAAGCAAGCATCCTGATGATGTTTTTGTTTAAACATGTTTTAACATTCCTTCCTATTGTATTTAATAGAACTTTATGTCCTTCTGCAACTAGAAAGTCTCATTAAACCGCTCAGACATGAAAGGCAAACAAGACATTTCAAGGACAACTTACACTAACATTCTCTTTACTGTAGAATACCGCACATTATATTTAATTCATATAATTCACCTTGAGAAGGCTTTTTTTAAAGAAATATGCCCTCAATTTCAGACATAATATATAATTAATATAATTGCATTGATCATATTTGGAAGCCTCTTAAATCTGTCTCTTGATATGGTCATAAGAAACTACCTTAAAGTGATTTCTTAGAAGTTTTCTTCCCCTGCAAAAGAAGCTTCTTTTCCCCTCTTTTCCACCAAGTGTTTCATAATTTAAAATAGGGGTCCCCAAACTTGGCAACTTTAAGACCTGTGGACTTTAGCTCCCAGAATTCTGGGAGTTGAAGTCCACAAGTCTTAAAGTTGCCAAGTTTGAAGACCTCTGATTTAAAATTTCTCTTACTGTTAATTCTTACCTCATTCTATTCTAAGAAGTGATGAAATCTGCCACAACTGGAGTTGTTTCCAGTTGCACATCTTTCCATCACTCTGAAAACAGCCTGGTTATCCACATTTCCCAGACTGGGAAACTTTTTTAAAAATGGAAACAATCCCACAACCCTAAGAAAAGGAATTTCCCTGTGATATCCTCCTTTGGGATTTAAGTCTGAGAAGCCAGAAATGAATGTACAATGAAATGAATGTACAATGAAAGATGGAATATTCATATGCACTTTTTAAGTCCATTGTAAATATTCCCGACTTCAGTCTTGAAAATTTCATTAAATGTTCTGGGTGGGGAGAATCAAAAGCAGCTGGTTTCTAATTGAACTGAATGAAAATGGTTGTGATGGGAACAGAGAAAGAAATTATGACAGCAGCACTAGTTGTTTTCATTGTCAGATATATTTCCACATGTTCTGAATTATGCAGAACCGTTCTATAGAGAGCACAGATACTCTTTATCCACCACCCCCATGTAAGAGCGATAAAGATAATGATAGTATGATAATACCTCTACTTGCTTTCTAGTAACTAGCTTCCCTTTTGAAATTTTTGTGGTTTTGTGGTTTTTGCTTTTATTTATTTCTTTCTTTAAAGAAGATATAGTATGGGCTTTAAATGCACTGTATGTCTAGGAAAAAGTTATATAGAAACACAAATTGTGTAATGAACAGAGTCCCATCAACTTTTTATTTAGGAAAATAACAATTCAGCTGCAAATGGAGAGGAAATACAGGGTGGTAAAAAACAGATAGATTTTTTTTCTTCTTCTTCCTGAAGCTTCTGTTTCATAACTGAAGATATATATATATATATATATGTAGGTCTTTGGGTATTCGGGTTTTCTCCCGTGTGAAATTGGAAGTGTCTTGGCGACGTTTCGATGAAGTCTCATTCATCATCTTCAGGCTGGTGTCTTCTGCTTCCTGCTTCCAAAATTTTGCTCCTAGAAGCAGGAAGCAGAAGACACCAGCCTGAAGATGATGAATGAGACTTCATCGAAACGTCGCCAAGACACTTCCAATTTCACGCGGGAGAAAACCCGAATACCCAAAGACCTACATATATATATATATATATATATATATATATATATATATATATATATATATATATATATATATATATATATATATATATATATATATATATATATATATATATATATATATATATATATATATATATATATATATATATATATATATATATGTTTTCCTGTCGTGTTATCCTGGTGTACCCAAATATGGGAGAGAAAGCATCACAGCTTCCATTTTTGCCTTTCAGCCTCTCACTGGGACTGTCCAGGCAGTTTTTTACATAGCCGACACACTAATCTATATGTGTAGGATTTTTTGCTGATAAATGAAATAAATGAAATAAATGAAATAAATGAAATAAATGAAATAAATGAAATAAAGTCTCCCTTTATTTTCATTTATCAGCAAAAAATCCTACACACACACACACACACACACACACACACACACACACACACACACACACACACACACACACACACACACACACACACACATATATATATATATATATATATATATATATATATATATATATATATATATATATATATATATATATATATATATATATATATATATATATATATATATCAATGATTACCCAGAATGAGATGTGTAAAACCTCCCTTTCTGTGTTCAATGACTTCAGAATGGATTTTCAATCGACGCATCTACTGTAACTCAAACATTGCTCAAAAGATATACAGAAAGTTTGAGTTACTTGCATTGATTCAAAATCCCTCAGCATCCCTCATACCAGGGGCGAGTTGCTCTCTTACAAGGGTTATTTTCATCCTTTTGATGAAGCCCATCCTGTGAGGATTGATTTAAAATAAAAAGATGTATTAATCCTAGTAGTGTCAGCTAACTATATTGCTTAGTATTTTAGCAAATAAATAAAAAGAAAGCAAAATCATGTTGTACAATGTTTCTGTGATCAGATCAAGAGAGAGTCTCGATCCAAGTCCAACCAAATAAAACCTGTATGTAGATCAGGTTCAGCGATGGGTTGCTCCCAATTCGGCCTGGTTCTGCGAACTGGTAGCGGTGGTGGTGGGAGGCTACGCCCACCCATCTGGGACGCTTCTGCACATGCGCAGAAGCGTCACGCATGAGTGCAACCGTGCACGCAAACCGGTAGCAACGGGTTTTAGAAGCCACTACTAATCAGGTTCTTTACTGATTACTGATTAAAAATTCACTTATTGATAGCAACAAAAACATTACAAATACTCCGTAGCAGCTTAAAGACTAATATACTTTGTCGATGTGCTACTTGGCTTATGGAATAGTATCCTGAGAAGCAGTATATGTTCTTGGTTTTTGGTTTTTTTTGTTTTTCTCATCAGGATGTTAATCAGATGGATTCTCTTGGAATTAACTTGAATGGAGGTTGAAATGCTGTTCTTCAATCTGATGGAGAGCTTGGCTGCATTTCTTAGTCGTGTATAAGAGTGGAGAAACAATATTTCTTTAACCTCTTTCTCCTGAGGTGGCTCAGCCTCCATAGACACGTTGGCCTTCCCCTGCAGAGCTCTTGCGAAGCTGTGATGAGTGTGCAGCTCTGTTCTTCATTCATCTCATAGAATCAGCTTGACACATGAAAATTCAGAGTTAGAGTACCTCATGGATGACAAGCTAGTCTTGTCTGAAGATGTCTAGTGGTGGAGACAGGCATTGTCTGGGCTCAGCAGCAAAGCAGCTTGTTAGCATCTATATGTGAGGTCTTCAAGGAATTCTAGGGTTATAGGCTAAACTGGGATTAAAATAAAATGAAATAAAAAACCTTCCTGGAAGAAGGAAATGGCAAATTATTTCCCAATTGTTGCCAAGGTAACTAAATGTATGCCTCCATAAAATCAGCAGGAATCTAGCTCAACCTAAAAGGATACTTTAGTATTTTAGAAAAGAATGCTTGATTATTCCCCTTCCAGAAAATTGTTTCACTTTTAAATATCTCTTAACATCAGGTACAAAATCAGCAATGTTTCTCTTTAACATGTAGATCATTACAGTTAATCCTAACCTTTGGCTCAGCAAATATTTGTCCTCTTCTAGCTGACAGCCTGAATTTTGTAGGATACAATTCCTTCTCAGTACAGAATTATAGTACTATATAGTACTATATTATATTATATTATATTGTTCTCCATTTCGTAATAGCTTTTCTTGTTTCCTGCTTGTCATATTGAATGGCCATTTAATTAATTTGGGCCAAATGAGAGATTGTCAAGAAATTATTATGGGCATTGGGAGAAAAAATACAGTCCTATGTCTCCGTGGTATAATGTGGATCTCAATGTAAAACAACACCGATTTAATACTAAAAAGTTGAAAAACCAAATCTGGGCTAAATGGACCCAAATATGTGCATTTATGTAACTTTCTTTGCACTAATTATAAAGAGTTCGTTTCATCATTTGTTGAATGTTATATATTTCAGCTGGTAGTGGTATCTTTCCAATGTTTTGATCTTTCATTGTTTGTGCTGGCTAGAGATTATGGGAAATTTGTAATCCAGCATGTTTAAAGGCTGGCCAAGGGCATTCTATAGGCATGAAAGTATGGCCTTCGATTTTTAAAGTAAAGTTTTACGGATTAAACAGAATTTATTTATCCCTCATGTGACTCAACCCTATTTCATTTCACAGCAGTCAATAAGGCAAGTCCACTCGTTTTAGCTTCCAGCCACAGGCGCTTGTAGCAAAATAATAATTTCCCCAGGTCCTTGGGAAGGGACTTGATAGGTGGATAAAACTCAGTAGGGGGATAAAACTTCCAAATCCAAACATCTGGCTGATTGTATAACCAATCATAAGAATAGGGAAGGCCAATACAAATTCAAAAACTGGAAGCTATGAATTTCACACTGTTGTGTATATTATAATACATTTATATTAATACTAAATTTATACACTACATGGCTCTCAGAGATTCTGGATAATTTACAAAAAAGTCATAGGCAACACACAGGCTTCTTTGTTTATGTATGCATGTATGTTTATGTATGCATGTGTGTGTGTGTGTGTGTGTGTGTGTGTGTGTGTGTGTGTGTGTGTGTGTATTCATAGCCTACTTGCTTCATATTAGTATTACCAACTGATATCAACAGAAGTAAAGGTAAAGGTTTCCCCTTTCCAGTCATTTCCGACTCTGTGTGTGTGTGTGTGTGTGTGTGTGTGTGTGTGTGTGTGTGTGTACGTACTTATCTCTGTTTGTTAGCCAAGGCAGCCAGCATTGTCCGAAGACACTTCCGTGGTCATGTGGCCAGCATGATTATACACTGAGGTGAATGGAATGCTATTATCTTCCCACCAAAGTGGAACCTATTTATCTACTCACATTTGCATGCTTTCAAACTGCTAGGTGGGCAGGAGCCGGGGCAAGTAATGGGAGCTCACCTCATTGCACAGCCCTCAGGTCTCGAACCCAGGCTATCAGCTTTTCAGTTAACAAGCTTAACATCTTTAATCGCTGAGGTATTACACCCCCATAATGTCAACAAAATAAGGATCAAAATATATACTGTGTTTATTGGAAGGAAGCCATTACTTGCTATAGATTTAATTTTAAAAACAATAGTTATCATGGAACAGGGAGCAGAACATTTAACTGGGAGGATATTTTTTCCATTTTCTGGAAGCTTCTGGATTGAAAATTTCCACTGGTGCCATTTAATTTTTCTCTCAGGATTGAAGAGAAGGCAGAGAGGGGATTTTTTTTTTACAGATAGCAGAATTATTTATGTACTTGTGTCATACATTCTCACAATACCATGTGTAAAAATATTTTACCTGCTTTTATTGTTAAAAAAGTTTGAAATGACATTAACAATTTCAATTTTAACGAACAACAGCATGCCCACAAAACTGTAGCTTTAGAAATAATTAAGCCAGTGACTGTTAAAAATTAGTTGCCTAAATCAGGCCGTTGAAAACCAAAACCTTTCCAAAAAAGAAAGGTTTTTTAAAGCAACTTTTGAAAATATGTTACAGAAGGGTGGAAAGAAAGACTTTCACAACTGTAGGCCCATTAAAATAAGATGTGCTTAGTGAAATTGTTACAATTTCCCCTTAGTTAATTTTAATCTTATAATAATTAATCTTCATCCTGCCATTCAAATCCTCAGGTAAAAGTGATAGCTTAGACCACTGGCAGTGAGAAAGAACAGATAAAAAGGTTGGAAAAGAAAGTGGAAAAAAAGGATAGCTCCTCCTCCCATTTTGGACCCAGCCACACCCATCACTGGCTTTGACCCCCCACCACCACTAGCAAGCAGCCTTTCTTAGATTATCTGCATCCTCAATTGAAAAAAAGGGGTCCTTATTCTTGATGTGGGATAAATGTTTTTAGCTTAAGGCAGAGGTGTCAAACTTGCATCGTCATGGCATCATCATGTGATGTATTGTGACTTTTTCCCCCTTTGCTAAACCGGGCATGGGCGTGGCCAGCGCATGACACATCCAGCCGTGGGCCACGAGTTTGACACCTCTGACTTAAGGCTTTGCCCAACGTAGTTGCTTTTCCTCTGATGTGTTTCCAAAAATGCAAAAAGAGCCACTGATTTCTGAAGGGAGTTTCTGGGGGAGATCTTGTTTTGCACCTGTCACATAGTGAATATTGTCAGTTGTATGTCTATGCAGGGTGATGCATCCCTATCCTAATATTATGGTACATTCCAATACAAGCAGAACACGTGACGTGATCTTCTGCGCATGTGTACATTCCTGATTCTCCATTAATCACTTATGGTTTGGCTCTGACCGGGACAGTCGCATTTAATTAGCAAGAATGTAACTATTCAGAATTTATTGCTTTTTGTACTGAAATAAATATTTTCTATTAGACTTTTAATCTCGGTTTCATTTCTAACTGTCTGGATTCCAAGAAAAGATCCACATCGCCTCTGTGAGATTTATTCTCACCTTAACAGCACCTCTGTTATAAAAACATGCAGAAAGCTAGGGGACATTTAAGAAAGATGGCTGCCCTTTCTCCCCTTCATTACATAAGTATCAAAGCAGTAACTATCTGTCAGCATTTCGGATGAACTCAGCAATGTTTGCTTTAGCTGAAATACTCATGTTTGCAGCATAATTTAGCAACAGAGAAAGTGGTGGTCATGTGCTGAGCCTTTTCATAGGGGAGTGGTGTTTGTACATGAATTTCAGAGCAACTCCAAGATCAAATGTGTTTGTTTGGACCAGTTAAAAATTAACCACCTGTTCCTCTGCTGTGGGAAATGCAAAACTATATGTACCTTCAAAGATAATGCAGAATTTTCCACAAGAGGAAAAAAGAGGAATGGTTAGGATGTTTATGTAAAAAAATTATTTTTTTAAAAAAAAGAAAGGTATTACATATCTGCTGGATTCATATACTCTAATATCAGAGTCAAATTTTACAATTCAGTGTAGATAGTATATCTGCATTAAAAAACAAATCTGATACTTTTTTCTACATGGGCACAACCATTATGAAATCAGCACAGACAATTTGATAAGAAGATAATTTAATATTTATGTTTTTTCAGAACTTGATATTTATTGAATTCACAGGGGTAGGGGCTGAGTGGAAGAAAGATTATATATCAGCACACAAAAGTAAATATATTTGTTTATCTTGCTGATCATCAATATTTTACCAGTAATACCATTGATATTGCAAATAAATTAGATACACCCCAAAGTTACCACTTGATTTGTTGATAAGAGAATAAAAAATTGCAAAAATATATAGAAGTGAGAAATGTTGAGAGCTTGATACCAGCTCTTCTCAAACTCTTCTAATGGCCTTTAACAGGACCTAAATATACATCATAAACTGATAAAAAATATAAACTGATAAAAAATATAAACAGTATAATAGACTTTACCGGAAGTGATAATAAAATTCAATCTCCCTCCAAATCATGACAGATGAATGGGATTTTTGGATTGTGCATGAAGCTCCTTGATTTTCTTTCCTTATGGGCAGAGTGAATAACTGGGAAAATCTAGCATGGAATCTAGGCTTAAATTTCAAATCAGGTATCTTGTGGGGTCCTTGGTGCTATCTGAGCTTGGTTGTTTTCTTGCAGACATTTCATTGCCAATCTAGGTAACATCATCAGTGGTAGTAGGGAGCATGGTTTGCTCTCATTTTATATAGTAGTGGCTTAATAGGAGTAGTCTTCGTAGTTCCTTGATTGGGCTGTTATTTACTATTAGCTAGATTGTCTGAGTGTTTTGAATGTCTGAATGTTACAGTTAGCTTGTTTCGCTACTCAAACATGAGAGCAAACAATACTCCCTACTATCACCGATGATGTTACCTAGTTTGGTAATGAAACATCTGCAAGACAACAACCAAGCTCAGAGAGCACTAAGGACCCCACAGTTCAATCCTGAGCTACAAAGATTCCCTTCTATCGAGATAACTATCCTCTAGTTGCTGTTCAAAATGAGAAATGCACATGTGGCCATCCTAACTTTGTTGTCACATAAAAGCAGAAAAACATTGAAGACAGAAAGCTGCCTCTTATCAGTTTAGATCATTGATCCACAGTCCTCTGTAATGCAGATAGTTGACTGGTGATGCTTGCAATAGTTTTTCCCAGCCTGGCTACTTTAAAAATGAAAGGATCTGGCTATCTATTTATATTTCCCACAATTCCTTTGAATATCATAAATTTGATAGACCTTTCCCATCTGATCCACCACATCAGAACACAACTAAAGAAAGTACAGATGCAGTTGGTAGGAATTGTGTTGTGTTGTTCCTGCAACCTGTCTTCAGATTATATGACTAGGTAAGTATAGATTTCAAGATGCAGGTATCCTTTTCCCCTGGTATGTCTTTAATAATAATCAAGCATGCACCTGCTATGCTGTATAGAATTAGAAGGGTTAATAATTTGTCACCTTCCATGACCCCTTGATCATTGGCTTATGCCAGTTACTAAAAAAAATGGTGGAGACAGCAACTTTTCTCTAGCACAAATTTTTTTTACAACTGATTCCAAGGGCAATAGAAGAACAGCAGAGATAATTTTCACATTTCCATCTAGCATTCTCTGTTCAGCTCATTCACTTCATGAAATATCACTACTTCTTGAAAGAAAGAATCTTGCTATCCCACTATAAATTCCAAATCGTAATCCCAACGATGGAATTATTGGAATTATAATTAAACGTAGTATTTTTGCTTAGAGCAAATTGTAGCATTCTTTCTTAGAGCAGACTGTGAGTTTTAGGGTCTGGTCTTGATCATAATAAATCTTACATAGAGTAATTTAAACTTCACCCTTCCCTAGCTCTGGAGCCCTCTAATGATTTGTGAGCACCTAATTAAATAGCAAATACAAAGCATTGTCTGTGACCAGTACAGATCTTTGGAGAGCTAAAACAACTTGACCTCAGGGCTCAGCTTGGTTAATAGAGGTCTTTGCATGGAGGCCATCCCTGTTAGGAGGATCTCTTTCCTGTGCCAGGGGATTTGAATACACTTCTGACCTTTTCAACTTCTTGTGTTGGTATCTGGCCAAACAGTTTAGCCCATCTTTGGTGCTCATTGCTTAGAACTTCAGAAAGGATAGATCCAATAATGCACATTGTTTCTGAGCAGATGGCCCTTTTGAATTTCTCTTTCTGCCTCTCTCTGCTCTTGAATATATTTAATATTCAACTCTGGGGAGGAAATCACCACCAGCCTATATTTATTGGTGTTGTTATGCAGGGGCGGGTTCCTCTTACCTTCTGCTACCGGTGCGCATCGCGACATTGTGCGCGTGCGTGCGCGCTACGTGCAAGTGTGCATGCCTCCTCTTGCGTGATTTTGGCTCTCTGCGCATGCGCAGAAGGACAATTTCACTTCCATGCATGTGCAGAGAGCCAAAACCCGCAAAAAATTCCCCCCCCAAAAAGATGGCAGCGCGCATGGACTGGCAAAGAAAGCACCGGAGCAGTTGCGCAATCGGCGGGCCCCTACCGGAACGGCAAAGTGGACCGCACCGGTAGGAACCCACCACTGTTGTTATGTATTCATGATATTTTAAACCACACATCACTAATAGCTTGATTCATTTTTGTAGCTGTCTTTCAAATAGACATTTTTTAATGACCGCAACTATAAAAAAAGAAAATGTAACTTTGGCATAGAGTGAGTGTCACGCAGTGATTTTATATTGCCTGTTACATGTATATGCGGGGAGATGCATCCCTATCAAATATAATGGTTTATTCCTGAGCATGTGATTAATATGTTCCTAGTACGCATGTGTGCATTCCTTTCTTTTGATCTTCCCTTTTTCTTCTGCTTCTGTACGAAGCAACACCTATCTTTATAGCCAGTATGTGATTTTTTATTTTTGTAACGAAATAAATATCTTATATCTTAGAATTATACTGCGGTTTATTTTGATAATGTCAGAGTTTCAGGAAAAGATTCATTTCACCTCTGGTAAGAGTAATTCTTATCTCAACAGTGAGTATATAGTCCTTCTGGGTCTTTATTCCAGGGTCTACCTTCTTTGACCTGCCCCACCTTCTTCAGACCTGCCCCACCTGATCTTTAATATTGCTAAGTTCTTTTAATTAAAAATCAATCAATGAGAAACTGCAATGTCATATTCCTGCCATTAGTCATCATATATGTGACAAGGCTGTTTCTCAAAACAGCTATTGGAATGGAGCTACTTGCCATCTTTCATACTTCCCAAGAAGATTGGAACTATTCCTGGTTTGTTGGATAGTAACTTATACCATGTCACATATTACCTGGAACGATCTGAGTGTACACATTTCGTGAGGGAAAGGCAGATTCAGTCTCCATACATTATTCATTTTGGGAGGTCGTTTTCTGGCCCTCTAATAGTAAGGGTTGTAACTGTAATAGTAAGGGTTGTAACTGTAAATAAACTTTCCTCAAAAATACTTCATAGGAGAACATTAAAGAATCCACCTGATGCAACATCCTATTTCCCAGTAGCCAATGAGATGCTTACAAAAAGCACCAGACAAAAGATGAAAACAGTGGTTATCTTGCATTGATGGTCCCTAGTATTTGCTATTGAGAATCATGATGCCTCTGAGCTGAATGGTACCAAACAGCCATTGAGGTTAATGACCACTGTTCTAATAGTAGGCAATAAAGAAAGGTAGGACATTCATTATATTCAGATCTTGCGGAGGTATCAACTTAATGTTTATTACAATAGCATATGCAGATCTATAACTGTATACAGTTATAGTTGTATAACTCAGTTACCAATTTCTTTTGTTTGGGGCTCAACATTTTAAATACACATTTTTATTTTTAAAAAATAGCTAGAACATTTTATAAACAAACAAAGGTTCTTGTCATCCAAATTTTTATGCACCATACTCTGCACAGATCATTTTCTAGTGATCAAAAATGATTTTATTTTTTATTTCATTGTCTTTTAGGAAAAGGGGATAAACTTGACTCACATAGAATCCAGACCTTCCCGGCTGAATAAAGATGAATATGAATTTTTCATTAATTTGGAGAGCAAGAATATTTCTGCCCTTCCAGATATCATCAAGACCTTGAGAGATGACATCAGAGCAAATGTTCATGAACTTTCACGTGAAAAGAGGAAAGATGCAGGTAAGAGAAAAGGTTTCAGCATAACCAATTCTTGTAAAAGGAAGCTTTCTCTGATTTTACCAAGGGATGTTCAAGAATTTCAGTTGGCTTGCATCTGTAAGGTCTGCCATCCTGATTCACATTTTTCAGACAAAGAAATGATGGAGGATACATTTTCGCTTTTAATCTTTTGTGATACTCCTTTGTGATATCCTGAAATGTGCACACTGCAAATAAATACCATATTTTTCGGAGTATAAGACGCACCTTTTTACCCCCCAAAAGAGGGTGAAAACTTGGGTGCGTCTTATACACCGAATGGAGCCCCACCCACCCAGCCACCCCCACCCTTTGGCCTCTGTCTTCCAGCAATTTACCTGCTTGCAGGAAAGAGGGAAGAGCTCTGTAAAGAGCTTGCAGGAAATTGGGAAGAGCAAGTCAGTAGCAGTTTCCCGATGGACAGCTGATTAGGTTTGCCATGTGGGAAAATGAAAGTGAAACTAACTACAAAGAGGCAAATAGCTGGGAGAAATACAGCAGATTTTTATTTTTTGCTGAACTGGATGGAAGGGGGTAAGTGAATAACTATAAATGTCTGTAGAATGTTCAAATTATTAGACTTATTTTTTAAAGACTGCTTTATTATTGTTCTAGAGCCAGGGGTCTCCAACCTTGGCAACTTTAAGACTTGTGGACTTCAACTCCCAGAATTCAACAGCCAATTTTGTTAGCTTTGCTGGCTGTGGAATTCTGGGAGTTGAAGTCCACAAGTCTTAAAGTTGCCAAGGTTGGAGATCCCTGTAAATCTAGACAATTTAACAAAATAAAGAAGCTTTTTAAAATAAATGCTTGCTCTGAAGAGGCCCAGTGCTATTGTATCTTCTTTTAAATAATAGAGAATAATGTATACTTCCAGAAATTTTAATTAATTTTAACAACTCTGTACAAGTATAGTATGAAATGTAACAGTGTCCTGTTTAGTATTAGAGTTTAGTTACCTTGGAGTAGATCTATTTAAATAATTGGGAAGAGTTAGTGTGACTACATTTAAGAAAACTTTCTGGCATAATGTACATTTCTCCAATTCTTTGCTATTTCTATGGGTTAGGCACACATGCACAGAAATACACAGCAAACAGTGTATATCATCTGTGCTGTTTGCGGTTTGCCAAATTGCTTGGAGGCAGAGGCCTTTTTCCCTTGTTTTCCTCCCCCAAAACTAAGAATGTGTCTTATACTTCGGTGCATCTTATACTCCGAAAAATATGGTATGTTAAAATGCATATTCGGATGAGTTATTTACAAAAAAAACATTTTAGTTATTAAAATATATTAACAATGATTACATTCTGTCCTGCTGACTGATACAGAAACTAGATCAAACAGATTCATGAATGATTGCAAACAAGACAGATATAGACACAAATTGATCAATTGGTCCTGAGTTCTAGTTCCAATTACACTTTTTTTAAAATTTATTTTTATTAGACATACATAAACAATCAAGGACAAACACATACAACAACAACAACAACAAGGTGGAGCATTGATGTCCCCCTATCATCCAAAAGCTATTATCGGATATAATCCAGTTATACATTTTTTTCCATATAGATTTATATTAATGATGTAATTTATATTACATCAGTTTTAAATTGCTTCTAATTTTCCACTAATTAATTAAGGCTATAAATAGTTTACTCTGATTTCTCTTCAGATTGTATAAATCTTTCGCCCTTTTACATTTATTTTTTTATTGGCCTGGCTATTGGTTATTATTTTATCCTAGTTATTTTATTCAAACAACTTATTACATGCCACATTCATAAGAAGAAAACATAAAAATTCAAAGATGTGTAACTTCCTAATTCTAATAGGCCTGAGTCAAAGAATTAGAATAAGACTACATTCATGCACATAATTATTCATCTATGACTTACCTGTATTCACTAGATAGAATCTAGAAGGAAAATATAATCAGGGAAACTTACATGTTTAGTAAGCATTTGCTTCAAGTACCTTCATCCAAATCTTCTGATCATGGTTTCTTTAGATGGCAGGTGTGATCCTAATAGGATTTCAGGAAAGGTTGCTTTAAAATGCTTTAGGTCTGCTGTGTCTTTTTCCTTCCCGGGAGCAACGTGAAAGGGGAATAATATCTTCCTGAAATGAATCCTTATAATCTTCTTATCCTCTCTTTTGTGTCCTACCCATGACATTGTAAAGGGAAAAAAAGAAAGGAACATGACAGGCAAAATGTTATGGCTTGTCAGGGAGCCACAATAAGTTAAAATTGAAAGTTTAATTACTTTTGGAGGCTAAAGGAATATCTTGGTTCTTCCCTCTTTATCATAATTCTGGCATAAAGAATAAGGAAGGAAAGAAAGAAAGAAAAAGGGGAAGGGTTCTACTAGGAGGCAATTATGCAACTCATCCTAGTAAGAGCCATTGAAATAAGTTACTTGTATTTTCAGATAAGTCTGTTAAGATTTATTTATTATTTATTTTATTTATTTGGTATTCTTATATGCCGCCCAATTCCCGGAGGACTCAGGGCGGCGTACAACAGAAAAAATACAAGAAACGAATTTATAAATATGCATTTAAAAACAGATATAAAAATTAAAACTATAATATTAAAAACATCCAATAACCATTCAACAATCATACATACTTGGGGTGAGCTCAATGGATTACGCTCTACCCTCAGCCTGCAGGAAAAGCCATGTCTTAACAGCCTTCCGGAAGGCCAGCAGAGTGGGGATAGTTCGGGTCTCTGGGGGAAGTTGGTTCCAGAGCACAGGGCCTGCCACAGAGAAGGCTCTCCCCCTAGGGCCCGCCAGCTGGCATTGCTTAGCCGATGGGACCTGGAGGAGGCCAACCCTGTGGGCCCTAACCGGTCGAAGGGAAGTGTGAGGCAGAATGCGGTCCCGGAGATGAAACAAGATGAAACAACATTGTGGGCAGATCAATATCATGATTTAAAACAGCAACAACAACAAAAATACCCGGGATATGCTACCCACATCCCAGGAGATATACATGGTCCACTTTTCTACAATCCTTGAACTCACGGTGTCACAATCCACCCAACAGATCAGGATGGCCTATAAAACCAACGTATAAAGCTATTGAGTGTTGTTTATTTGTTAATTTTATAGGTTATCCCGATCTATTGGGTGACCAGATACACAGTTGTACTTTTTGAACCACCCCCAACATATAGAACAACATATGCATTAAGCCTCTGATTTTATGGAACAGTCTTATGAAATAATGAAAATGCAAAAAGAGGCAAAAACTATTATTGCTCCAGCAATGCCACTGGATTAACCTTAGGTCCCTTGTAGCCTTTGGAGTTTAGGATTAGTATTTAAGAAATACTAACAAATGTGTGTGTACATAGACACATCCTCACCGGACTACACAGAAATGTACAGTCCTGATTTAATACATGGTGATGTTACAGTCAAAGCTGAGGTTCACACAAATAATATATTTTAAAAGGTGCAGTGGGTCTGACAATCCAGAAGGAATATTCTTTTCTGTTTCTAATCCTTGTGTACCACTAACAAAAAACTTTCAATCCACAGAGTAAGACCATTCAAATGATTTGCTAATAGCCAGCTTGATCAATATGTTTCCATATCTAAAGATCTGTTGTTGTATATATAGATGTCTGTAAACACACTCTACTAGGTTTGTATATGTGTCTCTCTCTCTGTGTGGTCTACATTCATAAATGTATAATCAGAGACTAAATTAAACGAATAAGCATATATTTGTGAAACTGGAATGATGGATAAAGAGAAGGAACAAAAGAGATTAAAACATGAAAAGCATGCAGTACACACACACACACATACTAGTAAATAGAACTGGGTAATGGTCCAGATTTGAACTATTTTAGCCCAATTGGCTTCTGATGGCAAGACAGCAACTGCACAAGAGCTGGGCAGATGGTGAAATACATTCAGTCTTGGTGACAAATTGATAGTGATGGATAGGGTATCTTGCCCATCACTTAGAACATGATCATTATTCTAAGGAATATCATAGACTGTGACTGTGATCCGCAGGTCAGTGGTTCAATTCTCACCGGCTCAAGGTTGACTCAGCCTTCCATCCTTCCGAGGTAGGTAAAATGAGGACCCAGATTGTTGGGGGCAATGTAAATATACATTGCTTACTGGTGTAAACCTCTTAGAGAGTGCTTGCACTGTGAGGCGGTATATAAATCTCACAAATAAATAAATAAATAAATAAATAAATAAATAAATAAATAAATAAATAAATAAATAAATAAATAAATAAATAAATAAAAATAGAGCGGTTAACATTTGTTTGTGGTACACTTTCCTCAGTCACACAGCAGGGAAGATTTTCCCACCCACCCTGCTTTTAAACAAACTGTCTTTATAAACCAGAAGTCTATCTCTATTATGATCAGAATTCTTACACCCACATTTAACATTTGAGTGAAGAGGCTTAGATTCACACATTGGCTGAGTTTGTGTCACACTCTACTACAGTGACATTGAGATAGACCTGAGTAAGTTGTACTTCTGTGTGCTGTAAGAATCTAGCCATTAACAGCTCAAAAGAGACTTTATTTTACTATAGTACAAAACAAAGTACCAGCCTCAAGAATGAATTGCCCCATCTAATCGTTTTTTTGATGTTAAAAATGCTTCAGGGCTTTGCAAAACCTCAGAAACATGTTTCGAAAACTAAAATGATAAGAAAAAAGTCAGAAGAAAGCTGTGCATCAGACAGATCCTTCCACGTTAAAGGGAATATTTATTTATTTACATTTATTATAGTTGCCGACTCTAGAAGGCTTGGAGCTAAATTATCTTCTGATGAAAAGGACTTTTGTGGTTTGCCAGGTTAACCACATAACGATGCCCATAACAATTTCTCAAAACCCTAAATTTGCCAACTGGCCCCAAAAGTTTCAGAACATCTATAGTAAATTAGGGTTGATCACAGAGTTCTGGTATAGCTGCATAGTTTAATTTAATTTAATTTAATTTAATAGATTTGTATGCCGCCCAACTCCCGGGGGACTCTGGGCGGCTCACAACATATCCAAATCTATTACAATAAAAACATCACAGTTAAAAAGATATAGAAAAATTAAAAAGAAAATCTCCAACATTCATAACAAGGGGGGAGACCCAGAGATAATATGCTCGGTCTCACTTTCACCCCGCCTGCCGGAAGAGCCACGTTTTTATTGCCTTCCGGAAGGCCAGCAGGGTGGGGATGGCTCTGATCTCCGGAGGAAGTTGGTTCCATAGGGAGGGAGCTCCCACAGAGAAGGCTCTCCCCCTAGGCCCCGCCAACCGACATTGTTTGGTTGATGGGACCTGGAGAAGACCCACTCTGTGGGACCTAACTGGTCGTAGGGAGGTATGCGGCAGGATGCGGTCCCGAAGGTAACCTGGCCCTGAGCCATGTAGGGCTTTAAAGGTAACGACCAACACCTTAAATTGGATCCGGAGACTAATGGGCAACCAATGCAGCTGCCAGAGGACAGGTGTTACATGGGTGTACCTAGGCACACCCACCACGGCACGAGCAGCTGCATTTTGCACCAATTGTAGTCTCCGGATACTCTTCAAGGGTAGCCCCATGTAGAGCGCATTGCAGTAATCCAGCCGGGAGGTGATAAGGGCGTGGGTGACTGTGTGTAGCGCCTCCCTCTCCGAGAAGGGTCGCAATTGGTGCACTAGGCGAACCTGTGCAAAGGTCCCCCTAGCCACAGCTGAAAGATGTTGCTCCAATTTTAGCTGTGGGTCTAGGAGGACACCCAAATTGCGAACCCGTTCTGAGGGAGTTAATTTCTCTCCCCCAAGAACCAAGGAGGGGCAATTGACATAATCCTTGGGAGGCAATATCCACAGCCACTCGGTCTTGTCAGGGTTGAGCTTTAGCCGGTTCTTCCCCATCCAGACCCTAACATCGTCCAGGCAGCGGCACATTACGTCGACGGCTTCCCTGAATTGAGACGGGGTGGAGATGTACAACTGGGTATCATCAGCATATTGCTGATACCTCACCCCGTGTCGTCGGATGATCTCACCCAGTGGTTTCATGTAGATGTTAAACAGGATGGGCGAGAGGACCGAGCCCTGCGGCACCCCACAAAGTAGGGGCCTAGGGCTCGACATCTGCCCCCCTGTCAACACCGACTGCGTCCTGTCAGAGAGGTAGGAGGAGAACCACTGTAACACAGTGCCGCCCACTCCCACCTCGCCGAGACGACACAGAAGGATACCATGGTCAATGGTATCGAAAGCCGCTGAGAGGTCAAGTAGCACCAGGATGGAGGAATGACCCCCATCCCGGGCTCGCCAGAGGTCATCCATCAGAGTGACCAAAGCCGTTTCTGTACTGTAGCCGCGCCTGAAACCCGATTGAAAGGGATCCAGAAAATCAGTGTCATCCAACAGCCGTAGGAGTTGGAGTGCCACCACTTTCTCTACAACCTTCCCCGCGAAGGGAAGGTTGGAGACCGGACGGAAGTTCTTTAAATCCGCTGGTTCCAGGGAAGGCTTCTTGAGGAGGGGCCTCACCACCGCGACTTTTAAGGGCCGCGGGACGGACCCCTCTCTCAGAGAAGCGTTGACCAACGCCTGGAGCCAGCCGCGTGAAACCTCCCTGGTGGCCGAAACCAACCAGGATGGACACGGGTCCAATAAACAAGTGGCGGAACTCATCGCTCCTATGGCCTTGTCTACATCATCAGGAGTCACCGGTTCAAACTCCTCCCATATAACAGGACTAAGACCTGCCCCTGTCACCTCGGCCTGTACTGCCCAATCGGAGTCCAGGTCTGTCCGAATCTGAGTGACTTTATCCACCAGAAACCGAGAAAATTCCTCAGCTCTGCCCTGCAAGGGATCTTCGCCACCCTCCTTGGCTAGGAGGGAGCGGGTCACCCTAAACAGGGCGGCTGGGCGGGAGTCAGCGGACGCAATAAGGGCGGAAAAATGCGAACATTTTGCCGCCCTTATCGCCACTAAGTAAGACTTAATGAAAGTTCTTAAAAGTGTCCGGTCAGACTCAGCTTTACTAGATCTCCATCGTCGCTCTAGGCGTCTCTTATGGCGCTTCATCTCCCGGAGTTCCTCAGTAAACCAAGGGGCCCTCCTGGATCCGCTACCATGGAGAGGCCGCAAAGGCGCAATCCGATCCAAGGCCCCCGCTGCCACCCGATTCCAGGTGGCTACAAGGTCCTCGGACGAGTTGTGTACCAGGGATTCAGGTATTTCCCCAAGCTCCCTCTGGAATCCCTCGGGCTCCATTAGGCGCCTGGGGCGGAACCACTTAGTCGGTCCCGCCTCCTTGCGGTGGAGGAGTGGTGCCATGAAATCCATCCTCAGAAGGAAATGATCTGACCACGACAAGGGTACTGTGACTAAACCCCTCAGCCTCAGATCATCTCTCCACTGCCCCGAGAGAAACACAAGGTTAAGCGTGTGACCTCCCTCATGAGTCGGACCCTGAACTACTTGGGTCAGGTCCATGGTTGTCATGGAAGCCATGAACTCCTGGACTGCCCCTGAGGCTTCGCCGGGCGATGGCAGATTAAAGTCCCCCAGCACCATCAACCTGGGGAACTCAATCGCCAGCCCCGCAACCGCCTCAAGCAGAACAGGCAGGGCCTTTGTAACGCAGCTAGGAGGCAGGTACGTTAACAAAAGGCCCACCTGAACCCCTAAGTCCAACTTCAGAAGGAGCGTCTCACACCCAACAATCTCCGGGGCAGGGCTCCTTCGAGGGCAAAGGTTCTGGCGAGCTATAATAGCCACTCCTCCACCCCTTCCCTGGGGTCGCGGCTGATGCTGGACTGAAAACCCGTCTGGGCACATTTCGGAGAGGGGGACAATCAAACTGCTCTTAAGGGTTCAAATGAATTGTCATGAAGACACAATGTAGTGCTTTCAATATGCTTAGATCCCTTGGAGTCCTGAACGAAATAATTAAATATGATTCAGTTTCAGTGAGAAAACAGAAATAATTTATTGCAGTTTGGAGACAAGCTAGAAGCTGAGGGTCTGTAGAAGCCTTGTTAGCTTGGGGCCCTGGGGCTCACCAGAACAGTTGGCCATGTTTAAAGAAGGCTCCAACCTGAACTGAAATTGGCAATAAATATTGAACTCCTGTCATTGACCCCCTCCCCAAAATGGACAAAGTTCTGGAGAATCTCTGAATCTCTTTGGTTTCCTTGCTCTCATATAAATAGCTGATTAGCATCCCATTAAGCATCTGACCTCTAGCAAATTGGTCACCACTTGGGTGTCCACAGCAGGACCATAAAATGCTGCTATTCCTCCTGCAGACAAATCAATATTTATTACTAAACAACTTGCATGGGCCCTACAGAGGTCCATGGAGGGTCAGTGTTGCAACTGCCTGTGCTGGCCATTCATTAACAGCCTGGGGGGGGGATATAGCATGGTCTAAAATGTTCTATTTTTAAAGGAGTCCTTCACATGTTTATATGGGATAAAATAATATAAATTAAACTGGGGTTCGTTCTCTCTCTCTCTCTCTCTCTCTCTCTCTCTCTCTCTCTCTCTCTCTCTCTCTCTCTCTCTCTCTCTCTCTCTATATATATATATATATATATATATATATATGTGTGTGTGTGTGTGTGTGTGTGTGTGTGTGTGTATGTATATGTATATGTATATGTATGTATCTGCAGGTGTTATATTTTATCTCTTTCTTAACTTTGAGTCAATCTTGACTACTGTCAAGTAGATAGACTGTCCCTGCAGGATTTTTGGTAACATTTCAGAAGTGGCTTGGTGCTGCTTTCTTCTAAGGATTGAGAGAAAATGACCGGCTCATAGTCATCCAGATTGCTTCATGCCTAAGGCAGGACTAGAACTCCCTCTCTCCTAGTTTCTAGCCTGTTGCCTTAACCACTACATCAAACTGGCTCTCATCTTCCATATATGTTGCACTGTAAACCCAACCATTCCAAACCAGCAAATGTTCTTGTAATTGTACAATGACAGAGAAGGAGCTACAGTTTAACATATCTGGGTAGAACCAGGATGAAGAAAGATGATAGACAGAACGACATTTTTGCACATCCTAATTTTCTGTAATACACTCTCAGGACATTTTCTGTATTTTCTGTAATACACTATCAGAATCAGAATAATAAAGCTAACTATGAAAATAACCAAAAACTACAATGGAGGTAATGACAACAACAACAACAACAACAACAACAACAACAACAACAACAGAGTTGGAAGGGACCTTGGAGGTCTTCTAGTCCAACCCCCTGCCTAGGCAGGAAACCCTACACTACTTCAGACAAATGGTTATCCAACATCTTCTTAAAAACTTCCAGTGTTGGAGCATTCACAACTTCTGGAGGCAAGCTGTTCCACGTGAACAGTGGAATATTCCAGTGAAAGGTTAAAAATGTATTCAAATAGCATTATAAAACGCCAAACATTTAGGGGAGGAAAGTTGTATGTCATAGCTAATGCATAGGAATTTGTAGAAAGGTCTAAACAAGGATATTCATTGGGTATATGCAACCTGCTTTTTGATTGGGCAAGCTCGTGAAGGACTAGACCAGGGGTGGGGAAGTATGACTCTTTTATGATCTGTGGACTTCAACTCCCAGAATTCCTGAGCCAGACATGCTGACTCAGGAATTCTGGGAGTTGAAGTCCACAAGTCTCACCCCCAGATTAAACCATAATTACCATCCTTGATGGATATAAGCCAGTGCCTTGAAATTAGAGTTATTGGGAAATAAACAACAAAGCACAATATTGTGCTTGCTGTTACAGGCTTTCCATAGCCACTTTTTTTGATTATTGTAGGAAACAACTTTGCTTTGGAGAGTCTTTTGGTCTGACTAACTAGACTGCTTTTTATTGAGACAACCCTGTCAGTGATATCTGCAAGTGTAACAAAATTTGAATTTTCTTTATTCTCAATAGGATCTCTGAATTTTATTCAACTTTAAATTTAACATATTATGCAAAACAAAGAAATTTAAAACTTTCTAAAAATGTCCTTTTGAAATCTTGCCTCTTCTTATAACTATGCCTCTTCCTAGGATACCTAAATTTGAGCAGGACTTTTCCCCTCAAAGTCCCAATTAGGGTCCTTAGTCAACAAGTTGGTTACTTATATGAATATGATGCTATTAAACATGTCACTATTAATTACAACATGCCAAGCAATGTGAGTAGGATTGCATGAATGCAATAGGTAAAAGAGAATTTTTAAGATGAAAGAAGTTTTTTTTTAGAGCTGTGTGTAAATTCTTAGAATTTGAGTCAAGAAATTAACTCTCAAGGTCCTGAATGGCTCAAGTTACATAACTTGTGGGTCTTAGAAGCATCCAATCCCATAAGAGAAACCTCAGTATTTGAGAGAGTTACTGTGGTGAGGATCATAACAGACATGGATCCAACTGGGTGTCTTGCTTCAATTATTTTGTTAAAAACCTTCAGGGCTCAATTGTTTCTCCGAAGAGTTTGGAGGTCTTTAAAATAGAGATTTTCATGCACAAATAGGCTCAAACCTATAATATTTGCTATTGCTGCCATCTAGTGGCTCAAAAAAACCCCAGTAGTGTTTATTTAAATTGTGACTAACTTTCAGAAGGATGTCCTGAGTTCTGCAAATAAAAAAGAAATAAAATTGACCTACCGGTATATGAAAAATGAACACAGCTCAGAGACAAAAATAGAGATGGTTTATGTTCCTTACTAAGATCCTGGTTCAGTAATCACACCAAAAATTCAAAGCATAACACAAAATGGATATTATATATACAATATAGACCATTACTTTAATATTCTGTAATGCTCAGAATGTAGTCCTCAACCCCCAGGCTGCGGTCCATTACCTGGCTGTGGCCTGTTTGGAACCAGGCTGTGCAGGTGGAGGGCGAGCACGGGCACATGTGTGGAGCTCCCCTTGAGCGAGCACAAGATGGCTGCCGCTGGAGCGCAAAGCGTCCGTTGCACGAGTGGTGATGACTTGCGCTCAAGCGCAAATCTTCCCTCACATAAGCAGCAGTGGACTGCACTGAGGTGCAAATGTCCCTTTGTGTGAGCGATGGCAGCTGGCACTTGCCTGCGAAGCTCCCCTTACACAAGCGGCGGTGGCTTGTGCTCACGCGTGAAACTCCCCTCACCCAAGCAGTGGCAGCTAACGCTCACACACAAAGTTCCTTTTATGAGACCGGTGGATGCATGTGCCTGCTGCTCACACAAACAGAGTTGCTCACATGGGCCCCACCTACCACTCACAAGGAACTATCCCCTCTCTCCTCCCTGCTGGGCTGCCAAGCCACAAAGGCCCATGGAAAAACCTCTCTCCACGAAACTAGTCCCTGGTGCGCAAAAGGTTGGGGGCCGCTGGCTTAGAAAATGGCCTTCAGTATATTCATGTATTTTTCAAGTTAATTGAGGAAGCCACTGAGATCTTTCTTAGCCACCAGGACAACAGTTACTGAACAAGTCTAGAAATTCCAGTCTTTAACCCAACCCATTATACAACATTATCCTTGCTACTCAACTGCTTTGAAACTCATCGAATGTAGTACTCAATGCATTTTGACGCAAAGATTTTGTCCCGTTACTCCTTGTTTGTTTGGTACTCAGCTAGGTACTCATTTTCGGCTACCTTGTGACTCACTACATTATTCCTTATGGGAAAAAATTGTTTGGTATTCACCGTTTTTGGTACTCATCACTCCTCCCAGAACCAATTAAAAATGAGTACAAAAGGACCACTATATATTAAATTATCTATTATTTATATTTTGGTGTAAATTTCAAGCAAATACTGAATAAAGTAACAGGAATATAACTTCATATTCCATATGCTCTTATGAAGTGGCAAGGAACTAATCACAACTGATGCTTCTTTTCTGCTTTCTAGTTCCATGGTTCCCAAGATCTATTCAAGAACTGGACAGATTTGCGAATCAGATACTCAGCTATGGAGCAGAACTGGATGCTGACCATCCTGTAAGAAAGGATAAAAATTTGTTAAAGACAACAACAACAACAAAAAAAACCCAACCCTTTACCCATTCTCTTTTAAAGAAAAAACAATCTGTTTCTAAACTCATATGTAATTTTACATTTTAAAATCTAGAATTGAGAATTTTGGGAACGGAGCCCAAAACAATATTTTGAGGATGGTTGCCATAGACAGACAAAAGCCTGAATTATGATCTTCATTTGTGGTTATTGGTAAGAAGCGCCATCCTTGTGAAGTTAGGGACATATTTAAAAGAACCAGTCAGAATCATATCAATAGGGAATTTCTTATAATCTGAATGGTGCAGATGAAAACGTGCATAGACAACTAAACAAAAAAATTCTATATGTTTCCAAGAATGTATTGCTTACTAATTTACTATTCTGTAGATCTGTCATCAATCCCTAATATAGTGAGGTACAATAACTATAACTTTCAGAATTACTCATTATGCAGTCTCACGATTTAAAGGACTCTAGGTAAAAATATCCACATTGGAGGAGGGGGATGATTCTATTGTAGCTCAACAGTGCCATCTAGGGTTTGTGAGCTTGAGAAACATCACAAAACTTTACTCTGAATTTTTTTTTTTTAACATGTGAATTCAGAGTAATTAAGAGTGGTGGATCTAGTTTTTGTGTATCTGATTAGTTACACCGCTGATATCAGAATTCATGCTATCACTTCATTGGGGGAAAAACGAGGGCCTTTTTTTTTTACTCCAGGCTCCTATAATTAAGCGATGATAATTAAGCTCTGAATGCGGGAAATAACTTAATGGGAGATCAAATAAACTCCCGTACTGCAAAGAAACTTGCATATTGTTTGGAAATACTCAGTAGACGACAAGCAACACATAGACTTGTTATATCTCTGTGAACGATATCTTCTTTATTCTGCCTTCTTTTCTTCTCCATTTTAACTCTTCCTCTAAATAATTCCTTTTTAAAAATTCTAAACATTTGGTTCCACTGTTTTTCAGAGTATTGATAAATTATGTATTTTGGGATTTCTAGTAAAAATCCAAAATAATGAAGTGGTGGGTGAGACGGGGGAGATATATGGGGAAATTTTTAAAGCAACCATCAGCTTGTGGTGATTGTAATATTTTTTAGGTGGTAGGTAGGGACCTTTCTCACTAGTAGAAAAAGACAGAGGGAGGATGGGGGGAAGATGTTCACAACACTACTGTTTTGTAGCAAATAAAATTTTGGATGAATGACCACATAATTGCTTACCACTGATCAAGGGAAACAACATTCTGTATCCTTCTGATGTCAGAAGATGTAGTGTAGCCAGTAATTATCACTATTAATTTAACCGAAGCTGGGTACTTGTAAATAAATTACACAGAATGCAGCAAAAAGTACTGCTATTACACTAATTGAGGAAGAGTGATTAGCCTTTCAGTAGCTCACTAGTTTAATCTAAAATGAATAATGCCCCCCATATAATCATTTGGCACACACAATATTTGGTAGAATCCTAGAACAAAATAAGGTGAATGGGGGTCATTGTACTGAAGAACAAGTGAATAATATTATAGATACAGAAGCACAGTAACCAAAGGCAAGATGAAACTATTAACAAAAGATAATGCATCCAAATGAAGGATTCATCTCAAATCCAACTCCTAGAAACAGTTAATCAATGGCCTTTTCTTGCAGGATTTGCTGTTGTTTGGAATGGGGAAACAAAGGTACACCTAGATATTTCCAGTAATAAGTCAAACTGGAAATATTATTTGAAATTTCCTTAGTATATCTATATTAATTTTGCTACAGTCCACTTACAGCAGATCTTAGCTTCATCTTGGACAATCTTCCCTATGTAAGATTAATGAAGCTATCAGATCCTAGTATATAATTATGATCATTATGCCATCACCCAACTGTTTAACAGAGATTGCTAAGTGTCATAGACTCATAGGTCTGGAAGTGACCTTGGCATTTTCTAACCCAATTCCCTACCCATTCCAGACAAATCTTTTCTTGAAAAACTCCAGCAATGGAGAACCCATAATTCTGGGAGACAAGCTGTTCCATTAGTCAATAGTTCTCACTGTCAGAAATTTCTCCTTAGTTCCAGGTTGGATGTCTCTTTAATGAGCTTCCACCCATTGCTTCTTGACATACCCTCAGGCGCTTTGGATGATAAGTCAGCCCCCTCATCTCTGTGATAGCCCCTCAATTATGGACTGCACCAATAGAGGCTAAACCAATATCGTTGTATACATGATGTACAATGACAATAAAGGATTTGAACTTTAAGTACTGGAAGCCAGCTATCATGTATATCCCTAAGACTTCTCTTTCTTAGAATAGACATATATAGTTCCCTTAACTGTTCATCCTACAGTTCAAACTCCAGACCTCTTATCATCTTTGTTGCTCTTCTCTGTACTCTTTTGGTGCCTCCGTATCTTTTTTGTATCATAGAACTGGATGAAATATTCCAAGTATTGGCCTCATTAGTGCAGTATAGAGTGGTACTATCACTTTTTGTGATCCTGATGTTATTCTTCTATTGATGAAGACATTTCTTTTTTCTTTTCTTTTTCTTTTTTGTATCTGGGACCAATGCTTGCTTTGGACATTGAAAATTGTATATCTTCTTGACTTTGAATAACAGGAAGTTCCCTTACATATTTTCCAAAGCCTTATCTGCCAGTGATATCTCCCTTTTTAATTTCCCTTTTTTAAAAAAGAAAGGCATGGGGTCTGCTAAGGAAAGCAGGATTCTAGCAAAGGCAGGTTGATTGACAGTAGTATTTCTCTCTTTTGATACAATTTATCATCATCATCATTGTATTTAATGATGATGTGCTATCATTTTATATGAATTGTTTTTATTTTCATTTTTAAATAATTAAACAGCAGGCATTTTCCTTCCGGCCATTTGTCTATATTATGTATATTATTGCTTGACTTATAAAATCCAGGCTTAGAATACTAGTTCAATGAAGTAGTGTACTTCCATAAGTGCCAAAATAATTTAGGATTTGTTCTGGTGCCTACCATGCAGAACACCTTCCCTCCTGATTTAGGATGGCCCTGATCCTACCCTTGTGGCCTTTTGGAAAACTTTAAAAATCCAGCTCATCTCTCAGGTCTTAGCACCTAGTTAATGGAGCCCGATTTCTGCTTTTCTCTGTTAAAAAGTCAACAGACTTTTTAGTGAGAATTTTTACTGCTTTTTTTCCTAATGTTTTTATATCAGTGTTTCTGTTTTTACGCTTGTTAGATATCCAGAGTTATTTCATTAAGATGGAGAACCATTTAAGTTTGCAGAGCAAATAAATAAAATCTGCTGTGTGGTTACAAATATTGAAAAATGCATTTATTATTTATTTAATTCAGTTTATAGGACCACTGAAATTGCAGATAGCAATACCACTTAGACTTATATAGCGCTTCACAGTTCACAGTTTGAAGCCCTCTTTAAGTGGTTTACAGAGTCAGCATTGCCCCCAATAATCTGGGGCCTCATCTGGGTCTCATCTGGGTTGCAAACATAGGATTGAAATCAATACAAATCAGTGAATCAGTGCTATTCAGGAAGAATATTCCAATGAGGGACAGGATGGAGCTGTATCGGTGTTTTAAAAATAATATAAAGTAACTATGTTTTCCCAGGGCTGTACCAGCGGTGGGTTGCTCCCGGTTCGGATTGGTTCTTAGTCTCCGCCCACCCACCCGGGACGCTTCTGTGCATGCGCAGAAGCGTCGTGTGCGCGTGCAAGCGCACACACAAACCGGTAGCAAAAATATTTACAACCCACCACTAGGCTGTACTATTGCATATTTTTTATTAAACTTGCCTAGGTCAAATCTTTGAACCTTTTGGTGAATCTTTTAATCTTGATTTGGAGAATTGTGATCCTCCACTCCCTTCTAGAGCATGATTTGCCTTAAATCAACTTGCAATACATCTGCTTTCTTTAAATTGTGCCCACATTTTTGAATGCTCACAAAGCAATCTTTTTTGTTATCTGTTTCTAGGGTTTCAAAGATCCAGTTTACCGGGCGAGAAGAAAGGAATTTGCAGATATAGCATACAACTACAGGCAGTAAGTATGCAGATTAGAAAGAAGAAACTACCTCCTAAAATAACTTCTTTGGCACAAAATAGGTGTTCCTTTTGATCGAACAGTGGTCTACAGACCACTGTTAGACCACAGAGTGAAGATGATGGCCCACAACAGCATTCACACATCAATCACCTGGCCAGAATCCTTCACTGCCTTAGTGAGGGCCTCTGCCTCTTCAACCACCAGTCAACTGAATGTTTATTTAGTAATCAGTAAAGACGTTTGAGGAACACTGCAGAAGGTACAGTAGAAATGTGCATCTTGAATTATCCAGAAGCGATAAGGAGCATATTAGACACATTATAAATCAAGGTTAGCTTTTCCCCATTTATCCTTTGGAACAGTACTGCTTCGATGAAGTTGTTGGGGAACTGGCCACATGGCTGAGATGGATGTGGAAATGGCATTGGTCATTTGGTCAGTGATAGGGATGATGCAAACTATGGCCCTGAAGGAGGAAGAAGAAAAATGAGACTAATTTATTCTGGGTAGAGCAGGTTGGATTGGATGCAGCACGAAATAATAGAATAAGAATGAACTTCAGACTACAAGCAGGCAGGCTATCTATAGATGTTTAGAGAACAATACAGCAGTGTCTCCCATTGCTGGAGAATCCATGGTGGTTTATTCCTCAATCTTTGGCCAAAGATCTCCAATGAGGATCACCTCACTCTCCCTGAAGTACTTGATTTGGTTGTTGAACTACCCCAGCGATCTTCAAACTTGGCAACTTTAAGACTTGTGGACTTCAACTCCCAGAATTCTCCAGCCAGCATAGCTGGCTGGAGAATTCTGGGAGTTGAAGTCCACAAGTCTTAAAGTTGCCAAGTTTGAGGACCCCTGAACTACCTTGAACATCAAAACATTTCTTTTGTTGTTCAGCTGAATTTAAATTCATAAAATCATAAGAGCATGTATGGATCCTTTTACATTTGGATAACTGTGCTTTCTAATGTTAAATTAAGATCCAGTCTATCAAAAAGAAGCATCATGACGGACCAAAAAAAACTTATTTTCATTGGTAGCATTACCTGTAGCAGATCTGGAAGCCTTTGAACAGAGAGGAAATCTAAGCATTTTGAAATCAAAGGAATGGAAGGAGGAAAAGTTTAAACAAATACTTTGTTCATTAAATAAAGAAAAGGCAAACCAGACCAAATGAAGGTAGAACGTCTCATGTGAATTCTAGAGTCATTCACCTGAATTCACTGAGAGTCCAAATAAAATGGACCATCAGACCAAATTTTCCTCCAGTCAAATTTTCCATAAAACGTTTATTTTCTCTTGCTTGCTTTGTTCCTCCTCTGTTCTTAGATCCTCCTCGGGCTGCATTTATCCCCCAATTACAGCCTTGTGGTAATAAATGGCATTCAGACGAGGATCATGCTCCAGCCCCCACAAAGCTTTGTTATCTAATTGTGCTGCGGCATCAGAGGCGACTACAAAGCACCAGCCACCAAATAAAACAGCATCTCATATGCTTCACATTAAACAGGGGGGAGGAAAGAAGTGTGCATAATTTGCATTATGGCAAGGACTATGAGCAAGATTAAAATAATGCATTGCGTATGTTCTTGATCTAATTGTGTCTATCGTCACTGTTCCAGCTGCATGATAAAATGTTCAATGAGCTGGTTTCTCTTCACACTATTTTCTGGACTGTGGGACTGAAGAGATAGTGTAGTAGTGATTTTATGCATGATCCAATTTGATAATTAAATCCTATTATCAACTAATAGGAAATACAGACTCTCTCTCTCTCTCTCTCTCCCTCCCTCCCACTCCCTCCCCCCTTCCCCCTCTCTTGCCAAACTATGGACAATTCATTTATTTATTGTCTATATCAAGTAGGACTCTATTTGAAATTCATAATACAACCAATCTTTAATCTATATATATAAAAGTGAAATACCACTCACGCATCATCATGAAATCTCCAGAACCGTAAAGCCTACAAACTTTAAACTTGGCACATATGTTCCCCTTGGCTTCTAGGTGTTCGCTAAGAAAGGATTTTTCCAAATGACCATCAGATCATTAGTATTTCTTATATACAGTATATAAGAATATATACTGATGCTAAGGAGTTAGACATTCTACTTCCCCACCCCACCTGAAAAGAACTCTGTTCCAACTGCCAATGGGTGTGGCCAGCATTTGACTCATTCGGCCTACGGGCTGGGAGCTTAGACATTCTACTCCATGCTAAGGAGTTAGACATTCTACTCCCCCTCCCCACCTGAAAGGGAGAGAAGGGGATAAGGTAGGAGAGGCTTCTGTGGGGCAAGCCTGAGGGAGATAAGGGGAGGGGAGAGGAGAGGCTTCTGTGGGGCAAGCCTGAGGGAGAGAAGGGGAGAGGAGAGGCCGATCGTAACTACTCATTAATGTTCAAACTTTAACTGTCAATTTATCAAGCCCAATCACATAGTTTCGTAGCGAATCATGGGTATCCAGCTACTAGTAAAGCAATAAAGCAAATGGGAATGGGGAATGGGATGACCAAGGATTGGCCTTCCTTCCTTCCTTCCTTCCTTCCTTCCTTCCTTCCTTCCTTCCTTCCTTCCTTCCTTCCTTCCTTCCTTCCTTCCTTCCTTCCTTCCTTCGAAGATCATCTCCCAGATCCTCATTTGACAGAGTCCTTGTTAAACAATTATTTAAACCTATTTTGGGCATTAGTATTTTCTGCTTCAAAACTGACAACATGATAGAAAGGATGTCAAGGGCCCACCCAAAATATAAAAGAAAAAGAAAGGGTTTTGAATCCAAATTCAACCTCAATGATAGAACAGGGAAAACTTTTTAACAAAAACAGGCTTGATTTGCTAATTCAGATTTGGGGTGTAGTAATTTGGAATTTTAGAGCCAGCGGTTGACCCTTCTGGTTTGGGTGGCTTTGCTTTGTCAACCTATCTGAATCTAGCCGTTGTGATTTATGGTGTAATGTATGGATAAAACCATGCTTTAAAAATCCTTGAGTTGGCATGGATTCTTGACAAAGAGTTGTAGTGATGAGAGTTTTAATAGGTTCAAATGAAGTCACAAAGCCAGTGGGTGAATCCCGCCCACCAAGCCCACTTCCTGAAGTTGCCTTGAAGATAAAACAGGGCAAACTATGCATGTCCTTCAAAAAAAGAATAAGATAAACAGGAAATCATTGAAGGTGTAGCATTTACTGCATGCATGTGTATATGTATAGGGAAACAATAAACATGCAAACAATAGGAGCTTTGGACATGAAATTATAGGCCTTTCAAGGACAATCTGTGGAGCAGGAGGGACAATTTAGGATGTTGTTGTGTGGCTCATTTTTAAGACCTTCGGTCATTCATCTTTCTGTCCCCCCCTTTTATGTATGCCCACACTTACACCCCCGTCTCTTCAGTTCTTCCTTCTCACCTGCCACCCTGAGCCTTGGTCTATTGATCTCAGCAGCTTTCAAATTGGTGTCTGACAGAGCCTTAAACCTCTCCTCTTTTCTTAGGCCCACGAAGGTGGCCTAAGGATTAATGAGAAATGTCAATGCTATAGAAACCACAGCAGTTTCATCACCCCCCATCTCATTCAAAATCATGTTTAAGGCTCCAGAGATCAAGGAGGACTGGTGCAGAGACACAGAAAATTGCACAATTATTGGGGGGCTGCCCCTAGGATCAGGCTGAAGTGAAGGGACAAGGAATGGTGGGGGTATCACTCATCTTCTGACAAAGAGCTGCCACTTTAGAAATCCCTCCTATTATCCCCATGGTGCCACAAACCCTATTCAATTGCTGGGGGGTAAAAAGCTTTGATTTGGGGGCAGGATGAGAGAAAGACTTAGAGAAGTCGCCTGTCCATGTTTAAAATTATTTTCTGAGCAGCAGACCCCACCCCGCCCCAGTTTTAATGTCAAGGCAACAAGTCAAGCAAGTCAAAGGATTCCTTTTGGGTTCAAGCTGACTGTTGGAGACTTATATTTAAGGAAGAGACAGATCTGCTACTCCTGCTGAGCCATTACCTGGGTCGACTTTTAGCACCCCAGTTTTAAGGCCAGGAGAGATTGGAGGCATTGTTTAGTTAAGCCAGACGTTTTGTATATACCAGCCTGGTTTTCAGTGTCGATCACATGTACATCAGATTATTTCGTCTTCGGATCATTAAAGCTGCAAAGCAAGAACAGCATGGGAGAAATTAGGCCGAACTGTTACTGCATAGTGAGAAAGTAAGGAAGTTGGGAATGGTGGTGATGTTTCTTAAGAATTAATCCTCAACAGGTGTTTTTGTTTTCCTTAAATCCAGGTAATTCAATCATAAATAATAGAGTGGATAAGGGACAAAGTAACTATCAGACCTTCTGGGATCCCAGCAGTGTTGTTTACTGTCTCCTTTTCTGCGTCTTCTTCTTTCCCTGCCTAACCTGTAAAGATCTGCCACAGCACATCAGATTGAATGAATTGAATTTCTGGTGTTGATGTTGAAAAGATGGGAATGTAGGGTTTTTTTTACTTCCCTTTCAGTGGGCAAACTATACCCAGGGTGACTTACACTGAGGAAGAGAAGAAGACATGGGGGATAGTCTTTAGGGAGCTGAAGACTCTCTACCCTACACATGCTTGCTATGAACACAATCATGTGTTTCCACTCCTGGAGAAATACTGTGGCTACCAAGAGGATAACATTCCCCAGCTTGAAGATGTCTCAAACTTTTTGAGAAGTAAGTAAATAGTGGTTGGAAATCTGATATAATTGTGGCTTGTGTATCAGAAGCAATCAGACTGCAATTCTGTCCATATGTTTCTAGAAGTAAGTAACTCAATGATTTGTGAATAAGAAGGTTGAACTGAACTTTAGAACATAGCTAAATCTGAAGTCACATGGTAATCTAGAACTTTTCTGTTCTTTCAAGGCTGCACTGGATTTCGCTTGCGACCTGTGGCTGGTCTTCTTTCATCTCGAGATTTTTTGGGTGGCTTGGCTTTTAGAGTATTTCACTCTACGCAGTACATTCGCCATTCATCAAAACCAATGTATACACCTGAACCGTACGTATTTCGTCTTGTAAAGTATTATGTATTATGCTTGGAAGCCTGGAATGTTATGCATGATCAAAGTGGAAGTGGACCAAGGCAGTACAGAAATGTGCATAAAACTTTATAGAATATGCATGAGTATTCTCCAGAGATTATTGATTTTTATTTAGAGATCACACATCTATAAATTGGCACAACAAAGAATAAGGAAGAAAGGAAAGGAAGGGAAGGAAGCCATGGTAGGGAAGTGTTAATTCTATCTGATTACAAATATATACGTTTAGCAAAGTAAATCAGGTAATCTGGTATATTCCAGATATCTTTGGCCAAAATTCTTGTAATCTCTTGCTTTTGGCTAGCTAAGCTTGAAAGAAGTCCAAAACATCTGTAGCAAATCACATTGTTTCTCCTAGCAGTAGTTTATTGAAATAACAGGATTCTTCTAATGTATTTGTCTCGCTCAGAAACACATCTCTTCTGAATGTTTTCATACTGATTTATATTTTCTTTTAGTGATGTTTGCCATGAACTCCTAGGACACGTCCCTCTGTTTGCTGACCCTAGTTTTGCTCAGTTTTCTCAAGTAAGTAAACGCTAAAATTTAATGTTAACAGTTGACTAGCAGGAGGTTCACACAGGAAGGAGATAATCCATTATCTGTCCAAGGGATCCAGAAAACTTTGAAAAACCTGACTTTGGTCCCAGGCCTGGGATTGATGCTTATTACTTGCATTTTTTGTTTTGTTTTGTTTTGTTTTGTTTTGCTTTGCTTTGTTTTGTTTTGTTTTGCTTTGCTTTGCTTTGCTTTGCTTTGCTTTGCTTTGCTTTGCTTTGCTTTGCTTTGCTTTGCTTTGCTTTGCTCTGCTCTGCTCTGCTCTGCTCTGCTCTGCTCTGCTCTGCTCTGCTCTGCTCTGCTCTGCTGAGTTGGTGTTTTTTTCCAGTGAGACCGGTCTATCAGGGCAACCTGGTCTACCCAAATGTGGGACAGAGCATACTGCTTCTGCTTTCACCTTTCAGCCCCAATCCAGGAGCCTTTGCAGGCAGTCACTTCCCCAACTTTGCTCTGTTGATTCTATTGTTTATAAGATCATTTTAGTCTGGACTACCTTTTTGATTTAATGTTTTTTGTTATTTTTCTGGTTTCCCCCCTAGTTTTTTATATCATCGGACACCCAAGGAATTTGTCTAGACAAATAGACAAATTCCTTGTGTGTCCAATCACACTTGGCCAATAAAGAATTCTATTTCATTCTATTCCATTCTATTCCATTCTATTCTATGCCATTCCATTCTATTCTAGAACAGAACAGAACAAAATTCTTTATTGGCCAAGTGTGATTGGACACACAAGGAATTTGTCTTTGGTGCATAAGCTCTCAGTGTACATAAAAGATATAGGTGATAAATCATGATCATAGTCATCATAACAGGGGTGGGTTCTGAATTCTCCCACTGCTGGTTCGCTCAGGGAAGTGCCAAGTGGGTGCACACTTCAGGCGGATGCGCACATGTGCAGTACTTTAAAAAGCTTCTGTGCATGTGCAGAAGCAAAAACCAAGATGGTGGCGCCTACAGCACCGTTGAGAGAGCCGGCTCGGGGGCGTGGCAGGCCTGGGTCACTGCCGGTTCCAGTGACCCAGGTGCCAAGTTACTACCAGTTCTATAGAACCGGGCCGAACCGGTAGGAACCCACCTCTGCATCATAAATACATTCATCATGAATCATAAGATACAACACTTAGTGATAGTCATAGGATACTAAATAAGCAATCAAAATCATAGGAAACTAAATAACACAATAAAAATCGTAGAGATACAAGCAACAATGTTATAGTCATAAGTGGGAGGAGATAGGTAATAGGAAGGATGAGAATAATAATAATAATACAGTCTTACTAAATAGTTTGACAGTGTTGTGGGAATTCGTTATTTAGCAGAGTGATGGCATGTGGAGAAAAACTGTCCTTGTGTCTAGTTGTTCTGCTGTGCAATGCTCTACAACGTCGTTTTGAGGGTAGAAGTTGAAACAATTTATGTCCAGGATGTGAGTACTAAGAACCAAGGAAAAAAACAACAGAGGAAGATGGCCAGAAGAAAGGAAAAAACAGCTGTCTGCTTGATATGTAGAGTGCCACTTTGGGAACTGAATGCTTCTAAATTCCTTTGTGTTTTATTTCTAGGGAAAAGAAAAAAAATCAAATCTTAAAGAAAAAGAACTCTGCACCCAGTTATTTCTACTGCAATTAAAGCTTATTTCTTTTTAAAAGGAAAACAAGACCCTGGTTTTAATTGTCTTTCAGTCTTAGATAGAGACAAGAAATCTGCCCGATGCTTAAAAATAATTTTTTTAGAGATCCTGTTAGATCATAAAAATTATTTTATGTGAAATTAAGATTCAGTAGCATTTTGAAAGCTAATAACTTTAAATATATTGAAATGTCTAATCTTACTTTATCCTAAATGAAAACTGTGAGAGCTTATTTTAAAGGGGGGAAGTTGCTAACATGAGAGTGAAGGCACACCCTTTTTATGCATGTTGCATAAATGCACTTTTATTTTTCCTCTACACGCTACATACATAACAATATCTGTAATTCCCTCTGTTGGAAAGAAATACAATTTACAAGCAGAAAAGAGAAATATTTTCTTGATAATTTCTCTCCCTATTATTTCATTTTCAGATTTTAAAAAGTTGTGTGTGTGCATGTGTGTGTGTGTGTGTGTGTGTGTGTGTGTGTGTGTGTGTGTGTGTGTGCAGGGATTGTGTAGATCAGGGGTCTCCAACCTTGGCAACTTCTTGTGGACTTCAACTCCCAAAATTCTGGGAGTTGAAGTCCACAAGTCTTAAAGTGCACAAGGTTGGAGACCCCTGGTGTAGATGACAATAAAAATAAGAAACTGAAAATGTTTTGCTTTTACAGGAGATTGGGTTGGCTTCTCTAGGAGCTCCAGATGATTATATTGAGAAACTTGCAACGGTCAGTGTTGAATTCTGATAATAGCTTCAATCATATCCTGCAATTAATATGGAGTGAAAGTTCTTGGCTGGTTGGTTTCAGAATTATTTTGAAACTCTTCCTTGAAAAATAATTCATTTTTACATGATACGTACATTATATTAATGTAGCTAATCATTAAAAACTCATTAACTATTATAGTACTTTTATAAGCTTGAAATGTTTACCAAAAGGTTATAACCATTAATACATTATCATTTTATATACAGTGAAACAAATCATAGCATTTTTGAAGGTTAGTTATATGCAAAGATTCAGGCTCCTACCCAAATAAACAACTAACCATTATTAATTGACAAAAGAATCATCAAGAAAGTATCCATTCATGAACTATTCATCGAACAAAAATTTCATTAATATAAATCATTTGATTTCTTTTATTTATTTCATAATTTTGTTTCAGCATGATCAGAAACTCTGTAGGCAACAGTAACAATAAACTCTGCACCTTATTTTACTTCAGGTTTACTGGTTCACTGTGGAATTTGGCCTCTGTAAAGAAGGCAAAGCAGTTAAGGCCTATGGGGCTGGACTGTTGTCATCGTATGGTGAACTGCAGGTATGAATTCATGATTTCTGCAAATGAAGTTGATGAAACTTTCTGCAAAATAAAATTTGGCATGGTGATGTGTATGTAGCTTTGTTTCAAATGCAACCCAGTTTAAATTTGGTAGCCTTTTTCTGGTTTCCTATTGTCTTCTTGGTCCTTGAAAGGCTAATTCTCCAAATGTTCAAATATAAGCTACTCTGTTTCTTGGGAAAAGAGTTATTGTGATATCAGTTTGCAAGCCACTTGTTTACTTTCCTTCTTGTGGAAAAGGAATGTTCCAAAACAGATTAGTCACCAACATGGAAGCCAACTTCTCCTTAATTCTGAGCATTAGGGTGCTGTCAGGGTTGGAGTGTCAGGTACAGAGTTGCACCTTCAATATGGAGAGGCCCAAATTCATGGAGATATGTTGTCCTAGAAAAAATAATTAAATAAACAGATCATGTACTGCTCTCTTTTCTTCCTTTCCCTAATGCCTTTTGGAGAAAGAAAGAAAGATACCATTCTTTGCAGGCCCTCTCCAACCCTTTCAAAATTAAAAGGAAGAAGAGAAAGTTACAAGTAACAACTGCAAGTTGGGTGGCTATATACCCTGATTCAATCAATCAATCAATCAATCAATCAATCAATCAATCAATCAATCAATCAATCAATCAATCAATCAATCAATCAACCAACCAACCAACCAATAAACTATGGCTCTTCAGAAATAATACCAGAGTGCTACTTATGGACTATTGGATTCATGTGAAGGAGAAAACATGAGGATCTCAGACTATATGGTGTGCCCAAAATAAATTTGACAAAAGAATCAAGAATCAAGATGGGTGCAAAGTTCATTACCATCTTTTTTAGATTCTCAGTCTATGCCACCATTGTGAGTAGAAATGAGATTGTCATAGATCTCATAGATCTGTTAGAAAAAGGAACAGAATTAGGACAAGCTAGTTGTGAAATTATATTGTTACCTATTCCAGGAAGGTCTATCTTAGTCTTATTGAACTGGATGGATTCTTCTGTGGCTATTTATTTATTTTTATTTATTTGGTGTTTCTTATATGCCGCCCAACTCCCGGAGGACTCCGGGCGGCGTACAACAGAAAAAATACAAGAAACCAATATAAATAAGCATTAAAACAGATATAAAAATTAAAACCGTAATCTTAAAAGCATCTAATATCCATTCAACTTCATACATACTTGGGGGTGAGCTCAAATGGATTACGCTCTACCCCCTGCCTGCAGGAAAAGCCATGTCTTAACAGCTTTCCGGAAGGCCAGCAGGGTGGGGATAGTTCGGGTCTCTGGGGGAAGTTGGTTCCAGAGCACGGGGCCTGCCACAGAGAAGGCTCTCCCCCTAGGGCCCGCCAGGCGAAATTGCTTAGCCGATGGGACCTGGAGGAGGCCAACTCTGTGGGCCCTAACCGGTCGAAGGGAAGTGTGAGGCAGAATGCGGTCCGGAAGATAACCTGGTCCTAAGCCATGAAGGGCTTTAAAGATGGTGATCAACACCTTGAATTGGACCCGGAGACCGATGGGCAACCAATGCAGCTGGCGGAGTACAGGTGTCACGTGGGTGTACCTTGGCTATGCTGGTAGTTGGAAAGAACTGGCCAGAAGTGATTGGAGTAAAGTTGTCAAACTGGTGCTTTCAGATGTATTAGAATACAATCTCCATTATTATCAGCCAGTTTATGCAATAGCTTGCTAATTCTAACCTTAATGGGAGTTTTAATCCAATCCCATCTGGATGTTGTCAGGTGAGAAGGTGTGATCTTCTTTTTTAGCACATGAAAGCATCAATAAATCCATGTGAGAAGGTGTGATTTATTTTAGCACATGAAGGCATCAATAATATAACCCCTATTAATTAAAATATCCAACAATGCTGTAAGAAAAAATGGAGTATGTTCATTCTTTTAAATGGAATATCCCTGTGTGGAGTTGCATCCCATAATTCCCTTCTGTAAAGACATTCCATCATGGGTATGTGTTTCCTTTTCCCACCAGTGTTTTTATGAATTATGATCTCAGACAATTTTTTGTTTGTTTTTCCTTGATATTGTGGCTCTCTAATTTAGTTTGTATTTCTACACTCCTAAGACATTTCTCTGTATATTTGACTACAATACAATGATACTCCCCAGTTATCTTCAATACTGGAAAGAATTATTAGACCTTACTAAGCTTAAACGGTGGTGGCAGCAACAATAATTTCTATTTAAAACCCTTCTGTTCTTTTCCTTTAGTACTCTCTGTCAGATAAACCTGTCACTGAACCACTCATCTTGGAAAAGACTGCAGTTCAAAAATATCCAGTTACTGAATTCCAGCCTATTTACTATGTAGCTGAAAGTTTTGAAGATGCAAAACAGAAGTTAAGGTAGGATCTGCTTAGATTACTTGCAAGTGGTTTCACGGGTATCAGTACCATAGTTTTACTGTCAGCTACCTTAGAAATCTTTAATTTGAAAGAGGAATTATGAAGTTATTAATAAAAGCTCACCTGTGAGATAAATGATAACCCAGAGAAGTTGGACCAAGGGATACACAGTGAGAGAAGACAGAAATTGAGACTGCAGGAAATACATGAAAGAGCAAAGACAAACAAAACAGTTCCTGTTTTATCCCCATATCAAAGGAAAGTCATAGCTTACACTCCATCTCTAAGACATGCATAATAGTTTTTATTTATTGCACAAGATCTCAGCTTTATCATTCATCTTTCCATTTCAAACAAATCATAAAACTTACAGTTCCCAGCTGTAAAAAATGACATTTCATTAAAAAAAAACCTGAACATATGGCTGCTCTTAAATGTTTGCTCTGCATTTACAGAAAATATGCCTCAACGATTTCACGTCCGTTTTCAGTCCGTTATAATCCATATACTGAAAGAATTGAGGTTTTGGACAATATCAAGCAATTAAAGAATTTATCAGATGCTATTGGCAGTAAGTACTTAATTTCAGAACTTTGGATGGGTTTGATCGGATGCCGACCAAGAATCTTTTATATGTCTGTTTTGGCTTTTCATTTTATTCAACTAATAGTTCCTTGTGTACAAAGAAATAGATGTTTGACTTTTGGTGCATTTTGAAACTTCAAGCACCATATGAGATAGATGGAATCAGGTATCATGACTTTCAGGTTCATAACAAATTGAAAAACATATTTTTTAAATTATATATTTATTTTTTTATTTTATTTTATTTTATTTATTTTTGTCAAATACATGTTGGTAATATACATAGATATAACATTGTTTATATACATAAGATGAGTACTGATAAGAAGGAACATTAGGACAGGGACGGTAGGCACGCCGGTGCACTTATGCACGCCCCTTACTGACCTCTTAGGAATCGGGTGAGGTCAACAGTGGATAGTAGCATATTTAAAATAAACATTTTTTGTGGTTAGATTGCAATGACAGATGTATTCATTTTCTCCTGGAATTCAGAGGAGTTTCATAATGAACATATTTTTGTAGACCATATGCATTTTTTTCCTGTTTATCAGACTCAGCAACATCTTTTTAATAGTTTCCTGCTAAAGATCTGAAGATCTGAAAAAGTGTTTACTAATGGTTGTTTGTGCACAAAAAAGATTCTTGTGTGAGTGGGAGATTCTATGTTATATGGAATCTATAGACTATCAATTTACAGTTGTAGCACAGTTGATCACTCATTGTTTTTCTTCTTCATAAGTCATTCAATCCATTTCCTCGCAAACACATATATAGGTAGTCCTGGACTTATAACCACAATGAACCCAGAATTTACGTTGCTAAGTGAGAAATTTGTTAAGTCAGCTTTGTCCCACTTCACGACTTTTCTTGCCACATTTGTTAAGTGAATCACTACAGTTGTTAAGTTAGTAACCCGGTTGTTAAGTGAATCTGGCTTTCCCATTGACTTTGCTTGTCAGAAGGTCGCCAAAGGGGATCACGTGACCCTGGGACACTGCAACCGTCATAAGTATGAACCAGTTGCCAAGCATCTGAATTTTGATCACATGATCATGGGGGATGCTGCAAAGGTTGTGAACTTATAACTCTGAAAAACAGTCATAAGTCATTTTTTTCAATGCTGTTGTAACTTTGAACGGTCAGTAAATGAACCGTTGTAAGTCGAGGACTACCTGTATTGTCAGCCTTGCATTCTCCCCATAAGATTGTACTATGTTTTCTTTTGCTTGCCCAGTAATCTCTGCATCATTATCTCTACTTACAAGATAAATTGTGCATAGTTTCATATGCACTGACTTCTACTCCAAGAAGAAAAAGTTAAACATGCAGATGTAACACATAAAGAGCAAAGTAAAACTTTTATTTTTCTTGGTTTCTTTGCAGATGAAATGGAACTTCTTCGCAATGCTCTCCAGAAGATAAAGTGAAAGAGATACTCCCCCCCCCCCTTTAACCAAGTCAGTTAGCATACAGGGTTATTCAAAAAGAATGAATCGATTTCATGATGCAATATTTTATTAAGGAAAAGTAATACAAAACTCCAGCCAAGTCACAAGTATTCTACTCACAATCAACTTTTATTTCCTGTCTTACAAGTGTTCAGTGTGGCCACCACCTGGAGCACGGGCAACATCAATGCGATAAGAGAATTCCTCTCAAACGCAGCATGGATTCTCGCCACTTGTTCCTCTGAAACTTGTGGTAATCATGGACTTTTTCTTTACACAGACACTCACTCACTTGAAACTGTCAAAACCACCTTCAAATATTCTTAGGAGAGGGTGGGTTAATGTCAAATTGCCTTCGAAAAGCACGCTGCACCTTGGCAATCAAATTTGTTTTCGCGAACTCGAGAACGCAGAACGCCTTTCCTGAGGACTCGCCATTCTGAGGGTAAATAAACAACTGAACGTTTGCCGGAAGAACAACGTGACTACATCGCCCCTGTGGCAGCCATTCAAAACTTAGATAACTCCTCTTTCAAATGGTCACTGACTCATTACATGACGATGCTTGAGAACCGAAGCAATGCGTCATGAAATAGGTTCATTCTTTTTGAATAATCCTGTATATTGCAGAAAAGTAACAAAATCTAATATATAATATGTTTATATATATATATATATCTTTCTACATAAATCCCTCTCCAGATTTTGATATGATCATATAAATCTCTACAAAATTAATATAAATAACTCTTTAGCTAGGAACTAGGCCTTTCGAACATGATTTCTATATGATAGTGTTTATATTGTTACACTAAGGCCTGTTCTAAACCAATGCAGCGTATATAATTGAAAAATCAAAATGTAGGAACATAGTAGAAAAGATAAGCAAATTCAATTCATATTCTATATAAGAGCTATGCATTTTTGAAGTGCATTTAATCAAGTGCTTTTATTCTTTCCAATCCAATATAACATTGTGAAGATGATCAATAGTTCATAATAGTTATTCTCTAAAATCAACAGGGCAACTCTCTGAAAATGTTATGGAAGGGGACCAAAGTTGGTGTAGGAGAAGAATTGCCAAAAGAAAGAGTGAAATTGAAAACGGTTGCATAAGGTCAAGGTTGCACAAACCATCCCTCCACACATTTTTTTTAAAATTCCAGTGCATCTCTGGAAAGAATTCAGGAAGCTACATTGTATCCATACCTTTTGAAGTCTTTATTAATTTTACTTTTACTTTCTTACAGTGCTAATTATGAATCAGGTGTGAGGGTTATGTTGATGTTAAGTATCATATATAATTGTATAATAATGTCCAACATGTTAAAGATAATTATTTTAAATTGGTCAACTGGGATTGATGTAAAGTTCCATAGGTAACCTATCAGGAAGGACATAATGGTGACATGCAAAAGTCCAGCATGTTGTGCAAATATTTTTTGTACTCATGTCCCACCTACAACTCTGTCCCAGTTCATGCAGTCTACTGATGTATTTTTGCTGGTAGAACCATTTCACTGGCAGAATATTTCTCTGCTGCATATGTCTGCAAATTCATGATTTGCAGGGTTAAAATCCAATTTTTACTGCTATCTTTAAATGTACATAGATTATTTACATTGATCATCTGAAGAAGAATGTACATTGATACTCTTATTCAAATAATTCAAATACTGGCTAATGTAAAGCTAAACATTTTAAACAACTATATTTACATTTCAGTTCTTCATTGCTAGCTAATTTGTAGAAAAAATAATCCAAATGTCGATCATATTTTTCTTAAACCAATATTTAAAAGTATAATTATTTCAAGAAATACAATACCTTTGCTATTTTTGGCATGGAACCTAATGGTTTTCATAATAGTTATTCTCTAAAATTAATATATTCATTACAATTGTCTGATATTTTAAATTTATTTTCAGTGAAATTTTGATGGTTCATGTTAAAATAGGAATAGATGTAATGGAATTAATAAAAAGATTTGTCAAAATATATGTATAAGTGGTTTTATGATGGAATATAATCTGGTAATCCACAAATGAAGAAGAGGCTATGTTGTGAACTAGATTGATGTTACTGGAAAATGGGATTTCCTATTTGCGTTATATATCTGATATAAAAAATGGAATTATGACGATAAGCTGAATAAATATATGAGAAGCCACATGATTTTCATTTCATATGATTCAGCTAATGATCTAATTAACATTTTACATCAATGCAATCTGCAGCCTTTACTTTATATGGGATTAAGTTTAATTGGATGTTTAAAATTTCATTGCCTAATAGCAATATGAAAAGCAATTGCTAGGCTCTTAATAAGTACTCTTTCAGCTCATAAAACATTGCTTAACGGGCTGAATTATGTCCATGTTTTCCAAGGTTGTGGCAAAAAAGAGCAAATTAATTAAGATTGGATGTTCTCCTTAATTATAATGGTCACTAAAGCTCAGAGGTATCTGAAAAAAAATCACCTGGGATTAGGGCTGTTGTAATGCTAGCCAACATAGCCATGAATACAAGAATAAATTTCAAATATAATTACTTAATACTTTAATCTCATTAGAACTATTGAGAAAATGACTAATTCACATTTAATGAGACAGATTTATATTCCTTGTATGTCCTGAAGCAATTTTTGTTCAGTATACAACCAACCAATTTCTTTCAAAAGGGGAAATTTATACCTTTATTTATTTATTTTACCAATATTTTAACATCTGTCTCCCATCTCTCTCTAGAGAAATTCTTGGAATTCTCCTTCTACATTCTGGGATTTTCTTGAACATGCTTTTCTCAATAAACCAATGTTTAAAACTCCAAATAGTATTATAAATATTCATAAAATCATAAATGTGCTTAAATATTATTTGATTAACATTTTTATTATGATTATATTCCTCTACTAAAATTATAGCACTATCACCTGTAGGACTGTAACTTTGTTGCTTGTATCCTTACAATTTATATTGACTGGTTCCTAATATGATTTGATTGCTTATTTGTACCCGGACTATCATTAAGTATTGTACCTTATGATTCTTGATGAACGGATCTTTTCTTTTAAGAGAAAGCATATGCACCAAGACAAATTCCTTGTGTGTCCAATCACACTTGGCCAATAAAAAATTCTATTCTATTCTATTCTATCAATTACACTCTCTGAAAATTTTGATGATAAAATTTTTATATTGTTATTACTATGTTACTTAAACCAATTAGATCCCTTTAGCTCTCCTGGATTTCCAAGTAAATAACAATGTAAACAAAATAACAATAATCAACAAATATTTATTTTCCTTCTAAAATACTTTTAGAAATAACAGTTCGATTTCCCATAAAATAGTTAATATATGTCAACTTTTTTTAAAAAAATCATGGCATTTATATATGCATACTATATATTGCAGCTTAAATTACATTGCACACAAATTTAAATTAAATTGCATTCAAATCAAGGATTTAATAACAATAACAAAAAAAAAGAATAATTTGCAGCCCTCCTCAGAACCAGATTTCTGTACTATTCTCGAATAAATTGTGCTTCACAATGATATGCAGATACACATAAACACATTTATCGCCTCTTAAATGAAAACTAACTGGAGAAGCGTATCATAAGTACCAAAGAGAACTATACCAATTTAATCCACCGGTGTGGATTCAGCTGTCAATGAGCATTTTTCAGCACCGAGGACAGCACCGCGATGTCGCTACGAATTTTGCGGTTGCCCATATAGGGCGAAGGATAAAACTGTGCCCAACCGCTTTGAATTGGTATTGAAGTGTTTCAGTCTTGGGCAACGGGATCTTAAATTCGGCTTGTAAACGGGCTCTTCGGTGCCTTAAACGCATATTTGGAATCCGGGTTGTAGGTGAAATAAAACTTACTGTAGGTTCATAGGCTTTGCAAAAATCGTGCAGGTGTTTGCATTTGAGAGTTTGTTTCCTGAAAAGTTTCAGGTAAAATTCTCTTCATGCAATGTGACAAGTCTGCATTTATTTTCTCCGTGATATTTTTGTATTTATTTACCAAGATATCAAGGAATTGGGCATATCTCACCCAGATTATCCCTTTCCATGTAAAGAATAGTCGAAGGCTGTTTTTTTTTTCTTCCAACGGTAGAGGGTAATTTAGAGAGGCAAATGAAATGACATGAAAATAGGTGTTGTTGAAGAGGGGGTGGGAGGATCACATTTATTAAGGAGTCTATTAATTCAATTGATTTTAAGGTGCCCTTAATAATACAACTTGTAGATGTCTTTGACAGAAAGTTAAAAAGCAGAAATCACGTTTGATTTGTTTTTAATTTGACCGAATGTGATTGATACTAAATTCAGATTATTTTACACTGCAAATCTTCCTCAGAGCCTTTTGAACAGAGGTCTTCAAACTTGCTTTTGAGCGAGGTTCCTTCCCTGATGCCACCATCTGCCTTGTGGTAAATCCCACTGAATTCCGTGGAATTCCTAACAAGTAAACTGAAGAACCACACTTAAAAGGTCACGTTTACCCATAAACCCCGACAAAGAAGCACAACTGCTGTGTTCCTATTATCTGCTTTTTTCAAATAAATTATATGATGCTCTGAATCACAGAATATCAAATGATGATGATGATGATGATAATAATAATAATAATAATAATAATAATAATAATAATAATAATAATAATAATAATAATAATAATAATAATAATAATAATAATAATAATAATAATAATAATAATAATAATATCTAGGTTTCCCTGCAACGTCAGAACTACAAACAATTTTATTTCCAGGCAAACCTAGAGTGCGGTGCGAATGCGACTGAATGGGCTTCTTACCCACTACAGCAGGTCAATTTAATTTATTTAGTTTATTTATTTTTATGTATTTATTTTGTCAAACATGTACAGGATAGTAGTTGTTTGTATAAACATAACATAAGAAAAAAAAGTATCGATAAAAGAGGACAATAGGACAGTAGGACAGGGAAGGTAGGCACAGTGGTGCGCTTATGCACGCCCCTTACAGACCTCTTAGAAACGGGGAGAGGTCGACTGTAGACAGTCTAAGGTTAAAGTTTTTGGGGTTTGGGGAAGATTAGTTGACAGCCAACAGCATCCTTCTTGTACCGGAGCAGGAGGGGGGGGAAGGAGTGATATTCACACAATCAGAATAAAGCCATTTAAATGTTTTGAGCCAAAGCATTCTGAGGACAGCTATCGAAGTTTCTCCCTAGCCAATTTTTTTTTTTGGGGGGGATAGTCGTTTCTAGACGTCTCTGAACACATATGGTCCTCAAAGCAGCTAGCAGTCAGTTAAAAAAATAGGCAAAATGGATACAAAGCCGGGGTGGGTGGGTGGAAACCAGCATTAAACCACAATGCAAGAATCGCAAAAATTACTGTCAAACCAGTTTGAGGGGGAGAGTTATTTCCCTCGGAAACAGAATCCCGTTTGATGATTAAGACAGTGGGGTCGATCAGGTGCCAAAGACTCCCCCAACCTGGTACCTTCCAGGGTGTGTTGGATTCCCTCCGTCCCCATCATCCCCAGACGGTCTGACGTTGATTGGACGGCGTCAAATTGAAGGAAGGAGGAAGCATTGCGGGAACCCACCTCCCCCATACTGGAGAGTCCCGTCCCACTTCTCCCCGGCCCGCAGCAAGTACGGCAACTCCAACCGCCGCGCTCCTAGAAGACGCGTTTGGGCAGCTGAGTAGATAGATAGATCCTGTCGGGGAAACCGCCGACTCCTTCGCGAGAGATCTTGCAAAGTCAGGAGCGCTTCGGATCGCGCGCAAGGGCGAGAGGGATGGAGCCGTCAGAGACGCAGCGGTCTCGGGAACTGGCTCGGAAAAGAGAAGAGAGGAGCGCTATGCTGACCCTCACTTTCGCCCTGAGCAACACGAAGAAAAGCGGTATCTCCAAGACACTTCGAGTTTTCGAGGTAAGTTCTGTCGTATACAAACAGGTTCACACCTTGTGTCTTCTGAAAAGTCCTTAAACTTGCAGGGGTCCCCAAACTTGGCAACTTTAAGACTTGTGGACTTCAACTCCTAGAATTCTCCAGCCAGCTATGCTGGCTGGAGAATTCTGGGAGTTGAAGTCCACAAGTCTTAAAGTTGCCAAGTTTGAAGACCTCTGCCTTAAAGCATGAGGTTCGGTGCTTCCCAGTTTGAAAGGAAAAAGAAAGGAGGAAACTTCTCCAGTCTAAAAGCCTAATGAATGGAAATGATCGTTGGAAGGAAATTGGCTGTAGAAAGCTGACACTGAAAGCAGCTCCTTACATACTTCACCTCAATTTCATAGTTTTTATTTTATTTTATTTATTTATTTATTTTGTCAAACATGTACAGGATAGTAGTTGTTTGTATAAACATAACACAAGTAAAAAGTTCTGATAAAAGAGGACAATAGGACAGTAGGACAGGGATGGTAGGCATGATGGTGACTTATGCACGCCCCTTACAGACCTCTTAGGAATGGGGAGAGGTCGACTGTAGACAGTCTAAGGTTAAAGTTTTTGGGGTTTGGGGAAGAAACCACAGAGTTTCAAGATAAACTGGATTTCCTGCGGTGTGGAATTATTATATCAATAGATACCCAGCCCGTTTAGAAGGCAAATAATAAGGGGAAAGTGGGTTAATATATTTCACACATATATTTGGATATATATATATATATATATATATATATATATATATATATATATATATATATATATATATATATATATATATATATATATATATATATATATATATATATATATATATATATATATATATATATATATATATATATATATATATATATATTGCAACCATGCTCTTCTGATGTTTCATGCACATCCATTCAGTACTATTCATGCTACTAATTGCATTGAATTCCCATCATAGGTTTCTTCCAAAGAGCTCAAGGTAGCATAGAAACTCTTTTTTTCCCCTTCCTCATTGTGTAATCCTGATGACAATTCTGTGGGATGACTTTAACACACAAACTAAGTAGTCCAAGATTTCTTTGGAGCTGGATGAGAACTTAAATCTAGTGCTAGTTTTTTTAATTGCAATATCATACCTTATATTAATTATATGATACTTCCTTTATTAGTTTTATTGTTTTTATATGAGGTTTATATTCTCTAAGCCGCCTTGATAAGCCATGTGCGAATAGGCGGCAATATACCGTATTTTTCGGAGTATAGGACGCACCGGAATATAGGACGCACCTAGATTTTAGAGGAGGAAAACAAGGAAAAAAGTATTCTGAACCAAATGGTGTAGTAATATATTATTTAATAAAATACCAGTGTAGCAGAATACTTTTTACAACCATGTACACTTTTTACAACCATGTACACTTTTTACAAACTTCAAACTTGACAGCTTTAAGCCTTGTGGACTTCAACTCCCAGAATTCCTCCTCCAGTCATGCTAGCTCAGGAATGGGAGTTGAAGTCCACATGTCTTAAAGCTGTCAAGTTTGAAGACCCCTGGGTTAAGGGTGCAAGGGTCTTCAAACTTGAAGCTTTAAGCCTTGTGGACTTCAACTCCCAGAATTCCTCCTCCAGTCATACGGCTCGAGCGTACAAACAGCGGAGAGGTAGAAACAGCGGAGCCGGGTTAGACGAACTGGCTTGAAGCCCAGCTGCCCTTTCAGGGTGGGGATAGGAGAGCAGACCAGCCGTGTGTCGGACTAAATACCCTGCTGCGTGGTGTTCTGGCGGCTGCTGCTGTCCGTTCCCCCCTTTCCCGCCAGTAGATTAGGCAAGAAAGGGCCAGTGGCGGGTAAGAATCGGGAGGGCGACGCGAGACAAGCGCTTGGGCAGACATGCGGAGAGGGCTGCCGCGGGGTATCTGGGTGCGTGTGTGTGCAGTGGGGGGGGGGCGCCATGTCTCCACCCGGCTTTATTTCCTCCTGGGGGCGGTGGGGGAGATTTGTTCCCCATCACATTGCGGTTCCTTCTTCCCTAGGGGATGGGGGGGAGAGTCGGTAATTGCGCTCCGCTTTGCACTCCGCGGAGCCTCTTTCTCCCCTCCCGTATTGTTTGGCTGAGTCTCGGCTTGTTCGGCTGAGGCGGCGGCAGTGCTGCTAGCAGACTTCAGGTGGCCGAGCGCAACTCCCGGGGCAATTGGCAGAAAGCAGGGTCGGGGTAGATTTCAGCGCTTGAGTCGCGGGAAAGGGGAAGGGAAGCGAGTTTAGACTCGCTCCCGAGAGTTTTGAACCATGGAGGGGAAGGTTGGAAGGTCTGGGTCGGGGGAGTTCTTCGGCTCCACAGTCTCACGCGGACAGCAGAAACTCCTCTGTTGGCGGCGGGAACAGCGGCAGAGAGGGCGGCTGGGACAGCTGTGGGTGCAGGGACAGTGGCGGTGGGGACAGCGGCGGCAGCGGCTCCGGCCGAAAACCGCCGAAGGGTGGGGGCTGGTGGGTGGGTAGGGCTGCATTCGGTGTATAGGATGCACCCAAATTTTCACCCTCTTTTGGGGGGTAAAAAGGTGCGTCCTATACTCCGAAAAATACGGTAAATTCCCTAAATAAAATAAATAAATAAATAAATAAATAAATAAAATACCTCCTACAGCATCTCTGTGGGCTTGTGACTGTTCTTGTACTCTTTCTCTTGAGGTATCTGCCAGATTTAAACCCATCTTTATCTTTTACCCTATATCAGCACTCTTCAACTTAAAGGAGAAGTAGAGAACAAAAATGATAATTCTATTTCTCAGGACTAACTACTTTTTTTCTGAGCTATTGTATACCCACAGGCAAAAGATATAGCTGCCTTAAGGTTTGGTTCACACTTTTCACACCCGGAAGCATCTTTGGGAATTCAAAGCATAATTCAGACCTATTGGAGAGTTTTGTGGTTGTATCTTCTACTCTGCGTGAAAATAAATAAGAAATCTTATGAATTGTTTATTAGGGGAGTGATTTCATATTTTGGGAAGTGTTTGATCGGTGCCTATGTTTCGAGAATTAAAGGGGAATATCCTTAGAAGAAGAAATAGGTTTGCGCTTCATTTTCTTTAACAAGCTAAAATGGTAAAAATATGTCTTCCTGTGTTGGGCTTTTATAGATGTTTGAAGCTAAAATACATCATTTTGAAAGCAGAACAGCTAGAATACCAAAGAACGCTGATGGCAACCTTGAATTTTTTCTAAGATGTAAAGTTCAGGACTGTGAGATTAGCAGTCTTTTAAATTCCTTGAAGAGCGTGGCAGAGGATGTGGAAGCTATCAGAGAAGAAAAAGGTATGTCACAAAAGGCTTTTACCTTCTTTCTTCCTAATATACCTCTTCAGTGTGCATCAGGAATTCCAAGTTATAAGTAAACCAACATGCTGAGATTTTAAAGGCCATTAGCCAGAATTTTAAAGATAATATGTGATTCAAGAACCATGTTTTGTAGATACAATAATTTCTCTGTATAGGTTTAGATTCTATTTATTATTGTAGCAAAATGTCATGTTGATAGGAAGAGGTCTTTCAATTGATTACATAGGAACATTGGCGTTATATCCATCAACTCCTACACCATCCCTCAGTTGATAAAGTCAAGATTATTTTCATAATGATCTAATTGATCAACTTCTTTGCCTGGCTGTATAACTTGAGTCTATCTACATAAATGTTGAAACTACTTTTGCAAAAGAAGGAATTAATGGGGAAGTTAAATATACAGATAACAAAAAAGGTAAAATATTTGGGTATCCTGTTATCAGCAAGATGTATAACAATCAAAGAAGACAATTACGATAGATTAAAGAAACAAATTGAAATAGATTTGGAAAAATTTACAACTATCATTGATGGGGAGGATTGCAATAACTAAAATGAATATATTGCCACGATTGTTGTTTCTATTTTCTACAATACCAATAAGAATAGAGAAAATTTTTTTTAATGAGCTAAATAAAATGATTTTGAAGTTTGTTTGGCAGGGGAAGAAGATGAGAATTAATATAAAAATGCTACAAGATGTAAGACTTAGAGGTGGGTTTGGACTACCGAATTGGGAATTATACTATCATGCAGAGGCATTGACATGGATGAGAGAATGGATTTTGTTAAGAAACACGAGACTTTTGACTTTGGAGGGACATGACTTACAGATAGGATGGCACGCATTCATATGGTATGGGAAAAGCAGAATACAAAGCTATTTCCAGAGACATTACATAAGGAACTCTTTGTATGTGGTAAAGAGAAACATTATTTATTTATTTATTATTTATTTATTTTAGTGTTCTTATATGCCACCCTACTCCCTGGGGATTTGAAAATACCATATTGGTTATCAATAATGGAAGCACTAATCCACCCAAACAGGTTTAATATGGGGAATATTGCAAGATATAAGGACATTTTAACTGATAAGGGGGAATTGCAATCTAAACAAGAACTAGAGAAACAAGGGATAAAAATGGATTGGTATATGAGAATGCAAATACAATCAAGATATGAAAAGGACATTAAAACAGAAGGTGTTAACCTAGAAAAAACAGAATTAGATGAAATACTCAGAGGAACAGATGAAAGACTAATTAAAAGACTGCATAACTATCTACTGTATATTAAATTAGACCAGGAACAAGTGAAAGAAACAATGATAAAATGGGCAAGGAATTTTGGATATACAATAGAATTGGACAAATGGCAGCAGCTCTGGGAAAGAAATTATAAACAGACAATGGCAACAGCATATAAAGAAAATATGTATAAAATGTTTTATAGATGGCACATGTCACCAGAAAGGATAGCTAAAATGTTTAAAGACAAATCTATGAAATGTTGGAAATGTCACCAATTACCTGTTTCTTTTTATCATATGTGGTGAACATGTGCTGAAGCCAAAGCGTATTAATTCAAATGTGGATAGAAAAGATTTTGAAACAACGTATAGAGTTGAAACCAGAGATATTCCTGTTGGGTATTTTACCAGAGAAATATAATAAAGAAAATATATATTTAATTATTAATATAATTACAGCAGCTAGAATTGTATTTGCACAAAATTGGAAAGCAACAAAAGCCCCCGCTGAAGGGGATGTAATTAAGAAAATATTGGATTGTGCGGAGAGGTATAGATTGACAATGATAATTAAAGAAAAGGAGGATTCAGAATATTATATTTGGGGGAAATTTTACGATTGGATGGAAAATGGATATAAATAGAAGATAAGTAACACCGATTAAAATGGGAGGAAAATGAAAAGTGAAAGATGTTAGACCCAGGTGACAAAATTAGGTAGTTAAGGAGGCAGCATTATAATAGTATATAAAAATATATCTATGGGACTTCCGGTTTGGAGCGCGCCATCGCGGACGTCCCCTGTTGGGCGCCTTTCCTATCTTCGTTAAAAGCCGCCAGAACAGCTGTCTGGCGGCTTTGAAATCTCTTCCCCGGGCAAAGGGGAGAGATGAGAGCTTGACAGGTGGGGTAGAGCCCCCCCAGCGCCCTAGGAGCCATCTGGTAGGGCGCGAAGGGAGAGCTCCCCATGCAGCCTGTCTCCAGCTCCGAAGATTAGGAAACCTCCGCCTTTGCGGAGCTAGACGTCGCGACCAGCCGCTGCTTCAAGAATGGGATTTATAACTACATTTAAACTACAGAAGCAGACAGAGAGAAACAGGCGTGAGATGGGCAAGTACTGAAACCTCTTTTTTCCTTTTTTTTTCAACTCCTGGGCAAGCTTTCACTTCGGCAAGGGAACAAAGGAAACAGAGTAACAATATGGTGATTGAGAAGTGAAAGTGACTTTCGTTTTCCCAGAGGCTTTTTCTCTCTCTCTCTCTCTCTCTTATGGAAACTTTTAACTTGGAAAAATGGTTTTTTCTCTCTCTGTCTCCTAACTCTGGATTAAAGTTATAATAGAAATATTTCCAATAATAAAAGACTACCTGGTTTTTAAACTGGAAAGAACTTTAATCAGGCATCTGGCTTTCTTTCTTTTTTGTACTCTTTTGAAACACCAATGGCTTCAAAGTCTGGAAAGATTGTTTTGACTAAAAGAAATGACTATTCATCTGGATATATTTCTGTGTGTACTTTATATTTAATATTTTGCTACTACTTATGTAATTCTGTACTAATAAAACTTTTTGAATAAAATATATATATATATATATCTAGAAAGAATAACATGTATAGAAATATGGACATAGAAAAAACATAAGATTAATAGTTGTACCGTAAATTAAGAGAAGTTAGAGAGATGAGTTGCTTGTCTGTTAACCACAAAATAGATTACAAATGGATATACTCAGGGAAGGAATAAGAGGGAGGAAGAGGAAGCAGAGAAGAGGAGGAGAGAAGGAAGAGTGTAGGTAGGAGAAGAGAAGGAGGTTAGAAGGAGGGAAGAGGAGGGAAGGAGAAGAGGGAGGTGAGGAGAGGAGAGGTGAGGTGAGGTGAGGTGGAGGTGAAGAATGAGAAAGATGGAGGAAGGGGTAGAGGGGAGTAGGAAGAAGGGAGAGAAGGAGAAAGAAGGGAGAGGAAAGAGAGGGAGGGAGAGGGAGAGGAGTGACATGAGATGATATGGGAAAACAGATGGGCAACCTGGTTATGAAAGATGCAAGATTAGGATGGTCATTGTTTATTGGATAGTAATATATAACTATGTTAATATTTGATAAGATATTATGGTATATGTATTGATGTTTATGTGGAGTGTGTAAAAAAATAAAAAAACTTTTACAAAAAAAATAAATGTGGAAACTACAACTACTAGAATTTCTAGACTGTTTAGATTTGGGGCTTTGTAGGCTCAACATCTCTGAAGGTACCACGTTGAAGAAAAATTGTCTATGTGATACCACTGAACAAGTAAATTACTCTTGCTACTTTCATAGAACCTGTAGATGTCACATTCTTACAATGTCCAATTGATACTATTATCAACAGTTCCATGGTTCCCAAAGAAAATAAGAGATCTCGACTACTGCCATCACCTGATCACCAAGTTTGACCCTGATCTGAATTTTGACCACCCGGTAAGTTAAGTTTGTATTTTTCCAAATTATTTAGGCTTGGAGTTACCAACATCCCTATCAAATCTTGTACCAATAATTAAAACAGAGGCTTCTGGGTACAATATTTAACCATCCAGTTGAAGATAGTTGCTCTTTTTATTTTTCCTGACATAATTACTCTTCTTGCAACCACTGTTCAGAATATAGATTGAACACTGGTTGTCCATGTTGATGTTGTTCTGTAAAAACTAAACTAATTTTTTTAATGAAGGGGGAATTATTGTGATGGGGTTACGTGGAAGAGAAATGAAACTGAAACAACGTGTGCTTGTTCAAATCCAAATAGATCTGTGCATATTCTAGTGAAGGCAAAATGAGAACTGGACAAGACTCTTTTAAGTCCCAAATATTGACAAATTGGGTTTTGCTTGTAGCTATTGAACCGAATGAACCAAAAATGAAAACATTTTATGGAATTCTAGATGAGCCAAATAGGTGGAAATTAAGGTAGGGGTCTCCCTAGGTGTCAATTGTCACTTGGCTCTTTGAGGAGTCTTTTTATTAAAAAAATTTATGAGTATTACAAACATTTCCCCCTCACCTGTTCCCCCCTCCCTCCCCCCTTGCCCTCCCCCCCATCTCCCCCCCACCCTCCCTGGACTTCCCAGAACAAACACAAGGTATAGTATTTATAAACATAAAGCTAAAATATGCTAACAAATTGTTAACTTCAAAATCTCTCTAAATCTTTAACTCCTTATAGTTTGAAACCCTTTAAACTTAGACTACAAATTAATAGTGCTTCATTCATAAGCTATTTGAATCTTCTTAGTCTGATACTTGTTTTGAATATAGTCAATCCATCTTCTCCGCTCTTTGAGGAGTCTTTGATGCTTTCTGAGCTTGGTTGCTTTCTTGCAGATGTTTCATTATCCAAATTAGGTAACATAATCAGTGCTAGTCAGTAGTGTTAGTGACTGATGATGTTACGTAGTTTGGGGAATGAAAAATCTGCAAGAAAGCAACCAAGCTCAGAGAGCACCAAGGACCCCTCATTTCAACCTTCAGCTACAAATATTCTCATTTATTGGTACTTGGTTCTTTCCTCCCCTTTTATAGCCAAGGACTACAACAAACTCCTAATTTTATGTGAGTCTGGTTTCATACGCTGCCTCCATGTTAAAGTTGAAAGGCAGGGCAAACCCATCCACACAAAACAAGTCGGTAAATCGCTTATCGTGTCTCTGTTTCTCGTCTTTTTAAGGGCACCATAAAAACTCTGAAATCTCTTGTCCCGATGCTCAACTAAGTTTCAAATTTTAAAAAATTCTCTTCTCATTGTCGCAATTAAATCCAAGCATCAAGTTTTGGAATGGAATTGTTTGGACTTTGGAAAGCAGCATTTTTTCTTCTTCTAGGGTTATGCTGATCCAGATTATAGGAAAAGGAGGGCTTTCATCGCTGACCTGGCATTTAACCATAGACAGTAAGTGCATCAAATTAATAATTGAACAAAAGGGTAAGCTTTATGCAATCTAAGTAATCTTCATCCTTATAAATGTTTAAGGTACTCAAAATAGGACATGGTTCCACTCGTTTTTCAGAGTGCAGCCCAAAGCTCGGTGTGGCCTTCAAGCCAACAGTTGTGCAGTTCTGCCTTATAATTTGAGCACTGGGTTGCTTCATTAAAGATCTATACCACTCTATAAAGCCTTGGTCAGACCACACCTAGAGTACTGCATCCAGTTTTGGTCACCACACTACAAAAAAGACATTGAAACTCTAGAGAAAGTGCAGAAGAGAGCAACCAGGATGATAAGGGGACTGGAAACTAAAACATATGAAGAGCGGTTGCAGGAACTGAGCTTGGCCAGTCTGGCAAAGAGAAGGACCAGGGGTGACATGATAGCAGTGTTCCAATACTTGAGGGGATGTCACAGAGAGGAGGGGGTCAGGCTGTTCTCTATGGCACCAGAAAGCCAAACAAGGAATAATGGATGGAAGCTGACCAAGGAGAGATTCAACCTGGAAGTGAGGAGAAACTTTCTGATGGTGAGAGCGATCAACTAGTGGAACAGCTTGCCAGTGGAGGTTGTGAGAGCCCCAACACTTGCGACCTTCAAGGAGAGACTGAACTGCCATCTGTCTCAAATGGTGTAGGAACTCCTGCTTGAGCAGGGGGTTGGACTAGATGACCTACAAGGACCCTTCCAACTCTAATAATAAATCTTAAAAAAATCTAAATCTAAATCTGTGACTTCCTACTTGTTCAGCCTCCCTTGACAAAACACCTTAAGAAAACCCACAAGAACTAGTATTTGTGAGAAGTTGTGGGGAGACCAAGAGATAAATGCAAGAAAACACATAAATTAAAAATTGTGGGGGAGGGGAGCAGTGGGGGAATCAGATGTCAGCTTATCTCACAAATGTCAGCTCAGTCTAAGTGCAGAAAAATCTAGGAAAAAACATTTGAACATATTCAGAGACTCTGCCTTAATTAGTTCCTATAAAGGAAGCTAGGAAAATCCTAGTGTAGTTTCTAGGTTCCTGTATTTACCCCAGCTTAGCATTAAAGATAGCCTACCGAAATCTGCTTTCTTAATTTTGCCTGGCTGTGTGAAGCTTGACATTATGGATCACATAAATGAAATATGTAAAGCTCAAAAATGGAATCTATTTAGCAATAGCAATAGCACTTAGACTTATATACCGCTTTACAGTGCTTTCCAGCCCTCTCTAAGCAGTTTACAGAGTCAGCATATTGCCCCCAATAATCGGGGGTCCTCATTTTACCCACCTTGGAAGGATGGAAGTCAGCCTTGAGCCTGGTGGGATTTGAACTGCCAAATTGCAGGCAGCTGGCAGTCAGCAGAAGTAGCCTGCAGTACTGCACTCTAACCACTGTACCACGAGGCTCTTTTGATTCTCTTTGCCTTTCCAGGGGTGACCCTTTGTCAAGAGTTGAGTACACGGCGGAAGAGACTGCTACTTGGTGAGTGTATGACTTGAACCTACAGGGATTGCTGCATATGGGGAATTGATAGTGCCACTGTCTTCCAATTTTCTTACAATTTTCATGTTCATGGACAGTGCAGGTGGTCCTCAACTTATAATTGATTGCTTCAATTATACAAAGCTACAATGGGCATGAAAAAAGGTAACTTTCAACTGATCCTTGCACTTATGACCATCAGAGCATCCCCACAGTCATATGATCAAAATCTGGGTGCTTGGCAACCAGCATGTATTTATGATTGCTATTATTCCTTTCCATTCCTACATTTAATAATTGCCTATTCTATCATATGAAACATTACACCTCCACCAACAATGAGAGCGTAAGACACTAGAATATAAATGGAGAGCAGACCCCACTCCTTACTAGCACTGATGATGTTACGCAGTTTGGGTAATGAAATGTCTTCAAGAAAACAGGCAAGCTCAGAGAGCACCAAGGGCCCCTCATAAAGCAATACAGTAAGAATCTTTGGAGCAGAAGCATTCATGAGGAAGGAAGGGTCACAACAAGAAAATGGTGATCAGGGTAGTACATTTATAGATTTGGTGGACACATAATACAGACTTTGTTTATACTACTGTGACCACCATCTTGCCTTTTCCGACAACTCCTATATGGATGTTGCTTGTTTGGAGTGCTGCCACAGGACTTTTGAACACCCTAGATCCGTGATGGTGAACCTATGGCACACGTGCCACAGGTGGCACGTGGAGCCATATCTGAGGGCTTGAGGCATTGCCCTATGTCAGCTCCAGCGCGCATGTGTGCACTGGCCAGCTGATTTTCGGCCTTCCGGAGGGCAGGGGGAGGTCGTTTACACCTTCCCCGGGCTACAGGAAAGCCTCCAGAACCTGTGGATGGCGAAAAACAGACCCAACAGCCCAACCGGAAGTTTGGAAATGAATTTCCGGTTGGACCGTTTTTCACCCTCCCCAGGTTTCAGGAGGCTTTCCTGAAGCCTGGGGAAGGCGAAAATGACCTCCCCTGCCCTCCGGAAGGCCGAAAATCAGCTGGAATCTGTTTTTTGCCATCCACAGGCTCCGGAGGCTTCAATGAGCCCTGTACGCATGCGTGGGGGGGCAGTGGGGGGGTTGTGCATGCATGTGCAGGGGGAGAATATTACATTATGGGTGTGGGCACACGTGTGCACGCTATCACACACTTGCGTGCCCTTTTGGCAACCGAGCAAAAAAAAGGTTCGCCATCACTGCCCTAGATAGTACGACTCTGATTTATATTTCTTTTAAGCGAACTTTTTTGCTAGTTAACAATTGTTGTTTTCAGGAAAGAAATTTACCAGAAGTTGAGTGCCCTCTACCCCACCCATGCCTGTAAGCAATACCTGGAAGCCTTTCATCAACTAGAGAAGTACTGTGGCTACCAAGCGGACTGTATCCCACAACTCCAGGATGTCTCTACTTTTCTAAAAGGTTAGAGCAATTGTAGGACTGCTGGTGTAGAAACAAACCTCAAGAAGCCTCCGGGCCAAGCAATGTGGCATGGCTTACTAGTACTTCTTTCTAGCCCCATAATTAGCTTTCTACTCTGAAGGTTTATGCAGCTGAAGAAGCTTGTGATTCTGGGAAGACGTCCATTTTTTGAAATTTGCCGAAGGCCAATAAGCAGCAGAACTCCAGAACTACCTTTCGAAACCTTCTGACTGGTGTTAATTTTTTTTTTGAAAAAAAAGTTATATTGGATAAAATTTCAAGCATAATATTGACCACTGGCTTTCATTTTGTTTATGGATGATAGAACAAGAAGAAGAAGAAATCCCTACACTATTTGAGGGATGTGTACACCAAACGATTATAAAAATGTAGGCAGCATTTTAAGGCGTTCAGGAAAAGATTTATTTCATCTATTTTGTGGCTGAGTGGGCACAGGATAGAACGAATCCCGCAAGCTGCTGTCAGATGAGGCATTTCCACTCTCTTTGAAGTTGTCAAGAGTGATGTAATCTGTGATCTTTAAGCCTTAGCAGGAAGAAAGCCTCAAAAATATTCTCCCTGCATGTCTCAACTGGGTGCTCCTTCTGTCCTTTTTAGCTCCCATCCATGTGCTGCAAAAGGTGCTTGCTTTAAATATTAGAGTTGAAATGCACCATTTGTCATTCTTCCTTCTTAAACTGATCCTCGTAGATTTGGCAGGGCTTTAATTGACCTCAAAAGAAACACCTGAAGGAGATGATGATCATCACAGCATTTATGGAATCACGTGCTCCCTCAGAGGCATAAACCTGATGAAATCAATTATACTGAGTAGCTTGTTTCATGGCAACATCTCAAGAACACAACTGATGACATTTGTTGACTTTGAGCTTATAACCTAATGCACGGGTGTCAAACTCGATCACATCACGCGACATATCATGACGTATTGTGACATTTTCTGCCTTTGTGGAGTCGAGGTGGGCATGGCCTGCGTGTGACACATCCGGCCTGTGGGCCGCCAGTTTGACAGGCCTGGCCTAATAGTTTCCCTCTCTCTCTTTTAGCTTATAGTCTAATGGTTCCCATTTAGAGAGCATTATGTTTAATGGCTGAGAACTGGCAATAAGGAGATTCACTTTGAATGTTTGGATCAGTGATTCTTTCTTAGGCCAACCTACTTCACAGGGAGTTGCCTTGAGTTCCTGATCTTTGATGAGATAATGGAAGAGGACAAAGATACCAATCCATTCAAGGAGCCCAGAAAGATCTGTGGGGAGTTTTATCTAAAAGAGACAACAACTGGTTCAGTAGTGGGTTCTAAATCCCATCGCTACCGGTTCGCACACATGCTCGCGCATGAGCAGAAGCGTCCCGGGTGGGTGGACGGAGCCTCCCACTGCTGCCGCTACTGATTCACAGAACCGGACCGAACCGGGAGCAACCCACCGCTGAACTGGTTCCTCAACAGATAAGAGCCGGGGAAAGGATCAGTGTCCTCAAGGATAGTTTCCAGCTATGGGGCAGGGCTTCTGGCTCCAAGACTGTGGGAACAACTCATGCTTAATCCTTGGCATTTCTGAGCAGAAATCACCTTTCTTTTAATAGTAGAGTTCATTTTCAGATCTTCCTCCCAACCCCTTCCCTTGGGAATGTCACCGTGAACTTATTTATTTTTCTTAATTAATTTTGCGTGTTGCTCTGTGAAGGGCAAATACCCTGAGAAGGTTCCAAAATCATTTATCCAAGGTTCCCTGATTAGATGGAAAATTGCAACCCTGCAGAAGAATAGAGAACAAAAGGGAAGAATTCATTCGTATGAAATGCATGTGTGAAAGAGAGACATTTTCATGACAGGACAATGCATGTGAAAATGGAATAATAACGTAACAGCAGAGCTTGGTAAATTGCATCATTCCTAAGATATAAATATATTTTCACCATGAGTTGAATCGCAGTGTACATTTCTCTTATAGAAAGGACCGGCTTTAGCTTGCGACCAGCTGCAGGGCTACTATCTCCTCGGGATTTCCTTGCTGCCCTGGCATTTCGTGTCTTTCAGAGTACCCAGTACATAAGGCACTGGTCGTCCCCCATGCATTCCCCAGAACCGTAAGTAGAAGTGAGCTGATAAATGTCATGGTTTTCTGAGTGGGTCCCTGAAGGCTGCATCTTAGATGACTAAACCTGCTCCTCATGCCATGCCCTGGAATTGCCAACCATGGTCCCAAAAGGTTGGGTGATTCCAGTCTGAAGAAGGCAAAACCAGTATTTCCAGAATTGGGGCACAAGGCATGTAATTCTTAAAAAGTAGCTTGGAGACAAAAAAAAGGTAGGAAGAATTTAAGATTTTTGCTCACTTGGCACTCACACAGTTTTCACTGTCAGCCTCAATCATTTATGATGTGTTCACACCCAACACTCTTTTTCTGGCCACACACCCATTTCTTTTATCCACCAGTTTTGTTTTCAGCCATATTTTATTACATTCTGCTTCTTTTCAACTTTTTGACATCAGAATCCAATACCAGCATGTGCAGTGCCAAATTCTAGCCTTTAAAAAAAAAAGTTTGTATAAACTTCTCTGAAATTTAAACTACACATGGGGCTGTTCGTGTGTAGTCCCACCCATTCATCCTTTCTACTTCTCTTTCTCCCTCTTTTCTTCCAGCTGCATTCTCTAATAGGAGGCCAATATGGGAAGGGACAGGTATTCTTCCTTCTTTGCTTTGTAGTTTGTTTTCTAGTTTTCCAAAGTGGAAAAGAAATCAGTATTTTTTTTTACAGCCTCAGATGGTAATCTGGGTAGTTTCCAAAGAGAAGATGGAAAAGAATAATTTGTAGTGTAAGCCTAGTCTAAAAAAACCCGTCTTCCTAAATGTAACTTTACAAAGGCATGGATTTGTATACAGCTCATAAAAAGAACCTTCTCATTCTGAATTTCTCATGAAATGTATTTTTACATCTTCTTTATAGTAATGAACAGTATTGGTATTTTGGTTTGGGAGGGTCCTGAGCACTCCAAGGTCTTTTTTAGAATAGAATAGAATAGAATAGAATAGAATAGAATAGAATAGAATAGAATAGAATAGAATAGAATAGAATAGAATAGAATAATTGGGAAGGACCTTGGAGGTCTTCTAGTCCAACCCCTGCTCAGGCAGGAAACCCTATAGCATTTCAGACAAATGGTTGTCCAATCTCTTCTTAAAAACTTCCAGTGTTGGAGCATTTGCAATTTCTAGAAGCAAGCTGATTAATTGTTCTAAATGTCAGGAAATATTTTTTTATTGGCTGCTACCCCATTGCTACTGCCTTTCTTTTTAACATTTCAATAGATTTCATTGAGTTTCATAATAAGATAAAAATACAAAAGGAAACAAAAGTTAGAGAACTGAGAGAGAGAGAGAGAGAGAGAGAGAGAGAGAGAGAGAGAGAGAGAGAGAGAGAGAGAGAGAGAGAGAGAGAGAGAGGAGTGCAAAGAAAGAAAGAAAATCAGTGGTGACTTCCAACTTTTTTCAGTGCAATAAAATACAAAAAATTAATAATAGTTACAACCTCAACCTTTTGCTTTACATCTCACAACATTTCAAGCCATGTCTATAATAACTAATTCATTCTAATATCAGCATCTGAAATCAAAGTTCAGGTTTTTTTTTCCAGTTTCAAGCAAAAATTCAGAAGTAGTTTCCAAGTAGAAACAAAACTAGATAAAATGTAATGGTAAAAGTTTTCCCTGTCCAATCGTGTCCAACTCTAGGGGGCACTGTTAATCTCTGTTTTGGTTCTGTCCTCCCACGGGGGAAACAGTCAGAGATGGACAAAGTGACTGGTTTGCAGCATGCCTGACTGGTTGTGGGATGTTAGTGTAACCACAAGCGTCTGAACATTAGTGTAATACAAGCATCGGAGCCTGACCACATTTCTGTAGATAAGGAAGGCCTTTTCCGTTGGCCCTCATCATTTCGGCATATAGGCTACTACAGTGTTCATGTCAGCTACCATTTCATCAGATGCACATGCTGATTACAAATTTTCCTTTATACTTGTATCAGGCAATTAATGTCGATATTGAACCCATCTCAGCCCCCCCCCAACCTTTACTGTGCTAGAAGGGGATCCCCATTATTTTGAGCCAAGGTGGCGCAGTGGTTAAAGTGCAGCACTGCAGTTCAGCAGTTCGGCTGTTCAAATCTCACCGGCTCAAGGTTGACTCAGCCTTCCATCCTTCTGAGGTCGGTAAAATGAGGACCCAGATTGTTGGGGGCAATAGGCTGAACTCTGTAAACCGCTTAGAGAGGGCTGTAAAGCACTATGAAGCGGTATATAAGTCTAAGTGCTATTGCTATAAGTGCTATTGCTATTATTTTCCCCTTACATAGCCTGGTGTCTGAAGATGCTTCCATTTTCATACAGCCAGCATGACTATACTCCTAGGAGCATGGAACAATTAAAACAATCAGTTTTGCCACCACTGCTAATCCCATCACCTTTTACTATCCACTCTTATATTGTGGGAATTAGTGTGTTTTTCCATGTTTGTGCTTCTGCCCCATTTTTAAAAATTAACTGTGCAACCATGGTTCCACGATCACCAATCTTCTGCCCTTGCTGCCTCCTCTTCCTCAATGCTGCCTGCCAGTCTATTATGCCAACCAGTCAGTTGAGACTGTAGCTGCACATGTACATATACATACGAAGCATGTTATATATCCGTGATGGCTATAAGCCACCCAGAGTCCTTCAGGAGTTGGGCGGCATAGAAGTGTGAATAAATAAATAAATAAATAAACAAACAAACAAACAAACAAACAAACAAACAAACAAACCTATGGCACACGTGCCAGAAGTGGCACGCAGAGCCATCTCTATGGGCACGCGAGCCATCGCCCGTTGCTCTTCTGGGTTCCAGCACACCAGCCAGCTGGTCTTCACACGTGTGGGAGTGCCAGAAACCGGAAGAGCAGCCGCCCGGTGCACATGTACATGCCGGGAAGATGGTTTCCGGCGCGTGCATGCGCACTGGCCACCTGGTCTTCTGGTTTCTGGCATGCATGCATGCGCAAAGGCCAACTGGCCAGTGCGCATGCACATGCCGGAAACCAGAAGATTATCTTCCTGGCACGTGCATATACACCGGTCAGCTGCTCTTCCAATTTCCGGCATGCGCACATGTACTACCGTTTCGGCACTCGGTGCTGAAAAGATTCGCCAACACTGTTATATATCCAAGCATTGTGGTGAGCTGAATTGATTAGTTGCTTCTTTGGGGATGTGCAACCAGTGAAGGCATTATTGTGACAAAAGACCCCATCCAGAACTCTCACTGGCTATTAAACCCCAAAACACTGACTGATTCATTCACCTAAGTCTTATGTTAGAGAATAAGATATATTTAAAAATATCTCATAATGGAGCTGCACCTTCCTTTGACTGGCCACTTTACCCATTTCAGTATGGCTGGCTGTAGGATCATTTGGAGACCTTCCCAAATTAAAAGCTTTCATACTTGTGTTTTGATACCTGTCCTTGAACATTGCTGATCACTTCCTCAACTTATAGATGACTGGGTATGCCACGCAGGCTGCAGTAGTTTTGGGCCATCTTGGGAACTTATCTATGGATGCTACATTTGGTTTGAATTTGGATTGTGTCTGCTCAATGTAGTCCTCCGGTAAACATGCAAAATAGGTGGGAAATTGACTCCTGCATAGCTTTTGAAATCCACATGCCACCTGGAGAATCAAGGTTTTTCAATATAGCAGAAAAGACAGCTGAAGCAGTAGCAAGTCGGTTCATATATAGATCATAGGGTTTTGTGGTTTGATGTGGCAATGAAGAGTTTTCACTAAAACTAAAGCCAGGAATACCATTATGGCAATTTTTAACCTGTTTATTTTGGCAGGGATTGTTGCCACGAACTGCTGGGCCACGTTCCCATGTTAGCTGATAAGGACTTTGCTCAGTTTTCACAGGTAATTTTGTTCTTCTTATTCTGATGGAAGGAATGCCCCTGGCATGGTGATGGTTCACATATTGATTGTGTTCATGGAATATGCTTGTGTAATTAAATCATTAACCCACGTTTTGAGTTCGTATAATTCTCTGAACCATTAACTAACACCGCACAACACAGCAAACAAATGAAAACAAACAACAATCACGATCAAAGTTAAAAGAATTCACTTTAGCGTGCTATGTGACTATCAGAGTGGGAAGTTACCAACTCTGCAAGTATCAGTCAAAGCCAATATATTTATATAAATATGTATGTATACTTGGAAGCTTGTCTTTCTTTTCTTGGAAGCTGTCTTCCTTTTTTCCCTTTGGGATGATTTGTCTAAGCTTGGATCTAGCACTTCATTTACATCTTCTACAAAAATTATTTCCTCCTCTGGAATTCTTATTAACATCTGCAAAAATCTTTCTTTTGTTCAACTCTGCCAGAGAGTATAGCTAACATTGAGTTAGACCAGTGGTTCTCAAATAGTGGGGCGGGCCCCTCTGGGGGGGGCGCGGAGCAATGCCAGGGGGGGCGCGTGACCACAGGGAACGTGCTTTTTTTTGCAGCAGAGTAGGGGTTTTTTGCACCGAACAATAGCACACAGCACAGAGCAGGAGATATGAAGTGCAGATAACAAACCCTTAAGAGACACCATGGAAAAATATTTAACAGGGATGAAAAGAAAGGAGGAGAGAGACGGAGATAATGAGACAAATGTAAATCTCCCAAAAGCTAAGATGAGGAAATATGACGAAGCGTATGTAGTGCTTGGCTTCACTGTGACTACGGTGGGAGATGTGGAAAGACCGGTATGTTTACTGTGTCTAAAAATGTTGGCAGCGGACAGCATAAAGCCAAATAAATTAAGGCGTCACTTAAACACATTACACCCCAATCACGCTGATAAACCGCTTGAACTTTTTCAGCGAAAACGTGCCGAATATTGCAAGCAATTGTCCCGGCGGAGAGTTGGGGGGGGCGCAAAATGTTTACTTCTTCCTGGGGGGGGGGGCGTAACAGAAAATAATTGAGAAGCACTGAGTTAGACAAAGAAGCTTGACCTAGTATTAGGCAGTGTCCTATCTGACGCCGTATTTGGCAATTTAGGCTAGATAGGAGACAACCAAAATTTCTGTCTAATGCTACCTACTCAAAGCAGAATTAATTCTTAAGGCAAAGTTTTGCAAAGCACAGCAGGAATTGGAGGAATGCTTGGAAATTTAAAAGAGAAGGTAAATTTTGCTAGGCAGCTATGTGGATTCTGAACATTCCTCATGAAACCAGAAGGGGTCAGTGTAGTCCTTAAGTGTAAACAAAGGGCTGAGTTTATGTAGACTGTACATTTGTATTTATTTTTTAAATATATTTCTAGAGTAATTTATAAAACATAAAAGCAAAATATACCGTATTTTTCGGAGTATAAGACGCACCTTAGTTTTGGGGGAGGAAAATAGGGGAAAAATCTACCTACCAGGTATTCATCTGGCTAGCGTCCTTAGTCTGTTCAGCTTCAGGATATTATTTTATCCCCTGGTTAGGACTGAAAAAAACCTTTTTCAGAGGGAGTAGGAATGAAAACAAGCCTGCAAAGACGGAGTAGGAAGCTGGGAAGATCGTTAGCACCTCCTTAGGGCTGGGGAAAAAAGCTTCGGAAAAGCTACATTCGGAGTATAAGACGCACCCAAATTTTCAGCCTCTTTTAGGGTGGAAAAAGGTGCGTCTTATACTCCGAAAAATACGGTAATCAAGTTTTTAAAGTAGGATGATGTAGAAAATTAAAAATATGTAGTAAAGTATAAATTAAAAGTGTTTCCATCAAGAAATGGGAAATAATGATGATAACAATAGCAACATAAACAATGAGGAAGAGGAGGAGGAGGAGGAGAAGGAAGAGGAGGAAGATAGATCTCAGCTCATAGAAAAAATTAACATATCCCATATTTAAAAAAAAATTCCACAGCTGCACTATCCCAAGGCCTGGGACAATAGCCACATTTTTGAAGACCACTAGAATATCATTATGTTCGAATGTCTATAGAGATTCTCAGTCATCCAGGTCATGGTTGTCCCATGGTGGACTTTCCGATTTTTCTTTGAAGACATTTCGCTTCTCATCCAAGAAGTTTTTTTCAGCTCTGCTCCAATAAGAAGCTTCTTGGATGTCTTAAAAGAAAAACCAGAAACTCCAGTTGCTTCTTGAAAAGCACCTTTGGGACAACCATGACCTGGATGACTGAGAAGACATTCCACCGTAGACATTCCACCATAGACATTCCACCGTAATGATATTCTGGTGGTCTTCAAAAATGTGGCTATGAAAAAGCACTTCTGGAAGCAGCGGTGAAATCTACTTCCCTTCCCTTATGGTTCGGGATACAGGTGATCCCTCAAATAATGGACTTTATAGATGACAACCAGCATTTGAATCATACCTAGAAGCTCACTGGTAACCAATGCAGCTTGCAGAGCAGTGGAATTACATGCGACTATTGAGCCGAGATGGTGCAGTTGTTAAAAGCAGCACTGCAACCTACTTCAGCTGGCTGCTAGTTCAGCAGTTCAGCTGTTCAAATCTCACCGGCTCAAGGTTGATTCAGCCTTCCATCCTTCCGAGGTGGGTAAAATGAGGACCCAGATTGTTGGGGGCAATATGCTGAACTCTGTAAACCGCTTAGAAAGGGCTGTAAAGCACTATGAAGCGGTATATAAGTCTAAGTGCTATTGCTATTGAAATATGCCCGTGCTGCCTGTGGCATTGCATTTTGGACCAGCTAATTGTTCCATAACTTTCTGGAGAACAACAGTAGCAGCAGCAGCAGCTGATAATGGCAAACTGTCTCCTGTTATACCTTCTTTCAAATGTTGCACAGGCCATTGTCATTTTCAGTAAGCAGCTGTTGCCTGGGTTGGGCTGAGCAATGCTGGGTTAAATTGCTTTAGGATAAACAATCTGATTTACAGCTCTGCACTGATGTTGCCAGATGCTCAAATCACATGGGATGGATTATCTCATATTAGAAAATATATGCTCCACTTCCATACATTCTTCTTCTTGGCTAAACAAGACTCCAAAGATGAAGTATTGGCTCTATATTGTATTATTAACAATCATGGAATAATAAATTGACCTAAGGGAAGTTGCAAGCAGAACAAACCATACAGATGTTTATCCTAAAGATGACAATCTTGCTTAGAGTGTAAATATTCCTGGAAAAAGACTCTGTATTCCCATAAGCAAATTCATGGAGAATGTGTCCAGCAATTGCTATTAGATCTCAATGTTTTAGGGAACTATACAGTATCTCTGATCAGTTGATGAAGGACAAGATTGTGAGAGATTTTTAGGCCTCCTGCACTTACTTCAGTGACCGCTTTCAGAAAATATGCTGGATTAAATGGAGACAGATTCTGAATTGACCATTTACTTGGGGTTAGTTCACATGACAATGGTCTACATAGTTTTATATACTCCTAATTTATTTCCCCTTATTAAGTTAAAGGCAGGGGGACTTTTTACAGCATTGCTTAATTCTTTCTCCTTTACTAGTGTGTTGTGCTGCTAGGTCCTAAAGGGGAGGAGTAGGGACACAGAATGATAAAGCAATGTTTTAATATTTTAATTATAACACTAATAATTATTGCTACAACTAAAGTAATAATTAATTTTAATAATTAATAATTATGTATTTATTGTTTAATTTATTTAATTAATTCTTTTATTTAATTAATTGTTATTTCATAATGAAATAACATTAATTGATGTAATTAATGTATTAATTATTGTAAAGTAAAAAATAATTAAAATATTAAATCATGAAGTATTAAATCACATGAATACTTCATAATTTAATATTTCAATTATTTTTTTTATTTGTTTTATTATTTGTAAGCCAATCAGAGTCACTTTGCAGGGGAGGTGGCATAAAAATTTAAATAAATAAATACATACATACATTACATACTGGTATACATAACATATACATATCAGTGGTGGGTTTCAAATTTTTTTACTACCGGTTCTGTGGGCATGGCTTGGTGGGCGTGGTGTGGCTTGGTGGGCATGGCTTGGTGGGCGTGGCAGGGGAAGTATACTGCAAAATCCCCATTCCCTCCCGATCACCTTAGACTTGGGAGGCAGATAATAGATGGGGGCGGGGCCAGTCAGATATGGTATTTACCGGTTCTCCGAACCGCTCAACATTTCCACTACCGGTTCTTCAGAACTGGTCAGAACCTGCTGAAACCCACCTCTGATACATATACATATGCATATGCATATGCATATGCATATACACATACACATACACATGTGGCAGCACTGCAGTGTAAACCCTGTTCCTCGTGTACATGCAATGGGAGGTGGCCCACACAGCACACAAAGGGACAGAAGTTGTGACATACTGAAGATATTACTGAAAAATAATATAACTCTGCAATTCCTTTTCTGAAAGGCTTTTATGGAATGGAATGGAGAAATGGCTTGTAATTTTAATAAAAATCAATATGCTTGATTTAGGATATTGGGCTGGCTTCTCTTGGAGCATCTGATGAGGATATTGAAAAATTATCAACAGTGAGTAGAAATCACATTGTCAAGCACCGAGTAAATCTGGAGATTCAGGCAGTTCAAATGAGTTACTGCAAGCTTAAGCTCTGTACATGAATCTGGCCAACTAATAGTCAAGGGAAATGAGCAGGAAATAAGAAAGGCATTCAAGGTGGGCTGGATCTCTTGCGGGTGTGCAGGGACTCGTGACTTATAATGCATTTGGCCCCTCTCTTAGGCTCAGCCTGGTCTCCTACACACATTTTCACAGCAGAAATATAATGCCAAAGAGCCACATGTATACAATAGCACACATGAATGGAACATATCATATAAATATTCTATGCTTTCCAAACAGCCAGGACATAATGCTTATTTTCTGCAAGAAAATCATATTGTGCTGTTCTTACATACACAGAGAGGGAGGGAGAGAGGGGGGAGGAGAGAGAGAGGGGGGGAGAGGGAGAGGGAGAGGGAGAGGGAGAGGGAGAGGGAGAGGGAGAGGGAAGGAGGGAGGGAGGGAGGGAGGGAGGGGGAGAGAGAGAGAGAGAGAGAGAGAGAGAGAGAGAGAGAGAGAGAGAGAGAGAGAGAGAGAGAGAGAGAGAGAGAGAGAGAGAGAGAGAGAGAGAGAGATTCTATCATCATGTCTACTTCTTACAATATAGGATCCCTCCCCATATCCAACCATTCAGGATCCAAGCACCAATAGCATGGCTTTTTCCAACCTACTGTCCTTCAGCATATTGGCCATCGAAATAGGAATTGTTTTCTAATACACCTGCAAGGTGCAAAGTTGGAAAAAGTGGTTAGATAGGTGCAATTCCCATTGGGGCATATTTGTATTTCCCCTTCTTCTTTACAGAACTGAACTTTGGTGGCCCTGATTCAGCTTGTGGCTATTGTGCTGTTGTTGTTTTCTCAGAATGCATCAAATATGGTATCAAGTAGAGATACAGTGAGAAAATGGAAAGGTTGCCAACACTATACTCTCTCATCCCAACAAAGAAGTATCAAAGGAGATGAACAAACAATTCCATTAATCCAAGGATGAGTGGTAGTAAATGCTGGATTAAGAATTAGGAAGGCTTTTTTTTTACTCTGGATGAGTTCTCATAATCTATTTTTTTCCCTTCTCTTCTTCTTAGTTCTATTGGTTTACAGTTGAGTTTGGCCTCTGCAAACAAAATGAATCCATCAAAGCCTATGGAGCAGGCCTCCTCTCTTCCTATGGAGAACTGATAGTAAGTTTTTAAAAATATTTTTGTCTGATATATGTCTTCCCTAGAAACATCAACATCTTAGGACTCTGCAATATTTAGCAACAGATATTTGCAATATTTATGCAATATTTAGCAACAGAAAACTCAGATTTATGAGGTGGCGCAGCAGTTAGAGTGCAGTACTGCAGGCTACTTTAGCTGACTGTGATCAGCAGTTCAGCTGTTCAAATCTCACCAGCTCAGGGTTGACTCAGCCTTCCATCCTTCTGAGGTAGGTAAAATGAGGACCCAGATTGTTGGGGGCAATGTAAATATATACATTGCTTAATGGTGTAAACCGCTTAGAGAGTGCCTGCACTATGAGGCGGTATATAAGCCTCATAAATAAATAAATAAATAAATAAATAAATAAATAAATAAATAAATAAATAAATAAATAAATAAATAAATAAATAAATAAATAAATAAATAAATAAATAAATAAATAAATAAATAAATAACAAACAAACAAACAAACAAACAAACAAACAAACAAACAAACAAACAAACAGATGGGCATTACCAGCAGGGAATACTGGAAGGCAACTCAAAGGCAAATGTTTATAGATTTATTTTAAAATGAAATAAAACTCTTCACAGGCTCTTAATGATGAACAAGATACTTCTCATCAATCAACTGTAATGAAAACTCAGATTTATCAGTTTCAGTCAGGGGTGGGCTTCAAAAATTTCAGCAACGGGTTCTCTGCCCGGTTGCTGGGTCGGTGTGGCCATGGTAGGCGTGGCCTAGTCAGCCTCCTGCACCACGGCGGGGGGGGGGCGTTTTCACCTACCCCAGGCTCCGGAGGCTTTTCTCGAGCCTCTGGGAGGGCAAAAACTGCCTCCCCTGGGCTCTGGAGGCCCTCCTTCTGGAACTTCCGAGAGACCCATTTTTCCCTCTCCCCGAGCCTCCGTGTGGGCCCTGCACTTACCTCACATCCAAAATGGGCTGCGTGGAGACTTCTGGGAGGGGTAGGGCAGGGTGGGAGGGGTGGGTGGGGTGGGCAGGGCCAGCCAGGGGTGCGATTTGGAGGTTTGCCGAACTGACCATAATGTTAGCTACAGGTTCTCCCGAACCCGGTGAACCCGTAGCAGCCCACCCCTGATTTCAGTGTAGTATAGGTAACCCTTGACTTACATTCATTTGTTTAGTTGACCATTCAAACTTACAACAGCAAAAACCTGACTTATGACTGGTATTCATACTTATGACTATTGTAGCATCCCTGTGGTCATGTGATCAACATTCAGATGTTTGTCAACTGGCCTGTATTTATGATGGTTGCAGTGTCATGTGGGGTCATGTGATCATGTGATCCCCTTTGGCAACCTTCTGATAAGCAAAGTCAACGGAGAAGCCAGATTCATTTAACAACCGTGTTATTAGCCTAACTAATGCAGTGATTTGCTTAACAACTGTGACAAGGAAGGTTATAAAATGTGGCAAAATTCACTTAACAAGTGTCTTGCTTAGCAATGGAAAATTTGGGGCTCAATTGTAGTCATAAGCCAAGGACTACCTGTATTTAAAATGTGTGGCTTGGATTCACACCTGGTCATAAGTAGAATAGATCCATTAAAATAAATGGAACCAGAAGTGTTCATGGTGTGTTTTTATGACAATCTTTTTTATATACAATACTAGTAGCTGGATACCCATGCTGCACTATGAAACTATATGATCGGGCTTGATAAATTGACAGTTAGAGCTTGAAAATTTATGTAGAATGTGTAACTCCTTAGCATCAGAGCATGTTAATATAAGGCAACTGGCAGTTGGAACAGAGTTCTTTTCAGGTGGGGAGGGGGAGTAGAATGTCTGAACTCCCAGCCCGCAGGCCGAAAGAGTCACATGCTGGCCATGTCCACGTCCGGTTTAGCGAAGGGATAGCATCAGAGCGTGTTAATATACGGCAACTGGCAGTTGGAACAGAGTTCTTTTCAGGTGGGGAGAGGGAGTAAAACGTCTAACTCCTTAGCCTCAGAGCATGTTAATATAATACTGTATAAGAAATGATAAGAAATACTAATGATCTGATGGTCATTTCGAAAAATCCTTTCTTAGCAAGCACCTAGAAGCCAAGAGGAACATACATGCCATGTTTCAAGTTTGTAGGCTTTACAGTTCTGACGATTTTGTGATGAGTGAGTGGTATTTGGCTTTTATACTGTATATATAGATGCATAAAAACATGCAACACCTGGAGAAAGGAATGGGACCTCAAAAGTCATCTTGATTTTTTTTATGTCCCTCTGTCCCACCCCATGGACACCCTTGAATTAAGTTAGTTATGATTTAACTGCTATTAGGTGACTTATCATACAGGCATACTGATGTAAAATTTCCCCACAAATTAGTAAAACTTACAGGAATTCAATTGAGTAGATGAGATTTACAGTAAGTCATGCCTATTTTAAATCCTATTGTTTTTAATGGACCTGTTTTAAACTCAATGTATTATTATGTGTTTTAAATGCCTGTAATGCATATACTGCTGGCCACTGCTGGATGCTATGCCAGCATTCACCATCTAATTGTGCTGTCTGAGAATTACGGAAGATGTAGTCCAGCGTATCTTTTAAGGCACCACTTTGGGTTGGAAGATTTCACTTGGCTGCCCTAGCTGAAGTTATCCAAAATGATGCCAGTTGTGACATTGCTGTTAAATATACTATCTGTTTATAAAGCAATGGCTAGCCAGTGTTTTTAAAAGAAGGCAAATTTCAGAGTTCATTTTCAAGTACCATTTGGCCTAGAAACACAGTTTTGTCCTTCAAATGGGAAGGTGACATTTAAACCTCCGGGACCGCATCCTCCCTCACACTTCCCTTCGACCGGTGAGGTCCCACAGAGTGGGCCTCCTCCAGGTCCCGTCAGCCAAACAATGCCGACTGGCGGGGCCTAGGGGGAGGGCCTTCTCGGTAGGGGCCCCTGTTCTCTGGAACCAACTCCCCCCAGAGATCCGGATTATCCCCACCTTGCTGGCCTTCCGAAAAGCCATTAAGACATGGCTCTTCCTGCAGGTGGGATGATTCTGAGACAACATTACATTGGATGTCTCCCCCATGTATGTTTGGGTGTTATAGGTGTTTTGAATTATTTTTTAAATTGTTTTTTTATGATTTGGTTGGTTGTTTTCTTAAAATGTTGTACGCCGCCCTGAGTCCTCAGGGAGTAGGGCGGCATAGAAGAACCTCCAAATAAAAATAAAATAAATAAATCTACTCTATCTGAACCCATCGCAGTGAATGCGATGTCTCTTGAACTTTAGAAAACTGACCAACACACTCCGTTTTGCACTATATTTTTACTGTATGTTCAGCTGTTCTGCATTATATACAATGAATTTTATGTTAACACCCAGGCTGGAGTTGAGCCCATGTACAGTAAAATGTAATGGCCCATAGTTCACAGCTGGCAGGCGTTTTTCCCTCTGCATGCTCCATTTGCTGAAAAACAAACCTCCCTTCATTGTGAAAGGTTATGTGGGGTCATCAAGCACTTTTTAAGCATATCTTCCCACTGCAAGAATGAAAGATTCAGAAAGAAAATCTGGGTCTGAGATTATAAAAACTTTTCAGCATGTATTCGTAAGCCTTGAGCGTATATATCTGTATATTGTTACAAATGGATCTGGTTTAAATTTAAGGAATATTCACCAGGAGAATCGATTCAACATCATGCAATTGCAAATGAAACAATTGAGCTCAAGTCCAGCTAAAATTCAACATTTGGAAGAGAATTAAGGCTGCTTTTTCTCCTAAATCTCCTATTCTGACTTTGGGAGATATTATAAGTTTCAAAAGATAAAGTTGTCCCTGGACTAGCTTAACTCCTCGTGATTGTTGTACATGACCAAAGGCAGGGCTTCTTGGCAGCGGCCTCCCATTGCCTTCATTAGGGAATATAATTTTTTTAGCTTCCCAGTTTAATTTATCCCTTTGGAGTTCCTTAGCGATATCCATCCAGCTAAAACTAGATCTGATTCTGAATAACTTTTGAGCATGGAAAAGGTTAGGTAGGGGTCAAATTAGAAACCAACAACTTTGACACAACATAAATTTGGGCAAGAAAACTGCAGGGATTCGTCCAGGCAGACACCAGGAGTCAAAACTGACTAGAATGGACCCAAAAAAAAAAAAACCCCAAAGAAACAAACAAAAATGTAATAGGATTTCCAATTCACCGTTTAAATAGTTTCATGTAGAGTTTAAAAATTAAAACACTTTACAGTTTTGATGAGAAATAGGTTTTGCTTAACCTTACTCCATCTCACCTGTCTTTAAAAATGTACAAAAATTAGAAGTGTGCAAATCAAATAAGTCTGAACTCTGAAAAAGCTGAATTAAATGTTGGTTTGCACAGAAAACTGTTTCTATGATGTGGGAAAGCAAAATTTAAAACATCTTTTCTTGAAGCTCCGTGGATTTAATAGAAATTTCACTCTACCATCCTATCCATCCATCCATTCATTTCAGCTCCTTCGTTGCTCCCAATTATCTATTGTGTTGTCAACTGAGTTGACTTCAATCTAAAATCAATTCTTCTATTGTTCTTCACTAAAAGTATGCTTTATCAGAAAAGCCAGAATATAAACCCTTTGATCCAGATGTGATGGTGGTCCAACCTTATCATGACCAGACCTTCCAGCCAATTTACTTTGTAGCGGATTGTTTTGAAGATGCAAAGTCTCAACTACAGTAAGTATAAAGATGGTAGGTTTATATCACCAGATTGGTTGATCTGGATTTATATCAGGAGTGCAAAACTTGCAATCTCTAGATGTCCATGATCAAATGTGTTCTGTAGAGTTCTTGTGAAGCGGATGCTGAGTTATGATTTTCAATCCGGGGGGAAAGAAACTATTAGATATATGGGAATAATCATTAACCATATTTGGCAATTTAATGAAATGTTAATTAAATTTAAACTTTATTTGAAGCAAAGTAACTCCATCCATCCATTCATCCATTTTTTTTTTCTGGCATGAACTCGATGTGACTTTCAAGGTTCAAAAAGTTGGGTAATCTTGGTTTAGAACTTCTTTCATTAACATGTAGCAGGGATTCCCGGTCTTTATAGGCAGTTGGCATTAGTACCTTTGGAGTGTGTAAACATACTGAGGATGCAATTATAAATTATTTGCTGGTGAGACCCATCCAGAGGTGGACATAATCAGTTACAAAGCACTTATGACAATTGTTCTAGCCAGCTCAGCACTGGCTCTCCTCAGGACTGTGTGCTCAGTCCCTACCTGTAGGAGTTGTACACATACGACTCAGTAGTGGGTTCTAAAACCCGTTGCAACTGGTTCGTGCATGCACGCGCACGCGCACACAACACTTCTGCCCATGCCGAGAGCCGAGATGGTGCAGTGATTAAATGCAGCACTGCAGGCTACTGCTAGTTCAGCAGTTCAGCTGTTCAAATCTCACCGGCTCAAGGTTGACTCAGCCTTCCATCCTTCTGAGGTCGGTAAAATGAGGACCCAGATTGTTGGGGGCAATATGCTGAACTCTGTAAACCGCTTAGAGAGGGCTGTAAAGCACTATGAAGCAGTATATAAGTCTAAGTGCTATTGCTATGTGCAGAAGTGTCCCAGGCAGGGGCACAGCCTCCCTCTGCTGCCACTACTGGTTCACTGAACCGGGCCGAACCGGGAGCAACCCACCACTGATACGACTGCATATCTTCTGATCCATCTAATGCAATAATAAAGTTTGCAGATGATACCACCGTACTGGGTCTTATTACAGGAGGAGACTAATTAGCTTACAGAGAAGAAGTACAGAAGTTATCCACATGGTGCTCAGAAAACAACTTGCATCTAAGCACCAGTAAGACAAATGAGATGGTGTTAGACTTCTGGAAGCAGAGAGAGGAACCTGCCCCACTCTACATCAAGAGGGACTGTGTGGAGAGGGTCTCCTCTTTCAAATTTCTGGGAGTCCATCTTAGCCAAGATATCACCTGGAAAAATAACACGATGCAGGTGGTCAGGAAGTCTCAACAGAGACTCCTTTCCTTAGGGTCTTGCGGAAAAATCAGGTGAAACAATGACTGGTGACTTCCTTTTACCGGTCTACGATAGAAAACGCCCTTACATATTGTGTTATGGTATGGTATGCTGGCTTGACAGCTGCGGACAGAAAGGAATTACATAGGGTGATAAGCACAGCACAAAAAATTATGGGCTGTCCCCTGACACCACTGGACAAAATCACCAGGACCTGCTGCCTCAACAGAGTGAGGAAAATCCTCAGAGATGATTCACACCCTGGTCAGCACTTCTTTACTCTCCTGAAAGCAACATAGCACCACAATTAGGCTTAATATGATAGACTTGCAGGGCCAATACAACGTGGAACATATTCATACCAATGTAATATAATATAATGTTACATACATATAGGTGTAGTGCTTACCCTTGTAAGTGTTGCTGGAGTCTGGGTTCTCCTGGCCCTCTTTGTCTGGTTGCCAGTCCACCCTGGTCCCTCTCTGATGCACCTCTAGTTGCCAGGGTCACGCAATGGGGGTGGTGGTCAACCTCCTCTCAGCAGACAGATCATGTGATGGGGTGGTATTCAGGTGGCTGGTTGGAGCTTCTTCCTCTTTCTCTCTCTCTTGAATTGCCCGCTGGGCTATCCTTCTATAGCCTCTGCTCCTTCATTGTTTCCTCTGCTTGCCTCCTTTCATTCAAACTTTCCTCACAGAAGCCTCTCCTCTCCTTTCCTATTCTCTCAGGCTTTCCCCACAGAAGCCTCTGCTATCCTATTCCCTTATTTCCCTCAAGCTTGCCCCACAAAAACCTCTGCTATCCTTTCCTATTCTCTCAGGCTTTCCCCACAGAAGCCTCTGCTATCCTATTCCCTTATTTCCCTCAAGCTTGCCCCACAGAAGCCTCTGCTATCCTATTCCCTTATTTCCCTCAAGCTTTCCCCACAGAAGCCTCTGCTATCCTATTCCCTTATTTCCCTCAGGCTTTCCCCACAGAAACCTCTGCTATCCTATCCCCTTATTTCCCTCAGGCTTTCCCCACAGAAGCCTCTGCTATCCTATTCCCTTATTTCCCTCAGGCTTTCCCCACAGAAGCCTCTGCTATCCTATTCCCTTATTTCCCTCAAGCTTGCCCCACAAAAGCCTCTGGTATCCTATTCCCTTATTTTCCTCAGCTTGGCTCACCAACCTCTCCTCTTCTTCCCGCTTTTTTTTCTTTTCCCAGCCAAGCCCCTCCCTTCCTTTCCTTGCACTCCCTCTTCCTCCCTTCCTCCCAAATCCTCCCTTTATTCCCTCCTCCTCCCTGCTACATAGGTATATGGGAATGTGTGTTAGTTATTACTTATTTGGGTTTAGGGATTCTATTTCTTTCATTTATTGAGTTATTGAGATGTATTTTGTGTTTTTGGGGGGGGGGGGCTGCACCAAGGGAGGCTCATTCAATTTCATTGTACACATGTTGTGCATTGACAATAAAGGTTTGATTTGATTTGATTTCTAGCCACTCACGTCCATAGAACATTCTGGAATATCTATATTTACATGTCTCTTTTCTGGGCAATTAGACATACTGGGGTGTAGCTAATCATCTATTTTATTTTCCAAGAAAAGGGGTCCCATTTAAAAAAATATTTGAAGATTCTTATTAAAAACCCAAATGATATATGTGTACGTGGATCAAAGATAGGGGGGAAAATATGAGGTTCCACTCATATTTCAGATAACACACCCATCTTCAAACAAACCAAACTCACAAGGAGTAGATTCATGATAATTGTTAAAGCCAATATTGCTTTAGTGTTAGAGATAATGGTACATTATGTTGTCATGCAATTGGAAAATACTTTTTTTCCTTCAGACCAGAGATACATCTTTTGTTCCTTGCTCTCTAGGAAATATGCTCTTACCATCAAGAAGACTTTTCCTCTTCACTACAATCCCATTACCTGCAGCATGGAAGTTCTTGATTCACCACAGAAAGTATCAGAAATTGCCACTCACTTGAAAGAGGAACTGACAACTCTCTGCCATGTTTTGGAAAAGCTTTTGTAAAATAATGGCCCTAATTTATAGTAGGTACTGTATAAGACAATTGTTAGAATAGTGAGGATCTTTTAAGAAAATTGTCTGTCACACTGGAGAAAAATGAGTAGGCAATCAGTCCATTTAAATGTAGAAAGTCAATGAAAGATTTTGCCAAACAATAGGAACAAGAAGTCTTGGAAATTGCAAATCAGATATTTTGGGGGGAAATATTCAATGACAATTTGTTTCATTCTTGCATTACATTTTGTTGGAAAACAAGTTAATTCTTGCATTATGTTTTGTTGGAAAACAAGTTTATTCCTTGTAATTTATTTTTCTTTATTGTCTTGGTTTTTTTTATATAACCCTACCTGACTAGATCAAAGGCCCTCAATCATTGATTGTTAAATGTCTGTGCAATGTCCACAAGTCAATGTTCTTCAGGAACTGGGATTGAGAAGAAGACACCTTTTTAGGATTTATATCTTGGTTTTTTTTAATCAGTGTTATTATCAATATCATCATTCTTTGCATCCTGCTTAGTAATAAAATTCTCTGGATGGGTTTTAGGTGACAAAACTTTAAAATAGAAGAGTCCTGACAAAACAAGAAGAATATATCATTGTAAACATGAATAACTTATATAAAATGCCACAGTAAAATGGGAAAGCACAAAAGTTTAAATAAATCATGTTTAGTAAAATTTGCACCATCTCCCATATTCTCGGTGGAATGGAGGAGAATTCTTCATGCAACTAACATAAAGAAGGTGCCCATGGGCTTCTCTGGGAAGGTGTTCCATAGTTAGATGCCACCACAAAAAAAGGCTTTCTGAACTTGACAATTCATCACTAAATAGTGATTGGCAAATCTGTCCTATACTTGGTTCAGTTATTATACTCCATTAATCCAATAGTGGATAATTAAAGTAAATCTGATTATCTTTTATCTTTTCTGGAATAGTGTCTTCTTTTATTTCTTTTTCAAACTTTAAAGTTTCTAGCTGCAGACCAAATTCCTTGTACCTACCTAGTTATCCATTCTTTTGATGAGATTAGTTGTCTGGTCAGTCGATCTCTACACCAGGATGATTTGTCTTGCCAGTTTGTCTAGTAACACTGCATGGTTATTTATTTTGCATTGTAAGTAAACGTCTGACAGTAAATAAATACATCACCCAGAACTGCATTATTATTACAGTTTAAGTTGTATTATTTTTAAAATCACAACATAATGTAAATTTCAACCCTTTTAACTGCATGTTTTCCCACTGATCCATCTGTATATTACAACTAAAATTCTTGGCCCATTTTATCATACATTATTTAAGCTGGTCTTCCTCTGTTTAAAATATCAGCAAAAATTTTAAAATTTTAGCAATTACATGTTCATTATAGGTGCATATTGTACTTCAAACTTTGCCTTATTTTGTTCCATAAGTTTTTATTTATTTATTTTGACTCATTCTGTTAACTGTAAATAGGAAGACCATTTGACAACTGTATCCTTCTGCTGTTAAATCTCTTGATTTAATATTATATTTCCCTTGAGGAATTTCCAATAATTCCTGCTGTTTGCCTGCTTGCTTCTCTTCTAAGAAATGTTTGTTAGGCTGAGATCCACAGAAATGGTTTTGGGCACCACCTGGGTTTATATCTATTCCATATTCTCAATCTAATGAAATGATTTTTAAAAACAACTTTAAAGCTTATATTATAAGTAAAATAAAAATAATTATTAACTGGATCAAATATATAATTTTTTTCGTATGCCTGTTAAACACATTTTTTTCTGCTCATGATTTTTTTAAAAAGAAGAACATTTGGTAGAATAATGATGTCAAAGTGCAGAAACTCTAGTGTGCATAAAAGACTTTGTTACTCGGAATATATGTATTGAAACCCAAACCAAACCAAAAGGCTGAATTGGCACTATATTCAAAGTTGAAAACTTAACAAGGCTATACAGTATTTTGTCTTAAGATGTGTGAACTCAGCCAGTGTGGTTTGTGAAGCATGCTTTACTACAAGTATATTATGTGAGTTACAAGTGTATTATATGAGTACAAACCATACCTTAATGTGTTGTGTGAGACCACAAGTAGTGGTATTACTCTGATCACAATATCCTGAATGGCACCTATAGTGGTGGCTGCATCTGCAAACAACCTTAATTAAGGCAAGTTGTTGCAACTCTGTAATATTTTAGTATTGCAATAATAATTTTTCTTTGTCCACTAGATGACAGCATTACATCGATATTTTCCACCATCTCCATTTTACCTTGGCGTTCTTTTCTTTAGATGAAAACACTTTTTTTAGTGTTAATTCCCAATAACAAACTATAAAACTTTTGTACAGAAAGTACAAAAGGAGAAAGGAAACAGACAAAAAGCTACTTTAATGATTGTGAGGTCAGCCCCATTATGACCATGGTTTCTTTAGTTTTCGTATTCCTTGCATATTGAAAAAGAGCTTATAGTCTACTGTAGTACAAAGCCAAAAGAAATTAGTTTTGTTTCATTTACAAACGATTGATTGATGAGATGGAGGAACAAGGCCTGTAGAACTTCATTCTCATATTTGACTTATATTTGAAACTTCAGTAGTCATAAGATACGTGATTCTCACCACAGGAAGATGTTCGAGCTCCTTGATCAATTTGGTGGGCTCCATTCTGCAGTTTTTCCAGCTCTATTTTAAAAATTTAAAGCACAAGAATCAGAATTGTATGCAATATCTCAGATCCTGAGATTGTATAAACAAATGCATTTTTATTTCCAGCTCTCTTTCTAAAGATTTACAGCATAGAATTTGTCTTTTTTTAACAGTAGTTCTGCACTGAACTGACATCTTTATTGTCTGATTCATTATGTCCCCAAGGATTTTTTTTATTTGTTAGTTTCAGAGAACTCAATGTGTATCTTAAGAGTTTTTGCCTTAATGTACATTAGTTAAACTGAATGTACTATTTGAGTGATACTTAACAGGCACTCCATATTTGGTATGGTTTTTACTACCCTGAATAATATCACCTTTTTTACTAGTCTGCATAGTATCATGTGCAAACCTAACCAGTTCTTGCTTACCTTTAAGTCAAGTTTGATAGTATCACCCTAACACAGATCTTTGCTTTCTGATTTTTTTTAATTACAAAAGCAGGTTTTAAGAACCATAATGATTTGCTAATTATTGCAGCCCAATATTCAACGGTGGAGTACGTTTGAAGACCAATGTGCTTAGCAGAGTAAGTGAAATTAAATTGAATTATTCAACCTCAGCCAATTTGATACTGTATCACACTGTAACAGTTAAGACATCAGAACCAGAAGCTGGAAGACTATAAGTTCTAGCCCTGCTTAGGCACAAAGTCAGCTGGGTGACCTTGGGCCAGTCAATCTGTCTGAGCCCCAAGAAGCAGATAATGATAAACCAATTTCAAAAAAATCTTGGCAAGAAAACTTCAGGGACTTGTCCAGGCAGTTGCCAGGAGCCAACACTGACTCCAAGACACCAAAAATCAACTAGATTTAATTTAATTTAATTTAATTTAATTTAAAGTTCTTATAGGCCGCCCAATCCCATAGGACTCAGGGCGGCTTACAGCATGAATAAGAACAATACAGTATAAAAAACAATTCACAAAACATAACATAATTTTTTTTAAAAAGCAACAGAAACCATTCATCCAGGGGGAATCCGATCTTCTTCACCCCGCCTGCCGGAAGAGCCATGTCTTTACGGCTTTGTGGAAGGCCAGAAGAGTAGGGATAGTCCGGATCTCTGGTGGGAGTTGGTTCCAGAGAGATGGGGCTCCCACAGAGAAGGCTCTCCCCCGTGGTCCCACCAACCGGTATTGTTTGGCTGATGGGACCTGGAGGAGACCAACTCTGTGGGACCTAACTGGTCGAAGGGAGGTATGTGGTAGGATGCGGTCCCGGAGGTAACCTGGCCCTGAGCCATGTAGGGCTTTAAAGGTCAAAACCAACACCTTAAATTGCGTCCGGAGACTAATGAGCAACCAATGCAGCTGGCGGAGAATAGGTATTACGTGGGTGTATCTCGGAACAACCACCACAGCTCGTGCAGCTGCATTTTGCACCAATTGCAGTCTCCGAATGCTCTTTAAGGGTAGCCCCATGTAGAGCGTTTTACAGTAACATCTAGATGTTGTTGGTTCAACAATTAATGTTGTGGAACTTCCTCATATGGGAGATTTCCATACTAATAAAATAAATAAAAATGACAACAGTAACAGAAGGGTAAATGTTAAAACATGTTAAATATATTATTTAGTGTTTTGTAGGTTCCACAGAAGACACACATTCATATTACCAAAAAAGGAAACAGACACATTCAGGACATTTGTTTGTTTTGTTTATTTGCTTGATGGTAGGATAAGAAAGAAAAGAAGCAAACTAGAGGGAAAGGAACTCATGCAACTGAATACAGTTTCAAAGCAGCATAAAATGGATGGTTTACCCTGCTGACAATAAGTTCTGGTGACACAGCTGAAAATTATGGTAGACAAGGAATCCCAACCTCTGGCACTCTTTTGGTAAATCTGGTTGATAGTCTCATAAATCAACATGTCACCCATGTTTTCATCATAGGCATTTCTATGATATTTTAATTATCCTAATGCTCTTTGACTAACCGAACAGCAAAAAAGCATATTTTTAAAAGCACACAAACTATCGCATTTTTCGGAGTATAAGACGCACCCTTTTCCTCCCTAAAAGAGGCTGAAAATTTGGGTGCGTCTTATACTCTGAATGTAGCTTTTTCGAAGCTTTTTTTCCAGCCCTAACGAGGTGCTAACGATCTTCCCAGCTCTTACCTTGCAGGCTTTTTCATTGTTACTCTCTCCAAAGAATGTTTTTCCAGCCCTAAGTCTTTGCAGGATTTTTTTCATTGCTCGACTTGCTCCGAATAAGTTTCTTTCCAGCTCTAATGAGGTGCTAATGGTCTTCCCAGTTCTTACTGGCTTACTAGGCTCTTTCATTGATACTCTCTCCGAATAAGTCCTAACCAGGGGATAAAATAATATGCTGAAGCTGACCAGACTAAGGACGCTAGCCAGTTGAATACCTGGTAGGCAGATTTCCCCCCCCCCTATTTTCCTCCCCAAAAACTAAGGTGTGTCTTATACTCCGGTGCATCTTATACTCTGAAAAATACGGTATATATTGAAGTAATCTGAATATGGCTTTCTTGCCAACTTTATATCTTCCTGATATGTTGGAGTATTACTTTTGGATTTTCAGACAATTGAATGTTGCTCAAGGCACAAGACTGGAACAGACTGCTGTACACAATGAGTTCCATTAAATATAATTATACTGTAGGTAGCTTTGAGTAGATATGGACAGTATTGTAGAATGAACTACAAATGCAAAACTATATGGGCATCTTTTTACACCTGTGAGTAATTTGCATTGTAAAATAACTATTTTTTGAATGCAACTGCTTGCAACATAAATGGACAGAAGATTTTTTTTTTCAAAATTAGTCCTTAGTGACTGGGAAAATTTCACAGACTTGATATTGGCTGATTTTTGCATTTTGTTTTATAAAAAGCAAAAATATCAAAAGGAGGGGAGAAAGTTCGAAAGAGCATGGATTCCAAGGACTCACCTTCATCACATTGGTGGAGATCCCTAAGTGATAGAGTTAATATAAATTTAATAAAATAAATAATAAATAATAAATATATAAACTTACAACCGTGCGATTCTGTACAACCGTGCGATTCTTAACTATAAGCCTTCCCCGCCCTAGTTAATTGCTTACTGATTTACTATATAAGTGGGAGCCTGCTGCCTGCTATTTGTTGCTGCTGCCGCCCTACGATGAGAGCAAACCAAGAGCTGAGTAAGCCAGAGAAGATGAGCTGAAGCAAGTCATTGAATGCCTGAGCTTAAGAGCTGGAGCTCAGAGCCAGAAAGCCAGAAAGAAGAGAGAAGAAAGCTTGCCTTTGCTGAACTGAGTATGCAAGCTGGTTTGTGCCTGCAAGCTAGCATCTGCTGTTGCTGCTGCTACTGGAGCTACGACCAAGAGGGAGAGTTGGAGAAATGCCCTGCCAGGAGCTTCAAGCCACGATGCTGATTAGATCATCTCTACAGGTGATTGACTTAGGACTCTCTCACTCACCATTGCCGAGAAGCCTACGTTGCCGCTTTCCACTGCCTCAATGATGTATCAATCCTGAACCTACTTAGTATTGTGCTAGTTTTTCCTTTCCCTTTGGAAAGGGTTAAGAGGACTGGTTTCAGTATTGCAGGAGAGGAATTTAGGGAGGTGGCCTGGCTTCAGCTAGTGAAGACAAAGTGTTGTTAGTTGATGTGTTTTTAAGACATAAGTCCCTTTTAATGTTTTTAGTAAAGTATATTTTTACTTTACTCCTCTGTCAGTTTTATTTCAGCCCTAGAGCGTTTGCATGTGAACAGGTTCACGGTTGGTTGGTACAAACCTCACCCCCTCGTAACAAATCTGATACGCAATATGATAGATCTACGTAAGGTTTACAACACTGCCAGCCTGGAAAGACAGACCAAGAAATACACTGACAAAATAAAACAGATGAAAGTATTGCACAAATTGTTTGCCCAAAAACTCTTCTAACTAATATATGTTAAACACCATCCAGGCCAATCCAGGTTATCCTCCTTAGCTGTCCTGTCCAGTCTAATCCTGTATTTAGGGCAGTATATTTCAACATGATCACTGAACTGTCTTCAGACAACGCTGGCTCCCTCTGCTAGGAAATGTAGATGAGTATCACCTCCTAAAGTCAGGTTAACTGGACAAGGGTAACTTTTATCTTTCCCCCCTCCCAACTTCGGCAACTTTATGATGTGCAGACTTTAATTCCCAGAATTCCCTAGCCAGCATACTGCCTGGGTAATTCCACAACTCTTAAGAAGAAACACTGATTTAGGGCAATGTAGAGGCTGGCCTTAAATATATTATTGGGATGTATATTTGATCAAGTTTTCAAAATCCTTCCCTGAACACAGTAGCATTGCTTAATTTTGCTGTCCAAATTTTAGTTCATAATCATCCTCAACACAGATTGACTTTGGAAAGAGGTTTTTGATTTGCGTGCCAAAGAAAGATTTAGGAGTCACTGACCCACAGAGCAAAAAAGGAAAAAAAAAAAAACCCCAACAACCCACAAACCACCCTCTGCTGCCTTTATTCCATTTACCTTTGGGTGGTTTTTGACTAACTCAGGTCCAACTCTGAGAATTAAATGGGAATCCTTGTTACTTTGGCAGGGGATTTTCATCTTTAATGGGAACAAAGAAAAACGAACAGTTAGTGCTTTTGAAGATCTGCTGTAATTCCAGTCGAAGTATTTGAAAAAGTCAAACTGACAGGGATCTTTTTCTCCTCTGTTCTCTGGTGGTAGAGAAAGAAGCAGAAGAACTAAGCTAGGCAAAGAACTGCCTTGTGGGTGAAAAGAGCCATGAGGAGAAGTTGTTCAGGTAGCCTTTCTTAAGAAGACCCATCTCTGTGCAGGCTATGTAAGATGATGGAAGTCATAAAGACTCACATCTGCAGGAAATCAGGTTGGAGATGAAATTTAAAATACACAAACCTGAGAGGGAATTTGATAAAAGTGAAGACTGGCGTTCTGTTTGGCCACCATTTTAAATCATGGTTGGTTGACTGAATCACAATTAGTTGCATTCACACAGTACCCTAACCCACTTGGTTGTATTTGTATGTAAGATCAGAATTACAAAGAAAAGATTTCAGTAATCTTTTAGCCAAAATAAGTTAATTCCAGGACCACTTGCCCCTCACGTTACTCCTTTTTCATTGGTTGGAAAAAGAATAACATCTCTTAGCTTCAGTATAGATAATTTGATTCATTTGGTGATATTAGCCTTTCAGTGTACTGTGAAGAGGAGAACAGGAGGGATTGTGGTAATGACCTTCCACATCTGGATTTCTTAGAAGCAGACAGCTTCAGCAATTAATGCATATAGGCCTGGAATAAGGCCTACCATTAAGCCAGCAGGCATTAAAATGGGGTCTCTGTGTGTATGTATATGAATATGTGTGTTCTGTTGTGTGAGCCAGGCTGGGTGCAAGAACTGAGATGAGGAGACTGAGGTAAGGTTAACACATCAACGTTTATTAACTGTGCAACTGTCAACTGAGAACAAAGGCAACATGCCCGTTTGACAGCCCCTATTTATAGCCGGCTGTCAAACAGGACAGCCAATCACAGGTCTCTTCCATTCCGCATCCTAGAGCGGTCAGAGGAAATACCGGAACACAACAATGTGCTTGTTTGTTTGTGTGTGTGTCTGTGTATAGATGGATACACAGATAGATGATAGATGATAGATAGATAGATGGATAGATGGATGGATGGATGGATGGATGGATGATAGATAGATAGATAGATAGATAGATAGATAGATAGATAGATAGATAGATAGATAGATAGATAGATAGATAGATAGATAGATATAAATTTTAATTTAGAAACCGCCTTGAAAGAGTGACTCTGGGCAGTGTCACCTCCACAACAGAGGTCCTTTTCGTGGAAATCCTTTACTTTATAAGGAATAGTCTGGCAATGAGTCGTGAATAAACAAAATGCACTTTCTAAGCAAACCAATTTGTTTATATTTCAGATTTTGGCCTTGCTTATTTGCCAAAAAGTTAACCTCAAGCCAAGTATTGTTACCAAACAGAAAGATAATGACCTTATTTCCTCTTGGAACTCAGGAGGTAGATCATGTTCTCCCCACTGAGTGCCAGGATAACATTCAAGAGTAAATAACACAACTAACAAGCATTATGGGAAATGGAAATTAAAATGCTGTTCATTTCTTTAGTAAGCTGTCGTCATCACTTCCAGTAATGTTAGAGGCTCGCTCAAATCAGCACCCAGTCCTCAGCAATTCCTGAGAATAAAATTATCATGGAAAAGTCTGGGTCAAGTGTATTTTTAAGTAGGAATTCAATTAAATCTTGGCCCTATGCTTTCTGATGTCAGGCCCTGCTCTTGAATATTACCATCAATTAGTCCTTTCCTTAAGAGCTTCCACTCTTACAGATTACAGATTATTAGAGTTGGAAGGGACCTTGTAGGTCATCTAGTCCAACCCACCACTCAAGCAGGAGTCCCTATACCAGTGATGGCGAACCTATGGCATGGGTGCCACAGGTGGCACGCGGAGCCATATCTGCTGGCACGCGAACCATTGCCCTAGCTTAACTCCAGCGCGCATGTGCATGCACGCCAGCTGATTTTTGGCTCGCGCGGAGGCTCTGGGAGGACGATTTTGGCCTCCAGAGGGCCTCCGGGGTGGCGGGGGGGAGCGTTTTTGCCCTCCCCAAGTTTCAAGAAAGCCTCTGGAGCCTGGGTAGGGCAAAAAACGGGCCTACTGGGCCCACTGGAAGTCGGGAAACGAGGGAGTGGGGGGGTCACACACGCATGCACAGGGGTGGGGCAAGTGGGGGGTTTTGAATTATGGGTGTGGGCACGCACGAGCATGCGATAGCACGTGCGCGCACTATTTTGGCACCCGAGAGAAAAAAGGTTCACCATCACTGCCCTATACCATTTCGGACAAATGGCGGTCCACTCTCCCTTTGAAAGTCTCAAGTGTTGGAGCTCTCACAACCTCCGCAGGCAAGCTGTTCCACTCTCACTGTAAGAAAATAAAAATGGACCAAAACATTACTAGTACAATTGAAGATTAATCATCATTATTTTTTGCCAATTGATTGCATTAATCAATTAATCAATTAATTGAATAATTGAGTAAATCTACATATATGTGCACATCTGTTGTTAGATACCTTGACTTTAGAAGAAAGCATGTACTTAAAAAAGAACTTGACAAACAAAAATGAATCAATGAACTAAATTCATACCCTAAGCGTTCTTATATTTACACTAATTTCAATGAAGTCTCCTCTTGTGTTGTTTGCCTGCTTGCTTGATTAGGACATTCTATTTTCCTTTTCTGTATACACAGAGGTTTGTGTATCCAGAATGGATCATTAAAACCAGAAATTAAAATAAAATATCTTTTTTAAATGGTTAAATTCCAAATAGAGAAATGTACAGAAAAGACCAAATTTCTGGACATTTTTAATCAAGACTGCCTTTCAGTGTGATCCCCTTATAGACTTTAGGAAAAAAAATAGTTATTCTGCAGCCCGATTGATTTAGATACCATGTAGGGAAAAGAGATACAGGTAGCCCTCAAGTTATGACCACAATTGAGCCCAAAATTTATGTGTTAGGTGAGTTTGCCTCATTTTATGACCTTTCTTGCCACTGTTGTTAAGTGAATCACTGCAGTTGTTAAGTTAATGATGCGGTTGTTAAATGAACCTGGCTTCCTCATTGACTTTGCTTGTCAGAAGGTCACAAAACCTTCTGACCCCAGGACATACTGTAGCAACAGTCATAAGTATGAACCAGTTGGCAAGCCTCTGAATTTTGATCATGTGACCATAGGGATGCTGCAATGGTCATAAGTGTAAAAAATGGTCATAAGTCACTTTTTCCAGTGCCATTATCACTTCGAATGGTCTGTTTGTCAGCAAACAAACTGTTGTAAATCAAGAACTACCTGTATTTAGAATATTGGCCCAAACTGGCTTCTGCATTCATGAGAATTATTACCTCTTGTGTATGTATACATATATGTATATATATAAAGCAGGCATCCTGCCTCTTTCACAGGAAAAATAAATTAAACATAGTGTAACTAGGTAGAGGAATATCACTTTACATTGTGGTGAGCAATTGATCAGGGTTATATATTCAGAGCTGTAAGAAACGTCTTCATTTTTTGTTTCCATGTGATGCTCACTTGATTACATACCTGTCCACATCATCAGCTGACCATAGAACTGTTAGTAACTTGGCGGCCTGGGTCACTGGAACCGGCAGCGACCCAGGCCTGCCATGTCCCCAAGCTGGTTTTCTCGGCGGTGCCATAGGCACCGCCATCTTGTTTTCTACATGGGCAGAATTTTTTTTTAGTACTGCGCATGCACGTCCCTGCCCGCATAGCGTGTCTCTGAGCGAACCGGCAGTAGCAGAATCCGGAACCCACCCCTGCTTGGGGGTGTTCCAGATTTTGGGTATAATCAACTATGGAAGTTATTTCTGCATCCTAGGGGAAAGCAAGCTTTCAATCTGAGTAACAGTCATACCAACTGGAAACTTCTCCAAAGTTTCAATGAAGCCTTTAGCTTCCAGTTGTGAATTTTCTTATTAGGTCTTTCAATCCTTCATAGTTACCAAAATATAAATCCCATACGATAAAGATGAATATGAGAATGTGGCTTAGAACACGCACTGGAGATCTTGGCAAACAGTTATACTTTTATGAGGAGATTATCTCTACAGACATACATCCATGCAAGGAGGCCTTGGGTCAGATCAGACTGTTAGCAATCTAATTGTCTAATTAAGCAGCCGAGGGAGCAATAGTTGAAGAAGAAGAAAATAATATTCTGTGGAAGTGCTGAGAAATCGACACTCGATTTGTGTGCGAGTTCATCCGCTTGTAGAAGAGTTTTGGAAATCTTCAGGTTCACTTCGCAGCAGCAACAGCAGCAGTTGCGAAATCTCAGGAGGGAAATGGGCCACCCAGAGTGCGTCAGTATCAGCTGGACAGCTGTGATGTGTATGCAAATGCCAAAGCATAAATGTCCTGGCGGGAAAAGCAGAAACAGTGGCCAGCACATACAGAAGAGTTCCTGGGTTTCTGTTACACTTAAAATTGAAGCCAGTTTTTGTAGTGATCCATCCCAGTGGCAGAAGTTGAAAGAGCTGCAACAAGTTTTGGTTTAGGTAAATGTATCTTACAGAAAACAGAGGCACCAAGAAGGCTGCTGTGCCTGTACCTACGCCGGGGATGCCTAAGGTTACATCCTGCCTGGGATTTGTCTTAATGTTGATAGACAAAAGACAGGCAAGTAGAACCTTCCCCACTGGACTAGGAACATCAAGAAATCATTCTGTGACTGTAGAATTACACTATAGATGCTAGGCCAGTGATGGCGAACCTTTTTTTCCTCGGGTGCCTAAAGTGCATGCACGCGTACTAGCGCACATGCGCAAGTGCCCACACCCATAATTCACTGCCTGGGGAGGGCAAAATCGGCCTCCCCCCGGAGGCCCTCTGGAGGCTGGAAATGGCCCATTTTCCAACTTCTGGTGGGCCCGGTAGCCCCATTTTTCACCCTTCCCAGGCTCCAGAGGCTTCCCTGGAGCCTGGGGAGGGCAAAAATGCCTTCCCCATCCCCCCGGAGGCCCTCCGGAAGCCAAAAACACCCTCCCAGGGCCTCCGTGTGAGCCAAAAATCAGCTGGCCGTCACGCACATGCGCACTGGAGCTGAGCTAGGCAACGTCTCGCGTGCCGGCAGATATGGCTCCGCGTGCCACCTGTGGAACACGTGCCATAGGTTCGCCAACACTGTGCTAGGCTATTGTTTTTTTAGAGTGATTTGGGGACAGATGAGACCATCCCATGCTCTTGGATGACTCTTGGAGAAAGAGTAATATGGTGGAGGCTGGAGACTCCCTATTAAGAAGGAGGCAAGTATATGCAAACTAGACATATCATTTTAGGCACAGTACAACAGGCTACTTCTGCTGACTGCGGGCTGCTAGCAGTTCAATCCTGACTGGCTCAAGGTTGACTCAATCTTCCGTCCTTCCGAGTAAATGAGGACCCAGATTGTTGGGGGCAATATGCTGGCTCTTTAAACCGCTTAGAGAGGGCTGTAAAGCACTGTGAAGCAGTATGTAAGTCTAAGTGCTATTGCTATTACTAGTCAGTATTCAAGCCATGACAAAAGAGACTGCCAGAACTCATTAAACCCACTATTATTCTAATATGCCAAATGGGAATCAGCGAGAATAAGTGTTGAATGGAATTTCAAAGACCAGCCCAGGGTTAGAAAATGTAGGAACTGAAGACATAAATGGTGTCCTTACTACTTTTCCCTGTGATAGGGATACCAAAATATTAGTGCTCGTGATTTTTTTTCTCTTTAGGCATGCACTGGTTACAATATTTCTTTGTTACAGCACTGGTTACAGCTGCTGATACAGTTCTACAGAGGAATTATTGAGTCTGTCATCTGCACCTCTATAACTATCTGGTTCAGTTCTGCAACCCAACAAGACAGACACAGACTTCAGAGGATAATCAGAACTGCAGAAAAAGCAATTACTGCCAACCTGCCTTCCATTGAGGACCTGTACATTGCACGAGTCAAAAAGAGGGCCGTGAAAATATTCACTGACCCCTCGTATCCTGGATATAAACTGTTTCAACTCCTACCCTCAAAACGATGCTATAGAGCACTGCACACCAAGATAACCAGACACAAGAACAGTTTCTTCCCGAACGCCATCACTCTGCTAAACAAATAATTCCCTCACCACTGTCAAACTATTCACTAAGGCTGCATTACTATTGCTATTAATCTTCTCATCATTCCTATCACTCATCTCCTCCCACTTATGACTGTATGACTGTAATTGTTGCTTGTATCCTTACAATTTATATTAATATTGATTGTTTCCTGATTACTTATTTGTACCCTATGACAATCATTAAGTGTTGTACCTCATGATTCTTGAAAATGTATCTTTTCTTTTATATACCCTGAGAGCATATGCACCAAAGACAAATTCCTTGTGTGTCCAATCACACTTGTCCAATAAAGAATTCTATTCTATATAGAGATGCAAGATTTATTTCAAAAACCTCTCACAGATTTTCGTTGGAGTACACGACTAAAGGCACCAAACTAACCAAACTAAGGCACATGTGTGAGGAAGAAGAAGGCAAGATAGTAAATGTGTGTCATTCATGAACAAGGAAATGCAACAGGACAATCACAGGGCCACATCTTTTTTTGCCCTGCCCATTAGGATAATCATTAGATGGGCAGTGTATCTTAATCAGGATCATCAGGAAATAACATTCAAATTTTTAAAAAAATGGGATTATAGTTCTCTTTCCCTTTTTCTTGTGAACATTGATCTGTGTACTTGTTCCATCAAATATTAATGTTTGTATTAATATTTATATCTGTGGATATACAAAATTCATTCACTTCTTGAGACTATCCTTTCTTCTTTCATTGTCTACTGTGTGATTTTTTAAAAATTTTTTAAAATATTCAGCTATTTTCATTTCTAATGTGATTACTGAGCATTTCTCTCCTGTTGCATTGCTCTGCTTTAACTCAGAAGGAGCAACTAAACATATTGTAAATGTCTGAGACATTTCTACTATTTTAGGTTTGAAAGAGAATCCTTACAGCTTTATAAAGATCCTTTGTTCCTATATTTCTTTCTTTGGTTATCTTGAAGTCAATCGAGCAACTGACAAAGTTGGTTTATTAATGTAAAGAAGGATGATCCAATGATGAAGAAAAACAACTTTAGCTGATGTCTTCCAAAGTATCTCCATAGCCAGTTATTATTAGCCCCACTGCTGGCACAAAACTATATAAACAGAGACTGTTGTAAGGGTATTGAAATGTACTTTATTTGCCGACATTAAAACTCTGGTCAAAACCACACTGGCACTCTTAAATGCCGCCTTTGTTATCAAAACTCCCTTGTGCATGCATGTCTGCATCTTGTCTTTGTTGAAATTCATGTTGTCTGTGGCTGACTAGTGCAGCTTAATTTCATTCTTCAATTCTTGTTCTTTTTATAATTGCTGGTTTACTATAATTTTAAAATAAATCTCAAAAAATATTGAAAACCCTTCCTTTCTTCCTTCCTCCCTCCCTTCCTCCCTTCCTCCCTCCCTCCCTTCTTCCTTCCTTCCTTCCTTTCTCCTTCCTTCCTTCCTTCCTTCCTCCTTCCTTCCTTCCTTCCTTCCTTCCTTCCTTCATGCACACCTCTACTATTTAAAAAAAAGGTATACTTTCACAGGTTTATGCATATTTAGTGCTTCATGTATTATCATACAGGCTATATTGAATGAGGAGGAAAGGGATCCTGAAATAAAGGTGTAGGAGGCAATGGTTTCAGATGTGTTAATAATGAAATCCACCTGGATAGAACAATGGTAGAGCAACAATATAAAAAGAATGTGCTGTTGGGAGAAAGATTAATCAAAATAACTCAGGAATGGAAATTTAAAATAATACTAAAAATGCATAAAACCCAGCTAAGGTTGGATTCAGCCAAACATTTTCCTTGTCCCACTCTTGAAGTTTTGAAAATTTACATTTTAAGGATGACAGCTGTTCTTAGATTAGGTAGGCCTTACTCAAACAATATGAAACATAACTCAGTTGCATAGAAAAAAAATCAAGATCTAAACTCTGATCTAGATCTCTGCCTAAAGATTTCAGATGGTGAGGAACACCTTCTTGAGACATTGAGAGGAGCTGCAAGGTAGATTCAGCAAGATAAATAGTCTGATCTGTCATAAGCAGTGAATCAATCTGATTCCTAGTCTGACCATAAACCATTAACAATATGGGAGTAATTTTTTTTTATTCCCTACCATTGTTCACACACTTTTCATTAATAAAGTGTCTATAATCAAGGCATCTGAAAATATGAATTGCACTTTCTGCATTTTGAAATAGTTGTAATTAATCCATTTGGTTAGTGGAGCTTGCAGATTTCTTCCTTGAGCAGATGAGTAGAATTGGACTACATAATCTTCAAGGATCATTGTAGTTCTCAAATGCCATTAATTGTGGGATATTTTAAACTTAAGATACTAGAATTTGAATCTGAAGTGTTTAACATATAATGTTTTTTCAGTTTTGACTGATTGTTCCCATATGTATTCAAAGACTAACATGTAATCTGTTTTTCACATATAATCTATTGATGGGGTTGAAGATTTAACATTAGGATGGAAATTCTATAATCATTCTAGCTGGCCAGAATAGTCGTCTTTTGTCTGAAGAAAAACATGCAAACACAGGGACTCTCCAAATTCAATGTCAGCAAATCAAACTCATAGCTTAGAATCCTGTGAACTATCTTTCCTGCCTTTTGCCACTGCTCTTTAACAAAGCATTCTCAATCTTATGTTGCTTGAATCCTTTGCATACTTCTTAGTCTACAGTAAGTAAGTGCCAAATTCCACCCATGTTTCAGCAAAGCTGCCAATTCTTTAAAAAAAATTGTAACAAATCTCTTTGATTCTTCCCAGCGTGATACGCTGTAATTTAAGACGTCATCATCAGCAAGCGATGGCCAGAAAGATTTCATCCACCAGGACCAAAGTATAAACCTAACCTTTTCTGTAACAAAATTTGGTTGATATCCACCTAAATAGCTAAGAAAATGAAGCCATATTAAATGGCATATAAATTAGCCACATATGTATATTATATATTACATTGTATACGAATTTCTTCTCAAAGTTATAATCAGTTGCAGCCTCCAGACTAAAATTCAGTGTAAAGACTGGTGTGGTTATTTACTTTTGCTCCTTGGAACACTGCATCATTGCGACAATTGGATGACTTAAGCTAATTCTGAGGTTATTTAATGTGTCTGAACCAAGGTTGAGAGCTAATAGGTAAATATGAAGTTGCATTTATTTCTGAACATTCTGTTGGAAAACTGGAGAAATTTTTTTGGCCAATAACTGAAAAAAAAACAATTTCTAGGATTTCTATAGAAGAACATGAATGAAGTTATTATAATGCAGCAGAGACAAATAAATGAGTGTGATACATACAATGGCATCTTGCATTCACCGTCCAATTTGGCATTGTGCTCTTATTTTTACAAATATAGACTTTGGGGAAAAATGCTAACACAAACAAGTTTAAGTCATCTTGGACCAGGGCATTTTATGATGCCCAGGCTACATCTGTCCCTTTGGCAGTCCATGTTCGGATCGCATAGATTGCTTTTATTTTGAAGGTACCTGCTATTTTTTTCCAGTTTATATATGTGCATGTGTGCATGCCTACACACCTTCACAGCAGAGGTGGGTTCCTGCTGGTTCGGACCGGTGCTATAGAACCGGTAGTGGGAATTTCCCCCTGCTCGCCGAACCGGCAGTGATGGCCGGCTGGACACGCCCCTGAACCGGCTCATCTTGTTTTTCGCTTCTGCGCATGCACAGAAGCTGTGTTTTTAGCACTGCGCATGTGCGCGCGTGCGTGTTTCACGCCCGCCCGCGCGTCCACGCGGCAGATAAGGAAGCGAATTGGCAGTGAGGTAAGCCAGAACCCATCCCTGCTTCACAGCCATATTGGTTCAGCCCTCCACAATAGTCCGAGTTTCTCATGTGTCCCCTTAGGAAAATTATACACCCCTGGCATAGAAGAACACATCCCACCATTTCTTCAATACCTGCAAATGGGTGCTACAACACCTTCCCTCAAGCAGCTCCCTAGATACCGCATTATAAAGGTCCTCCACTCTTTTGGTTAAAATGCTAAAAATCTAACCTTAGTAAGGAAAACTTTTCCTTAAAACTTTGCATATTGGTATCCAAGCAGGCAAGCCAAGAATTCATTCTATATGATCCCAATGAAACCAAAAATCTCAGTGAAAATCCATATATGACTAGGCTTTTTAGACAATGGCTTCTTCCAGACAGATTGAAAACTGTCCAGAGAAGTTGGAGGGGCCAAACCAGCAGGAGCAAACAATAATTTAAGCCAAAAGTTAAACAAATAGACCAGCTCAAGCTTCAACTGTAAGCAACCCAGATTCCAAGTGCAGTGATGTGTGTTCAACATAACACTTCTTCAGATCTGCACTTTTCTGGATTTTTGTGACAAAATTTATGTACAAAAATGCACATATTAGGAAAAATTATACATCTCCAGCCACTTTAGTGCTATGCATTAGATGAACATGCTCCCAAATGTGCACACTTTCAAACTTTTAAATCTGACTTGGGAAAAGCGAAGAGTTCTCCAACAAACAAGGCTGGATGAAAGCAAAGCCAAATTAAGGAATGTATTGACTAAGGCAGCGTTTCTCAATATCAGCAGGTTTAAGATGTCTGGACTTCAACTCTCATGCTGGCTGGGGAATTCTGGAAGTTTAATCTTAAAGTTTGCTGATGCTAAGAAACTGTGCATTGGTCTATAGATCAGGGATTCTCGGTTGTAAGAAGCACAGCAAGTTTATAAGAACATTTCCAAGTATGCTTTGGATATGTTGATTTTCAGGGGGTTTTCTACCATAACATTTTAAGGAATGCCAACATTCACAACTCATGTGCAGAACAATAAGGAGACCCTAGACCCGTGGTTCTTGAACTGTAATTATTGTAATTATTCCCAAGGTGGTAATTTGGGCTAATTCGGGCTAATAGTAATTGCTTTTTGATGAAATGAGAATCCAGTTTGGGACTTGTTTTGCCAAGACACTTGTGTAAAACAACAGAGTATGGATTTTGGAGGGGTGGGATGGGGGGGTTGGGAATAATATTGTTGGATCAAAATGAATTTAGAATCACCATTTTGTACATTTCACTTAAATAGTACTGGATAAATAGCACATTTATAGTATTTATAAATGTATAGTATAGTCAAAGTGACCAGATTTTTTTATTTTTAAGTGGGACGGGGGGGGGGGCCGCCTGGGCGCCGCCATATGTTTTGCCCTCTGCGCATGCGCAGAACGCTGCGCATGCGCAGAGGGCAAAACAGCAAATGTCGGCGTCCAGGTGAGGTGGGGTGGGGGGGAGGCGGGAGGGCGCTTGGATGCCTGGAGCTCGCGACAGGTAAGCTGCCGGCTGCCTCCTTTCCCCATCTCCCGCCTCCCGTTCGTTGCTTGCCAGCCCGGCCGAAGGGGAGGCGGGAGGCAAGGAAAGGCCTCCCGAAAGGGAGGCGGGCTCCTTTCCTCGCCTCCCGCCTCCCCTTCGGCCGGGCTGGCAAGCAACGAACGGGAGGCGGGAGATGGGGAAAGGAGGCAGCCGGCAGCTTACCTGCTCCAAGCATCGAAGCGCCGCGGTCTCCTGGTCGCCCGCCCGGCCCCAGGGCAACGGCGGCAGTGAGGCGACAGGGGGAAGAAAGGGGAGGGGGACGAGGAAGGGCTGTTTGCGCCGCTCGTAAGCTCACAGCAGCGGCGCCTCCGAGGGCGGGGCTAGGGATGGGGCGGGGGAAGGAGAGGAGGAGCAGCCTCCCTTCCCCCTCCCCCCAGCTTCCAGCCGCCGCCGGAGGAGTCAACAACGCGGGACGCCCGCCTGCCGCCCACGGCCGGCCCGAGCTGAGAGGCCTGCTGCTGCTGCCCCTGCGGCTGGGCCCCCAGTCCTGGCTGCCCCGGCGGCGGGAAGGCTGCGGCGGCGGCCCCAGCCAGCTGAGCCAGCGCCGGCCCGAGGGCCATCTTGGATGCAATTCCTTCCCTCGGGCCGCCCCACCCACCGCGACGCCGGCCGTTTCGAGAGAGCGGGGCTGCATCAGGCGCCTCTTCACCGCCCTCCAGTGCCTGCTGAAAGTTTAACTCCTCCCCCCAATCTCGCACGTCGCCCTTTCAGGCCGATTTTTTGAAAGAATGCCCTAGTCGTGCATTCTTTCAAAAAATCGGGACTTTTTAGAGGACGGGCGGGACGCGGGACAAATGATGAAAAAGCGGGTCTGTCCCGCCAAAATCGGGACGTCTGGTCACCTTAAGTATAGTTATACTGCAGTGGTGGGTTCCTACCGGTGCGGTCCACTCTATAGCACCGGTAGCGGCCCACTGGTGACGTCACAGTATTTTCTTCTTCTTTATTTTCTTCTGCGCATGCCCAGAAACCTGACAATTAAGTCTTTCCCCCTCCCTTCGCTTGAAAATAATAAGAAGCTCGCATTTGACACTTTTCCTTCGCTTTTGCCTAAAGCTTCCCAAAGTGGGCGTTTTCCGAAAGCTTAACCTTTTATGCTGTTAATTTTACACAGTTTTATACTGTTATTCTTTAGACGAAAACATTGAGGACTGTTAAAAGATACTGTTCTTTTAACAGTCCTCAGTATAAAATAGCAAAAATAGTAATAACATCTCTCTGAAATAACTAATATATGACCGGCAAGCCACGCCCACCCAGTCACATGGCTGACAAGCCACACCCACAAATAAGCCACGCCCACAGAGTGGTAGTAAAAAAATTAGGAACCCGCCCCTGTTATACTGGTAAAACTGGATAAATGGTACATTTCAGATAAATAGACAACCATTTATCTGAAATGGTATAGGGTCTATTACTTGATCAGGAGGTTGGACTTGAAAACTTCCAAGGTTCTTTCCAACTTTATTCTTCTATATTCCATGTTCCGAGGTGGGCTCAATGGCATCCCAGATTACTTTAACTATACACAATTAACACATGTTTTCTATAAACATTTTGGATGACTAGCAATAGTTTGGAAACAGCTATCTACTTTCTCAGACTCTGAAAAGACCTGTACCTTGACTACTGAGTATTGAGTACCATCTGCTACTGAACCCACCAAAACAGATGACTTTTTCCATGGCTTCATATTTTTGTCAAACAAAATGGAACAAAGGCCAAACCCCGGTGTATGGAATTGTTTATAGCTTAACCTCTCCTCTCCATAATCCTGGCTGAAATCTACCACTCAAGTTCCATCTTAAAATAGGCCCCCAGATCTCAACCCATTAAGGTAACTCAGAAGGATACCAGATTGATGGTGCATAGAGATCCAGCAAGGCAAGAAGTCCTCTTCATCAAAGTATTGACATGGATCATCCATGAGGGTGACCAACGCAACATTTATCCCATGCCAATGACTAAACATTGATTGATACAATGGTCCATATAATCTACTTTCTCCAGGGCGCTAAGATTAGGCAATAGGTTTTTTTTTTAATTGCCAGTTTGGTATAGTAGTCAAGCCATCAAGCTAGAAACCACAAGACCATGAGTTGACCTTATCCATAAGGCTAGCTGGACAGTAGAACAGAAACAGAATAACAAAGTTGGAAGGGACCTTCTAATCCAGCGGTTCTCAACCTGGGGGTTGCGACCCCTTTGGGGGTCGAATGACCCTTTCACAGGGGTCGGGAGACTTTGCCCAGATGCCGCCATTTTGGTTCTTTTACCCTCTGCGGATGTGCAGAATGCTTTGTGCATGTGCAGAGGGTAAAAGAACCCAAATGGCAGCGGCGAGGGGGGTCGCGGTGGCGGGTGCAGCGGCAGGGTGTGTCACGGTGGGGGTGCGGGGGCGGGGCGCGGGTCGTGGCATTAGGAAGGTTGAGAACCACTGTTCTAATCCAATCCCCTGCTCAAGCAGGAGACCCTATACCATTCCAGACAAGTGTCTCTCCAGTCTCTTCTTAAAAGCCTCCTGTGATGGAGCACCCACAACCTTGGCCCAGTCACTGTCTCTCAGCCTTAGGAAGTAGGCAATGGCAAACTACTTCTGAACTCTTGCCAAGAACACAGCAGGGACTTATCCAAGCATTTGCCAGGACTCAACAGTATTGATTCAACATTGACTCAAGGGCACACATAAACAATTATTTATTACAACCATATTCAATGATCACTTCTTTGAATAAGGGCACGCATGTGTCTCTTTCAAGGCTGTAGGCATCTGTCCCTCCAGTAGTGAGGCGTTTATTGCTACTGGGATTTAGCTACTCTCTACTCTATTCTTGTACTCTTGTACTAGTAGTGAAGCATGGGTCAAAGATTACAAGTGGCATTAGTGAACGTAGTGAGGAATTGGTCCAGGCTTGATCAAGTACCAAATAGTATTGCCAGAAGCAAGATGACCTTGATCAGGGGTGGGTTCCTGCCGGTTTGGACCGGATCGCCCGAACCGGTAGTGACCCACTGGTGACATCACGATGGCGTCACGGATCCGGTTCGGTCGGTGCTGGTCCGTGGGCGCCACCATCTTTTTTTTATTATTTTTTTCCGAATGTTTTACTGTTTGGAAGTTTTTTCCTCTGCTGCTGCTTGAAAAAGGGCCCTCCTGCCTGCCCCCGGGTTTATACTTACCTTTATTCCTTTTCCCCGGAGCACAGCTGATCAGCTCCTCAGCTGTGTTTCGGGCTGATTCTAGCTACTGAGCATGCGCGGAAGCAGAATTGGATGAGGGGATGCATGCGCGCACAAGCATATCGAGCGCATGCACATGAATAGTCGTGGTGCGAACCGGTGGCGAAGGTAAGTGGAACCCACCCCTGACCTTGATGGAAATATGAAGAAACTGTTACCTAGGCAAAAATGGGTGAAATGTTTTTTTAAAGTCCAGAACAGTGAGATAGCTTTAGGTAGCAGGTCAAGCAGTTGCCTCTTTAATCCACTCACCCATAAGGAGGAAGTGCAGTGCAGTATAACCAGATTTGCAATGTTTTAATATTATAACCAATCTCAGTAAAAATAATTTTAGTCTTCCTGTGGAATTGATTTCCTGGTCTAGTCTGTCTGATAAGGCTGGCACCCAATCAACTCATACGATTTTTCTCAATTCGATTTTCCCAGTTCTGGGCAGTGGTGAAATCCAAAATTTTTTTACTACCAGTTCTGTGGGCGTGGCTTAGTGGGTGTGGTGTGGCTTGGTGGGCGTGGCTTGGTGGGTGTGGTGTGGCTTGGTGGGCATGGCTTGGTGGGCGTGGCAGGGGAAGGAAACTGCAAAATCTCCATTCCCTCCCCACTCCTGGGGGAAGGATACTGCAAAATCCCCATTCCCTCCCCACTCCTGGGGGAAGGATACTGCAAAATCCCCATTCCCTCCCCACTCCTGGGGGAAGGATATTGCAAAATCTCCATTCCCACCCCACTCTGGGGCCAGCCAGAGGTGGTATTTTCCGGTTCTCCGAAATACTAAAAATTTCCGCTACCGGTTCTCCAGAATCTGTCAGAACCTGTTGGATTTCACCCCTGGACTTTCTGGGAAACTGTAAGAGATACATACAAAGTGCTTGGTGATCTTGTCACAGCAGCTTGCTATAAGTTTTTCCAGACACTTTATAAAGCACTGCTGAGTAACAATCCACAACCACAATAAATGTTAGATTTTACTCCTAACAACCTGGACCGACAATACTTAATCCAAAAATCAAATCACAGACCTCAGATTAGTAATATTTATTAGAAGGAAGGTTAAAGTAGCAACCACACAAGAATTCCAATGAGTACTTTAAGTGCCTCTACATAGACAATTTATGACTGCAACTCCCTTATCTGTTTTCTTGGGCTCTTACAAGGAAAGTGGCTGGAAGTTTGCCACTTTTGTGCAAATATTCCAGAAGTTAGTGGAGGCGGGGGGGGGGGGGGGCTTCTGCAGACATTGTCCTAAGTGTCACACATTCTGATGAATGCTTCTGCAGAACCTTCTTTCCACATATAAGTGATTAAGCTCTATACCAGGGGTGTCAAACTCGATTTCATTGAGGGCCACATCGAGGTTGTGTTTGACCTTGGGGAGCCAGGGTGGGTGGGGCCAGGGTGGGTGTGGCCAGCTCAACGACACTCGTGTCAGCACCTGTGGTGCCCCAAGTGCTCTGCCAGTGAAAACGGGCTCCCGAGCTCTTTTTTCGGCTGCGACGGCTTTCTACAACCCCCTGCCAGTGAAAATGGAGCTCAGGAGGGCCACCCGCGGCCCTCCTGAGCTCCGTTTCTGCTGGCAGAGGCACCATGGACTGGTCCTTTGCTGTTTCCAGGGTGGCCCCGCAGGCCAGATCCGGCCCCTGGGCCTTGAGTTTGACACCCCTGCTCTACACAGTTTTTGCACAATCAAGAAATTCAGAATTTCAGGTCTCTGTAGTCCTTTTGATCCTTCTGCCTCTCAGGTTATTCTAGTACTACATCTAAATTGAATTTCAGGACTCTTTTCGCCTGCTGCACAGGACCATCCCTCTCAGTTTCCTCTAAGAAAGTTTTGCAATCCAGCAATGGATTTCTGTACCAGCAGTGTATTTATTGCCAATGTAAAGTCACAGTGGTCAGCCAATGGAGAACAGACGGTTTTCATGAAAGGATACTAAATCTTTCTGCAAGAAGGAAATCTCCAGCAATGACACCAGCTCAGCTTCATAACTGGCATTTTCCCTATTATTTCCATATTGGTAGAGAAAATAAGGAGTTTTACATGAAATGCTTTGACTGGGTCATGATTTGGTAACATGTAATGTCAAGTGGCCTTTTATATCCTCTTACAGTACATCTAGCAATGAGTCTTCAGATGTGGAACACTTGTACATAATTTGTATTTGAATGCCAGATTCAACACGCTGATAAATACCAATATTTTTTTAAAAAGATTTTGAAAGAAGTAACTAGGTTTTACATATAATAAAGAGGAGAACTGGATGTTCTGAAACTGATCACATGGAGGAAACTTAAAAGTTCAAGTTTATTGGAAACTGTTGTAACTTTCTAGTAGCAATGCTGTGATTTTGTGTAATGGTAAATTTCCAAACATTTTTCAAGATCCATTTGGAAATGATTAAGCTCATGTTACGTCCCTCTGTTCTATTATTTTAAAAAATGCTTCACTGGGCTGGGATACTTTCAGGCATTTTAAAGTGCTCATTGGAGAAATGAAGTGACTGTTTTTGTTGGGCTCAAGTTGTCTTGTTTTATTCCATATATGAATTAGATGCAGACCCAGTTTCCCCGAGAGATATGCATAGGCGTCCATTAGAATGATATCACGGGCAGCACCACCATATCATTATACTTCACACAATGTGTGCAATGATGTCATGTGTCAACTCATGAAGCATTCCTGACCTGCTCTCGAGTTGCCATAGGCAGGGGGATGGGAAAACCGAGCCTCGCAGCTGCATCGAGAAACTTGCATTTCAGTCAAAATAAAGCACATTCCAGCAGCAATGTCAAGGTCATCTCCAGGGTTACCCACAGTGGCCAGAAGGAGTGACTTCTACAACCTGCGAAATTGCTTCATTGGGGAATGTGACTGATGACACACCTTGGGGGGAGGGGAAACAGGGTCAGAGCGAATTAAGTGAGGTCAGAGTTGTCTTCACTTGGATCGTGCCGACATGAAGCTCCTAATAAATAACTGGATTTCTTTTGAAACTTGGCTTGAGGCTCATGAATTCATTAGGGCATCGGTCGGAACCCTGACAGCATGATTATTTTGGCATCATTTGGGCATCATTTGCCTCATCTTCCCTACTTGGAATGCTCATATGGACATGCTTCCTCTACTGGGAGAAGGTCTCTGGATTCAACCCAATTACTTTAATTTCCCCTAAGGGACTGGTTAGAACAAAAATACTGCCAGTGGTTTGTGCTACTGAATTTTGAAAAATTTAAAACAGAAAATGGAAATGTGGGAAGGGTATTTCTACTAGTCAAATAAATATTTCTGGGATTTATAGACCACCTTTCCACAAATACGTGACATTAAATCTGGATAGGAAGAATATTGACATTTTTTAACATTGCTGTTGAAGAAAACTTCTGAGAATACCATAGACGGCCAAGAAACTAAACAAATGGATTATCAAATAAATCAACACAGAGTTTTTACTTTGGGCACAAACGACCAGGTTCATATTATCATACTTTGTACATGTTATGTGAAGATTTAACTCTCTGGAGAAGACTCTGATGTTGAGAAAGATGGAAGGAAAGACAAGAAGAGGACAAGCAAGGTAGATGGACTTGATTATAATACCAATGGGTGTACTGCTGGAACAATTGAAGGACCTGAGTACACATAATCCTGGAGAAGATCTATTTACATAATCATTACTGATTCGATGGCACATCTGTAGCATCAAAATGAACCAATACATAAGTTCTGTCAGAGAAGGGAATGCTACTACACCAAGAAAGATGGCTCAAAATAATAGATGAACCCAATAGAGCTGAGGTGGCGCAGTGGTTAGAGTACAGCACTGCAGGCTACTTCAGCTGACTACTAGCTGCAATCTCACCGGCTCAAGGTTGACTCAGCCTTCCATCCTTCTGAGGACGGTAAAATGAAATCACTGAAGATTTATTTTCAGAAACACTAAATGTTGTATATTAACAAGTAAATCTGACAAACTCCTACAGTTTCTAAAGGACAACACAAACAGAAACGTAGATTAAATTTATGTCAACATAAACAGATATATAAACTTATACATGTATACATATGAGATTATATACATACGAGATTATATATATATAATCAGCCTTCCATCCTTCCGAGGTGGGTAAAATGAGGACCCAGATTGTTGGGGGCAATATGCTGACTCTGTAAACCACTTAGAGAGAGCTGTAAAAGCACTATGAAGTGGTATATAAGTCTAAGTGCTATTGCTATATATATTTTTGCTGTTAAATGAAAATGAAGGGAGACTTTATATATATATATATATATATATATATATATATGTATGTATGTATGTATGTATGTATGTATGTATGTATGTATGTATGTATGTATGTATGTATGTATGTATGTCTTGGTATATTTGGGTCTTTTCCTGTCTAAGATTGAGAGTATTTTGGCGACGTTTCGACGAGGTCACACTCGTCATCTTCAGACTGGTGTTTTTGGCTTCATGCTGGTGCGAACAATGCGTGGTTGGAGCTGCCGTTTTTCTATAAATAGTGGTGGGGTTGTGTGGAATGTTGGCCTAGTTGCTGCAAGCGGGTTGGTTGGCTGTGTTGTAATATCTTGATTGGTTGATGGAGGAACATCTTGATTAGTTGATGGAGTTGATGGAGTCGTGGCTGTGACTTGTTTGTTGACTAGGGCTAGTTTCCAGATGTCTGGTAGGCAGGAGGTATCATCACGTTTGTTCATGTTATGGGGGTGTTTCTCTATTTTGATGGCTTCCATAATTAGAAATAGAGAAATTAGGAAGTGAAAAAAATGTGGATATTATGACTAACAAAATAGAGACTGCATACCACTTCTTGAACAATGGTTAAAAATGTGTTACTTTCCAGGAGATAATGTCTTGTGAAATTATTTGGACTATAGTCTCGGAATTTGTTTGTCCTATATGTCGTTTATCTCTGCTCTTCTCAGAAAATTTTGCCAAATTTCCCAAACTAATTGGTGTTCTGCCAGATTCAAAGTTAACTGATGTGGATATTTAAAAATCTATTATCCTTTGTCCGATACAGGCATGGATGTCATTATGCTAAAAAAAAGTACTTTTTCCTTTTTGAACTTCAAACAGACATAAATAAGGATGACTGAATTATGCACCCAGATCTTTATCTGATTTGTTTGGATATTTTGATAACAAAATAGATGTCTACTAAAAAAAAAAGCCCAATTGAGATTTAGTTCTACATAATTTGCCACCTTATTTTTTCAGTGTTCCTTTTTAAACATTTGCCACAAAGGGACAATAAGATACGATCAACTGTTAGAGAATAATTGGATCAATTAAATTAAAAATCTCATTCTCCATTCCAGTTCTATCAACAAATTCTATAGCAGCAGCAGCAGCTGTATTTTTCAGGAATTCAGGAATTGATGCTTCTTTCTTTGCTTCTTTCTTTTTTGTGTTGTCCTACTTAAAAGCAGGGGACGCATGGCTCAGCAGTCAAAGACGCTGAGTTGTCAGCTGGAAAGCTGACAGCCCGGGTTTGAAACCTGAGTGCCGCGCAATGGGGTGAGCTCCTGTTCCTGCTCCAGCTCCTTCCCACCTGAAAGCATGCAAATGCAAGTAGATGAACAGGTACCACTCCGATGGGAAGGTAACAGCATTCTTTGCGCCTTTGGCATATAGCCATGCTGACTACATGATCACAGAAAATGTCTTTGGACAACACTGGGTCCCTTGGCCTAGAAACGGAAATAGCCATCACACCCTTGACTCAGACATGACGGGACAAGGAAACCTTTTCCCTTTACCTACTTAACAGTACCTGCCAATGTTGCCGGCAAAACTCCTGGTGAATTTGACCAAGGAATGTTTGCAGAAAGATGTATGATAAAGGAGGGTTCTTGGTGTTCTTTGAGCTTGTTTCTTTTTCTCGGACATTTCAGTAACAGGCTAATTTATCAGTACATGGGACAATGGAGTTTCTGCTGGTCTACATGTGATAACTTGTCTTAATGGCCTGGATTGAGGCATCGTTTCTTCCTTATTTTTTGGGTGGAATATTATTTATTTCTTAATTATTTTTTACCTGGTTTTTGCTTACCTGGGAATTAGAGGAATCCATAGCTGCTCTGGCCAGCCCTGTGAGAGGAAATAGAAAACTGTGGCATCAGGCCATTTATTAATATTTCTTATATTTCTTGGAATTTTTTTTAATTCTTATGTATATATAACTGCCTATGTAATCACTAGGCTCAAAACACAGAGAGAGGAGGGGAGTGGGAGGGAGGGAGAGAGAGAGAGAGAGAACAAACTCTGGCATTAAACTACCACACTTGATGTTGCGGTGGCGCAATGGTTAGAATACAATATTGCAGGCTAACTATGCCCACAGCCAGGTGTTCAATCCTGATTGGCTCAAGGTTGACTCAGCCTTCCATCCTTCTGAGGTTGGTAAAATAGGGACCCAGATTGTTGGGGTAATATGCTGACGTTTGTAAACTGCTCAGAGAGTGCTGTAAAACACTGTGGAGTGGTATATAGGTCTACGTGCTATTCAAAATGGCTGCCAATGCCAACAAAGAGCTTGGTTTGTCAGTTGTCATGGCTTGGCCATGGTCAAGATAGTTCAGGTCACATTTAATTTGGGGGGCAAATGTATAACAAATAGTTTGTAATTCCTGTGGCATTCCTGCACAGTAATATACTAAGTACTCCTCTGTATAGGAACATAGGGGGAAAGTCATTATGTTCCTCAGACTGTTAGCCAATCCTGAGATACCTATTTTACTTAAGGTTCAAATGAAAGTGATTCGATAAAATGCTTCATCACTCTGCTTTTTTTTTTAACTTTTCAACTCTATAGATCTGATCTCTTATGATCTTCTGCTGTCAAAAGGAATTGGGCCATCGCTTCTGCCATCAGAGGCATGGCAATTCACTTTACAAACTATATGGAAGGTACATTGGCTTTGGAAATAAAACTGATAATCAGCAGGTAGAATAAACACAGTGAAATCTTGATTTAGTGGACATCCATTCAACAGACTGTGGATACAGTGGTCGGTATTTCATCAAAATAATTTGGACAAGGCAGTTAAATTTACATTAATTTTACATCATTCATAGACATTTACTTCATTTGCATAATTATATTCATTCATGACAATTTGTATCATTTGCAAAATGGTACTATTATGCAAATGACATACATCACCATGAATGATGTAACTTGGACACTTGGAAGCAACCCTTCCCTACAAAATTAATTATTATATATTAAGTCGAGGTGATTGTAGACATCACAAGGCACACAGGATCTTCACTATAACAGCCTTTATTTGTAAAAGAACATCTCTAATAATAAATCTAAATCTAAATCTCTGTACAGCAACTGCAACTGTAACTCCTAACTGTAACTTAGAACAGTGTTTCCCAACCTTGGCAACTTGAAGATGTCTGGACTTCAACTCCCAGAATTCCCCAGCCAGCGAATGCTGGCTGGGGAATTCTGGGAGTTGAAGTCCAGATATCTGCAAGTTGCCAAGGTTGGGAAACACTGACTTAGAACTCAAAATAACTGTCTGCCAGCTGGCTTTTTATACCAGGCAGTCAAACTGAACAACCAATCACACTCTTGCTTCTTTCGCTCCTGATCGGACCTCTAGTGGCCAACCGGCACATTACATCAATAGTTCCACAGTATACTTGAATTTGCTCCTATTTTCCTATGTGATACTGTATATTTGCAGAAGGTCACAGATTTGAAAGGTGGCTGCTCCAAATGTAATGGTACCGAGCCCTACACAAAAACCAGCATGACGCTCAAATTAGCTTGCAATGCTGGTTGGACATAAGTGGTCTTATTGTCTGTGTGTTGCCACGGTAACCTGTTGATAAAAGAGTGATAGCGGTTTATTAGCGCTCTAAGAAAAAGATTCTCTGTTTCCAAGATGTCTCTTCTACCTCATAATATTGGTGCTTGTATACTGTACTGAAGCCGTACCTCTTATTGAGTCCCTCTTTGGGTTGTCATTCTCAGCATTAGCTGTAAAAAAAGGCACCTCAGACCTCCAACTAATCTCTCTTCAAAAGCAAACAGCAAACGGCCAAGCTTTCTGTCTGGATGGGGAAATCACACGAAACAATTTTCAGGAAATGATTTAAATAAAACATGACTCAGCCAGAAAAAAATATTCACCTGAAAAAGTCTGCTTAGCCAGATGCCCTTGCTGCATAATTCAATAATCATTAAATGTAAATGACTTAATTTTTACGTCGTAGGTATTTCTTTACACAAATGGGAACTGCAATATTTTGCACTCTAGAGTACCACTGTTTAAAGTTGCAATCACTGTATTTTTCAAACGCGCCATTCCCCCCCCCCCACACACCCCCCAACCCATCTTTCTAAGAACCAGCCATCACTAAATATATTTACTGGCAAGCAAAAAATGCATACATAGCATCATAAATCTGATTAGCTTCTGATTTTAAGGAATTTTGCCCAAAAGTCATGAGATACTTCAAGAAGAGTGACTCTTCTTGAAGGCTGGGCAAGAAAAAAAGAATATGATTATCAGGGAAGAGTAAAATTTAATTTGGGTTGTTCAAAAATACTCCAAATTCAGTTGGGTTTTTAAATGGACAACTGCAAAAAGCTAGCAAAAGCTTTTGTTAGAACAAAAAGAAAGTAAGAGATAGAATAGTTTGTTTTACTGATTGATTAATATTGCAATCAGTAGTTCCAATATTTGAGGGGCTGCCACAAAGAAGGGGGGGTCAATTTATTTTCTAAAGCACCAGAAGGCAAGACAAGAAACTAATCAAGGAGAAAAGCAACCTAGGACTCGGGAGAAATTTCCTGGCAGTGAGAACAATTAACCAATAAAATGGCTTGTCTTCAGAAGTTGTGGGTGCTCCTGGAGACTTTTAAGAAGAGATTGGACAACCATTTGTCTGGAATGATATAGGCAGGTGTGTCAAACTCATGGGGGTGAGTGTGGCCAGTGCATGATGCATCTGGACCACAGGCTGCGAGTTTGACACCCCTGATATAGGGTCTCCTGCCTGAACAGTGGGCTGGACTAAAAGACTCCCAAGGTCCCTTCCAACTCTATTATTCTGTATTCTGTTTTTTAATAAGATGCATATTGCATTTAGTCATTTAAAATGTTAGGCTCAATGAAAATGATCAGATTCATGAAGAAGATTTCAAAATTATGTAAACTATATGAATAGTAGTGCTCAAATCGTTCCAGTTTCAGCATTTTGTTCCTTTGATGGTAGATTAAATATCTATGGAAGGTCCAGGAATATGGCACATTACAATGATACCAATTCCCTATTTTGGAGGAAATATTACACAGTGTGGGCAAAGGCTACAACTTGCAACTGCAGATCTGCCATTCCACTGAGCCGTGGTGGTACAGTGGTTAGAATGCAGTACTGCAGGCTACTTCTGCTGACTGCCGGCTGACTGCAATTTGGCAGTTCGAATCTCACCAGGCTCAAGGTTGACTCAGCCTTCCATCCTTCTGAGGTGGGTAAAATGAGGATGCAGATTGTTGGGGGCAATATGCTGACTCTGTAAACTGCTGCTACTCCCTATAGCCAGATAGCTCATATGCCTCAATTGATAAAATTATTTGAATGATGATTGTATCAAGCCAATGGATTGGGAAATGCTGTATATTTTACTGCAATCAAGTCATTGCTGCAAGCTTTGCCCCATCTACCATTCGTCTTGGTGGACGAAGGAATCCCTGAAGGAATCCCTGAAGGAACTGCTTCATTTTGCCTACAATTACAGCCAGATTGAACCAGCCTCTGCTTTTGAATTTGTCAACTCCATTATCTGGCTAGCATGGATCATCTAGAAACCCAATGCAATTCTGACTAGTGCATTGATAATAGCAGTCAGCTTTCTTACTCCTAAATATTGTCTCCATCATGGTGGACTTTCTCAAATTCACTCCCGCCTGGAATGTATTGGTGGGAAGTGGAATCCAAGTTTAGTCAAAATCCTTTTTTGTTACATAGTTTGGAAGGCAATCTTCCTTAGGGATTTTTCAAAGTCACACATGTTGGCTAATACCTGCCAATATACACAGCTCAGCAGGCGAGAAATCTCTCTCCCTTTGGTGTAGGGTTCAAAATTGAAGACACCAAATAAGCAGTTCCTCTCTTAAGGTCATGCCACCCCACAGGGCATCTTGCTCTCTTCTGCTATCTCCCTCCCACCATCCCCAATTCTGGCTTTCTCCTTTCCTTCCTCTTTCCTATCCCATCTTCCACCCCTGTGTTACTGGTGGTCCTTTGCACGCTGACCAGATGTTTTCCCCATGCGATCATGCAATTATTTTTTTTTAAAGTGGCTCCTTAGAACAGATGCTCCAGGATCTTTGCCTTGGCAAACTGCTTTGCTGTTGCTGTCTTTTTGATCTGAAGCAGGAGAAGGAAGCGTTAGGGAGGATAAGGGGGAGAATGGAATAAGAAGGATGGGGGGTGGAATTCTGGCTTTCAGTGCAGACTGTTTGGCAAGGGCTGGGCGGGTGGGTTTCTCCTGCTTCTCTTCACTTGTGCTGCTTGCAGATGTTTCAGCCTCAGCCTTTCTTCTGAAGTTTGAGCTCCCCTTCAGTGACCCAGTCTGATGCTCCCACTGCTTTTGTTTAAGATCATATTCAATGGCATGTCAGCATTGCAAGTTCCAAAGCATTTTCTGTCCGCTGCCAGGATTTACCGCTTCATCACCTGTTTATTCTTAGCGGCCAGATTGAATTTGCTTGCTGGCTGTTTCTCACACATAAATATTCTGGTTTAAAACAAAACAATTAATTTAAATTAAATTAAATTAAACCTTTTGCCCTCCCCTAGCATCTATGTTTCAGGCAAATATATATATTTAGGATTCAGAATAGTAGACCAGAAACTAGCTTTCATGAATGCTTTGGTTTGAGATATAAGATGCATACGTGATATATGCCAATTCAGTGAGGCAGTTGATGTGATGTGCCGGTGTCTGGACGCTGTAAGGGTCTGGATGGGGGTTAACAGGATCAAACTCAACCTGGACAAGACTGAGTGGCTTTGGATGCTGCCTCCCAAGGACTTCGACATCTGTCCCTCCTTGGTTCTGGGGGGGGGGGATTTGATCCCTTCAGAACGGGCTCGCAACTTGGGGGTCCTTCTGGATCCACAGCTAAAATTGGACCAACATCTAACAGCTGTGGCCAGAGAGACCTTTGCACAATTTCATCTTGTGCACCAGTTGCGTCCCTTCTTGGACAGGGAGGCACTACTTACAGTCACTCATGCCCTTGTTACCATGCAACTAATAAATAAATAATAATAAATAAATAAATAAATAAATAAATATAGGAAATGATGATAAATTCTATTGTTCTAGCTATGTTGATCACATTTGTACTTTTTAAATCTACAGGGAAATGAAAATCTGCACTTTTCATATTTTTGTAGCGTGATTCACAACTTTAAAGTATACAATACTTAGAAGTATATTTTTTCCTTAAATGATGCATTCTATTTCTCCATTAGTTCCTTTACATATCAGTAAAGCAATACCTCTCATAATTATCTCTGTTGAATTCATTTATTGTTTATCTCATTCAGACTTTATTGCCAGATGTAACCAAAGTTTAACAATATCATGTTTGCTTGGACATATTCCTTTCAACAACATATTTGTTGATGGTATTTATTATTACAATCTCTAAAAGAAATGCTATGCATGACAACATATCAATTAAACATATGAGGAAGGAAGGAAGGAAGGAAGGAAGGAAGGAAGGAAGGAAGGAAGGAAGGAAGGAAGGAAGGAAGGAAGGAAGGAAGGAAAGAAAGAAGAAGGAAGCAAGGGAAGAAAGAAGGAAAGGAAGGAAGGAAGGAAGGAAGGAAGGAAGGAAGGAAGGAAGGAAGGAAGGAAGGAAGGAAGGAAGGAAGGAAGGAAGGAAGGAAGGGCTTTAGACAGAGATATCTACATTTGATTATCCATTCCAATCCCAATCTCTCATTTGTATAACATTGGAGAAGGAAAAGAGAGTCAGAGGAAAAAGTTTTCATTTGGAGAGATACAGCTTAAGTTTCCAGGGCAACAAAACATACAGACTTTAACAGACTTGCAAAATTGTCACCAAATTATTTAGACTGGAGAGAAAATACAGTTGTTATCTTAACTAGATTTTTTTTTTGTTAAATGCACATGTATGGAAATGAAAGCAAATTTAATTTTTGTCCTGGACATCTAGGACATCTGGATTTTTGGAATGCAACCCTCAGCATATGATACAAAGGCCTAGTCCACATTCAGCCTATAAAATATGGCCCATCACTGCTTTATGGTCACAGGATGCAAACCCCTACCTCAAAAATATTTCTAGATTAGTAAAAAAAAAAAATACACCATTCTTGGAGCCAGAACATAATTAAAGAGGGTAAGAATGAAGAAAACATATTTAAACATTAATACCTCTTTTCTGAACTGCTAAACTAAACTTGCCTATGAGGGGTCTTTGATGCTCTCAGAGCTTGCTTGTTTGGTTGCAGATGTTTCATTATCCAAACTAGGACTAACACTGATGATGCTACCTAGTTTGCAGTAGTGAAATCCAATTTTTTTTACTACAGGTTCTGTGGGCGTGGCTTGGTGGGCGTGGCTTGGTGGGCGTGGCAGGGGAAGGATATTGCAAAATCCCCGTTCCCACCCCACTCCTGGGGGAAGGATATTGCAAAATTTCCATTCCCACCCCACTCTGGGGCCAGCCAGAGGTGGTACTTGCCGGTTCTCCGAACTACTCAAAATTTCCGCTACCGGTTCTCCAGAACCTGTCAGAACCTGCTGGATTTCACCCCTGCTAGTTTGGGTAATGAAAAGTGTATAAGAAAACAAGCAAACTCAGAAAGCACCAAAGACACCTCACTCCAACCCTGAGCTACAAATATTCTCCTTCATTGAAACTTGCCTATTTTAGATTTTTGCTGCACTAAAGGTCACATAATTTCATAGTGGAATTCTTTCTGTAGTTACTAAAATGCAAGACATGAGAATCGGTCCTTCAGAAAATATATGAAAGATTCTGGACTGCTTTTAGAAGGAAAAAAGTCATACTGAGCAAGCACTAGGATTTTGCCTGGGGAATTGAACAGGTGGAAGAGAGAAGAGTGACCTGGGAAGCTGTATATTCTGAGAGGCTGTTTGTTGAACTAGACCAGGGGAGTCAAACTCACGGCCCGCAGACCAGCTGCATCATGCGCTGGCTACACACACACACACACACACACACACACACACACACACACACACACACACACACACACACACACACACACACTCATAGTTTAGGGAAGGGGAAAAAGTTGTGATACATCACGTGACGACAACGTGACACCTGCAAATTTGACACCACGTTCCTAACAACTGCTGATAGCAATGGATATGTCTTGAGACCTTTTGATTGTCCATTGTGGGCTGTTGGGTGAGTGATTCCTGCTGAGTAAACAGAGGTTGTAAGAGGAATAAAAACCAGTCTGGTTCCACAAAGTTGGAATTGAGCATATGAATAGGAGAGCAACCAGAAATAGGATTTTTTTTCAGTAGATTTCAGTGGGAAACTTTAAGGAGGGAATTCCTAACAAACTTCCTTTCAAAATCAAGAGGAATTCCTGTGAAAGGAGTAAAAGCTGGAATTCTAAGAAGAAAAGTGAAAATAGACAGCCATATGCAATTGTGGTCTATAATGTTTGTTGCATGTTTGTCTTCCTTTCTAAAAATACCCAGGCTTATGTTTGCAGCAAATGCAATACCATAGGAGTATTTCAGGGGTGAAATGCTCCCAGTTTGGGCAGGCCAGTCGGTCGTCGCAGAGCCGACGGAGCTGGTGGCGGTCGCGGCGCAGGGCTTCCCCCGCCCGCTTCCCCCGCCTGCCTGGATGCCGCCATTTGAGTTCTTTTGCCCTCTGCGCATGCGCACGCTTTGCGCAGAGGGCAAAAGAACTCAAATGGCGGCATCCAGGCGGGCGGTGAAAGCGGGCAGGGGAAGCCCCGCACCGCAACCGCCACCGGCTCCGTCGGCTCTGACCTGCTCAACATCGACTCAGCCTTCCATCTTTCCAAAGTCAGTAAAATGAGGACTCAGATTGTTGAGGACAATATGCTGACTCTGTAAACCACTTAGAAAGGGATGTAAAGCATTGTGAAGTAGTATATAAGTCTAAATGCTGTTGCCATTGCTATGTCCTCTAAGAAGACAGAGAAATTTTTAGCATTACCAAACTTGAAACATGGATATGTTAATCAAATCAAGCTGTGAAATATGTTGTCTCCAGGGCCAAGAACCAAGTATGAGACAAAACAGCTTATCCTATCCAGCAACAATTATCCCCTTTTTGCTAATACACAGGACAAATAATATTGCAGAGAACCAATATAATAGTAATATCAAAATATCAGAAGGCAGCATAGGGCCCTGACCTCACAAGTTATATTTTTATCCATTCTTTTAGACAGCAGAAGAGAATCAGAAAGAGAAACAAGAATACTTTAAGTCAATGCTGGCTTTACAAATGATTTCAATAAGACAAATTTAATTTTCTGAGCTCCTGGTCTGAGTCACTGAGATGATGGGCTGTGACATGCGGTAAAATTGGCCTTCATAAGAACTAATAAAAATGGACTTAGCTGAAGCATTGAGAAATTCATTAGGTGGGCTGTAAAATGAATCCTGTAACAGATGTAAGGACTTCAGATGAGGACTTTCTTATTGCTGAAAGTTGGAATGTTTTGAAACACTAAAAGAAAAAAATACAGAAAGAATACTGAGTCATAAAATTCATTATCTTCTTAATGTTGTCATCTTTAAGATGTTTCCTCAGCCAGCATATTCTGGGAGTTGAAGTCCACACATCTTAAAGTTAACAAGGTTAGAAAACACTTATTTACAATATAAGGAAATTAAGATAAAAGTAAGGTTTTAGTAATGAACTATATATTTGCCCTTTTGAATCTATACCATTCCAGACATTTGGACGAATTCTGAGCCCCACAGTTTAAAAAGAAATTAGAGAAATTGGGAGATAGGATCGGAAACTAAACCTTATGAAGAAATATTGAAAGCACTGGATATGTTTAGCCTCTTTTATTGTTTTATGATAACTTGTATTCTGTTTTTATGTTGTCTCTCTTACTGTAAAGCCACCCAGAACAGGGGTGAAATTCAAAAATTTCCCCTACCGGTTCTGTGGGCGTGGCTTGGTGGGCATGGCAGGGGAAGGATACTGCAAAATCTCCATTCCTACCCCACTCTGGGGCCAGCCAGAGGTGGTATTTGCCAGTTCTCCAAACTATTCAAAATTTCCTCTACCAGTTCTTCAGAACCTGTCAGAACCTGGTGAATTTCACCTCTGACCCAGAGGTAGTTGAAATCAGAGAATGTCTAAATTGAATAATTTAAATTAAATTCAGAAAATGACTGAGAGGAGTTATTGATATTAGAATCTTGAAATATCTGACAGGAGGTCACACAGAAGGTGGTCAAGATTTGTTTTCATGCAATCCAGAAAACAGGACACAGAACAATGAATTTTAGTTACAGAAAGGCAGATCGCAATGCAATGCTTTTTTTAAAAATGACTTCTGAATAGAAAGAACAGTTTGAAGGAGACAAATTACCTGAAAAGATGATAGCTCCCTTTTATTGAGAGTTATATGTATTACTACAGGATGGAAAAAGGAAGGTTTTTTAAATAATCATTTGGCTGTGATATTTTAATTTGGATTTCTGCATGAAACAAAGATTGGCCTCAATGCCCACATCCAGTGCTATGATTCTAAAAAAAATAGATCATTAGGTGATTCTTTAAGATAACTTTTTAATGCTGCTCCAGATTTAAAATGATTTAATGATTGGGAATACCAGTTTTTTAAACAATGATAAAAGCTTACTTTTATTACTCTTATACCTCCTTGAGTTCTTGTCAGGTTGGACTTGCACGTAGCTCTTCTGCATCCAAGAGACCACATGAATAATTGTCTTGCTTATTGTAAGAACTCACCTTGGTATCCTATTACTTTCTTGAAGTATAACAGCAATAAACCTAAGTTGTTCTGGATCACCAAGGTTTACAGTAAGCAAGAATGGGGATGAACAGCACTACTTTCAATTTATGCTAAGGAAATCTAGTGATTGATTTGGTGGTTTAGGAGGAGAGATGCCACCAATTTCAGTTTTTGGATTACAGGGTAGTTCTGTGTTATATCAGCACTAGGCAAAAATAGCATGTGCCATAACAATATAAATATTTTTCTTTTTAAGCTTCTTGTCATAAATGGATGGGATTTTCCAACCCATATACACACACAAGCCAGGTGGCTTCCCATTTATGTGGAAAGTCCCATTCTCCCCACCTCAACTGAAACACAAGCCATAGTTTTTCCATTCTTGTAATGCAACTCTGGTTTATTTTTCCTTTAACTCTGAATCAACTACTTAATTAGAACAAAGAGGATGTGTCAGTCTTTGCCAACCTCAAGAGATTGTTGAATTTTTCTGCCCCAATTCCATCTGCTATCATGTCTTCTAGCTAGGGATGATAACATTGGGGACCCAAGGTTGTGAAAGCATTAATAAACATACAAAATAGAACCTCCATTCTTAGATAATCCACATAATTATACCAAAGAGAATCAAGGAGGGGAAATCTTGAGTTTCTTTTTACTTCCTTCTCCTTCCTGTGGCTAAACTGATGGTTACTAATGGTTGTTGAATTCCTTCTTCAAGGCCATGTCTATATTCCTCTTCACCTACAATAAGTAATAACTCATTCTGCTGTTGACTTACTCTGAAGCAGACCATGTGTGGACCACATAAATACTGTAGTTACTATCAAGGATCTGAGACTTTCTGGTATAATTGACACTTACCGTATTTTTCGGAGTATAAGACGCACCGAAGTATAAGACGCACCTTAGTTTTGGGGGAGGAAAACAAGGGAAAAAGGCCTCTGCCTCCAAGCAATTTGGCAAACAGCAAACAGCAAACAGCACAGATGATACACACTGTTTGCTGTGTATTTCTGTGCATGTGTGCCTGACCCATAGAAATAGCAAAGAATTGGAGAAATGTACATTATGCCAGAAAGTTTTCTTAAATGTAGTCACACTAACTCTTCCCAATTATTTAAATAGATCTACTCCAAGGTAACTAAACTCTAATACTAAACAGGACACTGTTACATTTCATACTATACTTGTACAGAGCTGTTAAAATTAATTAAAATTTCTGGAAGTATACACTATTCTCTATTATTTAAAAGAAGATACAATAGCACTGGGCCTCTTCAGAGCAAGCATTTATTTTAAAAAGCTTCTTTATTTTGTTAAGTTGTCTAGATTTACAGGGATCTCCAACCTTGGCAACTTTAAGACTTGTGGACTTCAACTCCCAGAATTCCACAGCCAGCAAAGCTAACAAAGCTGGCTGTGGAATTCTGGGAGTTGAAGTCCACAAGTCTTAAAATTGCCCCTGGCTCTAGAACAATAATAAAGCAGTCTTTAAAAAATAAGTCTAATAATTTGAACATTCTACAGACATTTATAGTTATTCACTTACCCCCTTCCTCCAGTTCAGCAAAAAATAAAAATCTGCCTGTCTCTCCCAGCTATTTGCCTTTGTAGTTAGTTTCACTTTCATTTTCCCATGTGGCAAACCTAATCAGCTGTCCATCGGGAAACTCCTACTGACTTGCTTGGCTTTACAGGCTCTTCCCTCTTTCCTGCAAGCAGGTAAATTGCTGGAAGACAGAGGCCAAAGGGTGGGGGTGGCTGGGTGGGTGGGGCTGCATTCGGTGTATAAGACGCACCCAAGTTTTCACCCTCTTTTGGGGGGTAAAAAGGTGCGTCTTATACTCCGAAAAATATGGTATGTTAACTTATTGCTCCAACAATATTCAGTCCTTACTCACCTGGCTTTAATTTTCTCTATCTTCCGTTTTCCAGATTTATTTAAAAATAGTTAAATCTGCTAACCCTCTCCTTTCTTTTTTTAATCACCTGCCTGTAGTAATTTTCTTCAGAACATGATTTATTAGTATGGCATTAGTTACTGTCACATATCAAAGAAATATTTCATAGCTGGAGCAAATTTGAGAGATGACTCACATAGGAAATTCTCAAATTAGATGAGCAGTGCCAAAAATGGGAGTAGTGATGGTGATATGAGAACGTCCCCATGGTTGGCACAGATTATGTGATTCAGTTGCGCAAAAGTCCAAGAGGCATAATTCCATCCACATGGAAGCAGTTGCAAATAGCTGTATGAATTTTTCAATACATGTGTGTGAGAGAAAGAAAGAGAGCATGCAATGCAAGTAGGGTGCCATTATAATTTGTGCATGCAATTAAGCTACTCTGACAAACCAGGCAGCGGTGAGTTCCTACCGGTGCGGTCCACTCTATCGCACCGGTAGCAGCAGGCTGGTAATGTCACCAAAAGGTTACCGACCCGGTGCGGTCGGTTGCTGGTCCCTAGGAGCCGCCATCTTTTTTTCAGAATTTCTGGAATTTTTTTCTTCCTGCACATGCGCGGAAGCAAAATCTTGTGAGGGGACACGCACGTGAGAGAGATTTTGGCGATTTTTTGCTTCGTGCATGTGTGGAAGCAAAAAATAGCTGAAATCGTGCATGCATGCGCGTCCCCTCGCAAGATTTTGGCACAATTTTGCTTCTGCGCATGCGCGGAAGCAAAATCACGTGAGGGGGTGCGCGCGCATAGCATGCGCACATACGCACGAAATGTGGTGATGCGTGCGCAGCGCACCGGTAGCAAGGTAAGAGAGCAACCTGCCCCTGAAACCAGGGTATTTTTGTGGTGTATGCTTTGTTGCTAAACTTTCTTTGTTGTATTCCATAAAATAATCACAATTTAGCTATTGTAAGAGTGTCCTATAAAGAGTATCACTGGAATGTTGGAACATCCTTGGAGTGGAAATATGAAGAAATAAGTACGTTGGGCAAAGTTTAGAAATCATTTGATTTTTACATTATCGATATGCTGCTTTCATTTTTATCCAAAACATAATGCAATATTTGTATTATTTCAATGTGATCAGTACAAATCTTGTCCTAGCTATATACAGTATGGCTGGATCTGGAATTACATTTTTAATATATAATTTTTATTAAAGATTTTTAAGGAGGAGGATAAAAGCTAATATAAACTTATATAAAGTAAGAAAAAAAGAAAAAGAAAGAAATCAAAGAGAAAGCTAAAAGTACAGCAAAAGAAAAATAGAAAACATGAAAAAAATACAAAGACATAGCTTTACAGCAGTTATAGGCACAATTCTATATTTATGTTTTAGTCTATGGTTGCAACTTAGAGTTGACTTATATGATCAAAGTTAAAACAGATTTGTAGTTATTTCTGGACTTAATGGACTTTTACTGATAAAGGCTACCCTTGAAGAGTATCCAGAGACTTCAGTTGGTGCAAAATGCGGCTGCGCGTGCTGTGGTGGGTGTGCCAAGGTACACCCATGTGACACCAATACTCCGCCAGCTGCATTGGTTGCCCATCGGTCTCCGGGTCCAATTCAAGGTGTTGATCATCATCTTTAAAGCCCTTCATGGCTTAGGACCAGGTTATCTCCGGGACCGCATTCTGCCTCATACTTCCCTCCGACCGGTTAGGGCCCACAGAGTTGGCCTCCTCCAGGTCCCGTCAGCCAAACAATGCCGGCTGGCGGGCCCTAGGGGGAGGGCCTTCTCTGTGGTGGGCCCCGCGCTCTGGAACCAACTTCCTCCAGAGACCCGAACCATCCCCACCCTGCTGGCCTTCCGAAAAGCCGTTAAGACATGGCTTTTCCTGCAGGCTGGGGGTAGAGCCTAATCCATCTGAGCTCTCCCCCGGGTATGTCTGGTCGCTAGATGGTTTTTAATATTAAATTTTTAATTTTTATATTTGTTTTTAATGCAATGTTTATTGTTGGTTGTTCTTGTATTTTCTCTATGCTGTACGCCGCCCTGAGTCCCTCGGGAGTTGGGCGGCGTATAAGAAAACATAAATAAATAAATAAATAAATAAATAAATAAATAAATAAATAAATAAATAAATAAATAAATAAATAAATAAATAAATAAATAAATAAATAAATAAATAAGGACTGAATGACTAGGCTTTTGGATTTTGCTTGTAATAAAGAGATGAGAAATGGGATGAAGAGAATATTTGTTGTATTTTAAGAGCTGGTGATAAACACACACAGAGAAACATTTTTGTTTGTATTTCTTACAAAGGGGAAAGTTGCTTGTTTATATGGTTTCTTCTTTTCTTTTCTTTTCTTCACTTTTTTTTCTTATTTTTTTAGTTTGTATTAGTTTTATGTTTTCCAATTGTAATCTTTAATTTACCAACAGTGTGAACAATCAACCATTGGAACGGCTTGCCTTCAGAAGTTGAGGGTACCCCCATCGCTGGAGGCTTTTGAGAAGAGATTGAATAGCCACTTGTCTGAAAAAATATAGGGTCTCCTGCCTGAGCAAGGGGTTGGACTAGAAGACCTCCAAGGTCCCTTCCAACTCTGATGTTCTATGTTCTAAAAAGAATCTAAAGGTTTCTAGAATCTAGGTTAGGGAAGGAAGATACAGAGTATTCTAGATTAGTCCAATTCAGTAGAAAACATTTTCAGGAGTTCATTAACATCAAAATATATTCATTTAAAGATGCATGTCTCAGAATCACTTACACCTTTTTTTTCCATGTCAAAGTCTCCAGAATTCAACCCCCAGTTACACTAGTTGGAGATTCAAAAGGTTGGTTTACCACATCTGGAGAGTATCAGGTTAGAGATGTCTGCCATATAACAGCTGGATTTATGCATCATACTAAGCTTTTGTTTATTATTTCAGCCATAGATGGTTAACTACACCACAATGGCTAGTTTTGCCCATAATGCTAAGCCATAAATAATGGGTTAGATACACAATTGCTAGGTCACACATCATTCTAAGCCAAAAAAAAAAACACCCTACATTTTGGCTCAGTGTGACATATAAGTCCAGCCAATGTTATAAAGGCTGTTGATTAAAAAGTCTCATAGTCATAGCTTTATGAAAATAATAGTACTCCATAACTTTGGTAACAGTTCAGACACCATAGAGGTGCAGTTTTTGGGATTGTACAATGAAGTTAATTAGAAGAAGAAAATACTTTGAAATGACTTTTTAAAAAATTAATATTTCCAGTATGCAAATTATGTATCTCTGTGTATACTGCAGATATATGTACAAATCATAATCTGGTCATATTATAAAACACACACACACACACACACACACACACACACACACACACACACACACACTCTAATTGTCAACTCTGAACCTGGCCTGACCAAGGCCATCTTGAAGGCTTCAGTGTTGCCACAATGGTGTTGAGGGATAGGGAGGGGGGAATAGAGATAGCTGGGGTTTTGTAGCCAAAACAAAGTAGTTCCCCCTGAGATCCAAGGACATTCCCACAGGTGGCTGAAGAGAGGAGGGGTGAAGTTTCCAAGCAACCAGATGGCACCTTGATTGGACCATGTGATTGATTGTTTGGGAAAGGCGGGGGGGGCTTTTACTTTTATTTAGGTGAAAACCGTGGGAACTTTTAGAGTCGGTTTACACCAGCCTGTGCCAATATGATATATCCAATAAATTTGTTCTTTGAGGAAACTGCTTGCCTCGGAGTTCTGTTTTCTATGGGTGTATTACTTGGAACCCTGACAATAATATTAGAGCCGAGGTGGCGCAGTGGTTAAAGTGCAGCACTGCAGTTCAGCAGTTCAGCTGTTCAAATCTCACCGGCTCAAGGTTGACTCAGCCTTCCATCCTTCCGAGGTCGGTAAAATGAGGACCCAGATTGTTGGGGGCAATATGCTGAACTCTGTAAACCGCTTAGAGAGGGCTGTAAAGCACTATGAAGCGGTATATAAGTCTAAGTGCTATTGCTATTGCTAATATTTCTTCAGCCATTGTATAATGGGTGCTTCGTGCAATCCACAAAATGAGCATCTTTCAGATTAATGCACACATTTTACTTTTGAATTTTATCACTGCAACTCCAAACTTGCTCAGAGATGGTGGCTGCACATTTAAAATCTTTGGGGGGGGGGAAGCTTACAGACTCCTGAGACTGCTTCCAGATTTGAGTGGTATTGCGAAAGAAGCCAGGATAAATCCTTTTGTTACAAAAGAACAAATTCTAGTATACATTCAACCACACTGAAAAATATTCAGACAACATTAAGAGGATAGACTAAAGCCCACAAAAGCTAGAAATTTATAGCTGAGGTTAGAAAAGATGTCCTTAACTCACCCTCACTGTCTGAAATAAGACTCTTTTTTTTTACATGAGCTACTATTCTTAAACCTGCTCTCGGTGGAGTTCCCTTGCTGTTGGGTGGTGAGTAGACAATGAATGGGCAGTCTTCCACAGAGATATTTTCCTGGATACAGTTTGAGATGAACAATCACAGCTTCATTGAGGATTTCACTTCACTGAACTTCAGAGAATGTTGCAGTTTTGTTTTAATAGTATTGCTTTCAGAACTTTCTGCTTAATGGGGAATAATCACATGGTTGAGATTGGCAGCTTTCAGCATTTCCGGTTTCAGAAACTTTTTCATATTTATAGATTTACTCCTAAAGGCCGTACCATTGTGCAAAAGCTAATGGAATATATTCTAGCTGGATCAACACTCATTTCATACTACTCTCAATTCGGAGAAATTCCCCTGAATTGCCTACCAATTTCCATTCATCTTGATGAAGAATAATTTGTTTTAGAATTTTTTTTTCCAAAAGAAAAGAAAGTTTAGCAGGGTAGTGTTCTTCCTCTTGTTTAGATGTGTGGTAACAAAGGATGTGGTTATGGATATCCTTTTTTTCATTCTACATTTATATTTCTTGGTATGAATAACCTCACATTTCCATTAAATTTCCAAGAAAAACATTACGAGGGGTGGATTTTTTTTCGGTAGTACTGCTGTGGGCAACCATGACAACATGTCTACCCACCAAGAGTATAACCTGTTTCCGGTGGAAAGCAAAATTGCCCCGTGGAAGATCCTAGCTAGGACCTTTCCCCACTGTTCATCTGAAATGCTATCTACCCATTTTATGGCTGAAAGGTATATTACCAAGACACTTCCCACCTGCTGATTTGTCTACTGCAGAAGTGTCAAACCCGCGGCCCATGGGCCGGATGTGTCATGTGCTGGCCACGCCCACCCCCAGTTTAGCGAAGAGGGGGAAGTCATGATACGTCACGTGATTGTTCTCACGAAGCACACAACCACACAAGCAGTTTAATGCAACACTTTTACTAATAAACCTTTTATCAGTAAAGAATGCACACACCAAGTTACAAACAGTCTTTGTTGGCAAACAACCAGCTACTAATTAACTTCATTAATAGCTGGTATTAGTTCAAAGAGGTTGCAAACAATGACGATTAAATTAAGTCCAGTTATCTTACGGAGTTTTCCAAGAGTTGGCAAAGTTCCTAGAAATTAGTCCTTGATAATCCAAGCCAACACAGAGAATGCCGAAACAAGAGTCATGGAGCAAGCTATGATCAGTCAAGTCTCTTTTTCAACATTGTTCTCTGCAGCTTGTTAGCTGCAACTGATGACCTTAAATAGACTAGGGGAGTGGCCAATTAGCCCCAAGTCTTACTCCTGAGTAAACCTCCTCCGGAATAAACCTTCCTGCCTCTTGGCAGCCCTGTGTGCTCTTGCATTCAGGAAAGGAGTAGCCCCTCCTTTCTCAGCACTGCCAAGAGGTACTGAAGGTTCCAAAGGCCCAGGCTGCACAAGCTGCGGGCGGGCCACAACTGTGATGACACCGTGACACCTTGAGTTTGACACCCCTGGTCTACTGCCTCTCCTGCCTTAAGCCTCAAGATGCTTGGATGCATGTCTTTCCTCCAAGGCAGTGGGAGGAATGGCATTGGAATAAGGGGCAAAATGTCACTTCAACATTAATATAGCTTAGCTGAGATAGTAACAGCATCGTGGAAGAAAAAACATGTTCTGATGACATATCCCATAACATGCTGTAAATGCCCAGAGTTGCTCAGTAGTGACAGCATCAGTGGTGAGTTGCTGCCGGTTGGGACCGGTTCGCCCGTACTGGTGGCGGAAATTTGCCCCCGCTCGCTGAACCGGTAGTGATGGCTGGCTGGCCAGGCCTCTGAACCGGTTCTCCGGTCGCCACTCCTTGAAAGCAGCTTACAAAGAATCCTCTGAGCAAAGGCTTCTGCGCATGCACAGAGGGTCATTTCCCCGACATGATGCACTTCCAACGTGAAGCAAACCGGTAGGGAAGGTAAGTGGAACCCACCCCTGGACAGCATATACATTTAATAAATAAATATCTATGCCATGGTTAGATGCAAGCGAGTAAGGTTTCTTCTAAATGCTTTGGAGGAATCGGAGAAGGGAAATGACATTGTGAAGAACGCCCTAAGGACATCTGTCTAGTGGTGATGTTGAAAATTGCTGGTGTAGTTCAATGTTTTTTAGAGTCTTTCATGAGGCAATTCCAAGGGCAAATGTGAAACTATTTTAGTTTTCTCAGACCCAGTTGCAAGACCTTTCCTTCTTCAGCCAGAAGGGTGAGAGGCTATAGCCTTGTCTAAACAGTTATGTGCCTGTTCAGAGATTTTGTACAGGTAGTCTTTGACTTATGACCACTAAGTTGCTAAGTTGACTCACAGGCTAAGTGAATTTTTCCCCATTTTACGACCTTCCCACAGTTGTTAAGTGAAGCACAGCAGTTGTTAGGTAGATTAGTAACCTGATTGTTAAGTGAGTCTGGCTTCCCCATTGACTTTGCTTGTCAGAAGGTCGCAAAAGGGGATCACATGACCCTGGGACATTGCAATTGTCATAAATATGAGTCAGTTGCTAAGCGTTTGAATTTTTATCATGTGACATGGAGATGCTGTAAGTGTAGAAATGGTGATAAGTCACTTTTTTTCAGTGCCGTTGTAACTGTGAACGGTCACTAAATGAACTGTTGTAAGTCGAGGTCTTCCTGTATGTAGACTTTCCTCCAATGAATTCAGAATAGTCTTTAGAGAACTAACTTATATTCTGTGGACTTGATAAGTGGACAAAAATGCCAAATCTAGTCTGAACATCTGTATGACTGTGTGACGAACCACAACACAGGTAGTCCTCAATTTACAGCAGTTCATTTAGTGACCATTTGAAGTTACAACAGCGCTGAAAAAAGTGACTTATTACCATTTTTACACTTACGACCATTGTAGTATCTCTATGGTCACGTCATTATAAATTCAGACGCTTGGCAACTGACTCATATTTATGATGGTTGCAGTGTCCTGGGGTCATGTGATCACCTTTTGTGACCTTCTGACAAGCAAAGACAATGGGGAAGCCAGACTCACTTAACAACTGTGTTACTAACTTAACAACTGCAGTTACTCACTTAACATCTGTGGCAAGAAAGGTTATTAATTAATTATGGTCGTAGGACTATCTGCAATAATTTCAAGGAAACTCACTGTCATTGTTAGTATGTATTGATTCCTCAGTCAACATTACTGAAGTATTGTTGTAACACAAGTCAGGCCATGGCTATCAAACATCAAAAACATCTGCCAAGCTATTCCACCCCCTTTAAATGAATACTCTGAAGCTGTATGGGGGAAAATACATAGAATCTGTGTAAAAACACTAGAACATGTGAAATAAAATCACTGCTCAACTCTATCCTTATATAAGCCAAGATATTGCAATGGAGTTTGGATTGGACAAATGTGCCACCCTTATCATCAACAGGGGAAAAGAATGAAAACTGAAGGAATTAAAAGATCTCCTACAGAAATAACATCAAGAATTTGGATGAAGAAGATTACTACAAATACCAAGCTGTCAAGACCAAGCACACTGAAGTCAAGAAGAAGCCTAGAAGTGAATACATGATGTGAGTGAAAAAGTTCTGAAAATCCAAATTCAGTGGAGGAAATACCATCAAGCAACTAACAGTCGTTAACACACTGCTGGAAGAGTGGGCTGACTCAGGCAGAACTAAAAGCCCTGGATAGGAAGACCATCGGTCAGTGGTAAAAAGCAGCTGTAATTGGAACAGCTTGCATCCTGCAACAATACCATTACAGCTTACATCCTGCAACAATTCCATTACACCTTACATCCTGCAACAATACCATTACAGCTTACATCCTGCAACAATTCCATTACACCTTACATCCTGCAACAATACCATTACAGCTTACATCCTGCAACAATACCATTACAGCTTACATCCTGCAACAATTCCATTACACCTTACATCCTGCAACAATACCATTACAGCTTACATCCTGCAACAATACCATTACAGCTTACATCCTGCAACAATTCCATTACAGCTTACTTCCTGCAACAATACCATTACACCTTACATCCTGCAACAATACCATTATAGCTTATATCCTGCAACAATACCATTACAGCTTACATCCTGCAACAATACCATTACAGCTTACATCCTGCAACAATACCATTACAGCTTACATCCTGCAACAATACCATTACAGCTTACATCCTGCAACAATACCATTACAGCTTACATCCTGCAACAATACCATTACAGCTTGCATCCTGCAACAATACCATTACAGCTTGCATCCTGCAACAATACCATTACACCTTACATCCTGCAACAATTCTATTACACCTTACATCCTGCAACAATACCATTACAGCTTACATCCTGCAACAATACCATTACAGCTTGCATCCTGCAACAATACCATTACAGCTTACATCCTGCAACAATACCATTGCAGCTTACATCCTGCAACAATTCCATTACACCTTACATCCTGCAACAATACCATTACAGCTTCCATTCTGCAACAATACCATCAAACAGTAACATCTGCCTATCCCAGCTTCTGAGAAAGATTCAGTAGGTAGACAAAATGCCAAATCCAGTCTAACATCTAGCGGACTTTGCAAGCAACCATAACAACCAAAGCATATATGAATATTCCTTGGGTTCTGATGCAGCACATTGACATAGATAAAGGAACCCAAATACATTTCCTCCCATTTGAACAGATTATGCCTTATTTACTTGTTTTTCATCCATGTATAAGTAATGGTTCCAAATTGAGGTGAGACCCAAAGCTAAGCCTATACAGTGCATCGTTTCTGTCTTGCACTCATTATTACTGCCAACCTTTCTTCCTCAAATTCATAAGTCACCATTGGCATTTTAATAGCTAAAAGGGATGCTTGCCATTACAAGAGTCAATAGTTTTAGAATTACTAGATGAAATAAGGTATGACTGTGTCATGGTTTTATTAGCTCTGCCCTTTAAAACAATCAAAATAAAGAACTGCTGATGGAAACTAAACCAGAGGTAGATGAGAAGATATGTTCCCATGAGCTCTTGCAGATCCATGAGGCTGGTCCAAACCACCAAAGGTATCTTAGCAACAAATAATGATTTATGCAGGTCATTTCAAATGGTTCTTATTAATGTTTGGAAAATGTTGTTTTACTGCAGCCTGTTCTCTTTGTCTAAATAGAACAGAAGGAGCCAGCAACTCCTGAGTTCTAATCCTGGCTCTCACTTCAGATCTTTTGTGGCTTTGGACAAGAAAGAATTGTTCAGCAGTAAAATGCCTGCCTTAGTAGGAGAAATAATCTAGCACTGGTTTTTCCATCCCTCATGTATTTGATTCCAGTTATAGAGATGCTCAACCAATACAGTCATTGCCTTTTCATGGTGTATATGGCAAGGAATGAAATATGGTCTAGAAGAAAGTATGGTCAGGAGCCAGAAAGCAGCCCATTTTTTAAAAAAGCAACCTTAACAGAAGCATTAAAATTCAAAAATCTCTAATCCCAAAATTGCCATGGCTACTGTCTTCCTTCAGTAAGATTCAATTGGGTAACTGCAACTCTCAAATTGAGTGTGACTGCTAATGACTGTATCGATATAATCATACTGTATTGTTTTCTTGGCAAGAGTATGGCAGTTCTTTGCTATTTGCTAGTCTGTCTCCTTTACTATTTGCTGTTCTGTCTCTGAATACTTTTTTTTTTTCATTTTTCCAGGCTAGTCAATAGCCCTGAATTCCCTTGGTCCTAACTTGCTTTCCTTCAAAGCCCAGGCAAGAACAACCAGGCATCTGAACCAGTAAAGATCATGTTGTAATTTGGATCTGAGAAAATTAAGAATGGTTCATATTTTGCCCCAGAATGATTCTAGACTAGTTATATTTAATGTGACTTTTAAATATACATTTTGAAAGTGCTTCCATACAGCCAATCGCCAGGTGAGACTTATCACTTATTCAATTCAGTCTATCCTTATCTGATAACTTTCACCATGCTGGCTGAAGACGATGGGGGTTGTAGTCCAGCACATGTGCACGGAAAGTTGGGAAACTGGAACAACTAAAAAAGATGCCAATTTGGTATCAACTGCAGTCAACTAAGAAATTAGTTTAAAAAAGAAGAGCCGAGGTGGCGCAGCGGTTAGAGAGCAGTACTGCAGACTACTTTAGCTGACTGATCATTTGAGTTCAGCTGTTCAAATCTCACCGGCTCAGGGTTGACTCAGCCTTCCATCCTTCTGAGGTAGGTAAAATGAGGACCCAGATTGTTGGGGGCAATGTAAATATATACATTGCTTAATGGTGTAAACCGCTTAGAGAGTGCTTGCACTATGAGGCGGTATATAAATATCACTAATAAATAAATAAATTATAATACAAATATAATGAACTATTTTAAGAGAACGTTGCTTTCACCGCCTTCCTTCAGAGCAGGCTTCAATTTTCATTTTACTATTCTCCAATTAATACAAATGTATTGTGACCTGGATTGATGACCTCCAGCACTTGGGGATGAATCTGTCCTTTTGGGTTATTTGGGAGAGTCTCAATGAAGTTAAGCAGAAGGCAAATGATAGGATGAATGCCTCCTTTGGTGAGCCTTTGAGCACCATTTGATTTACTGCTGAGCATCAGTTGTAACTGCTTTGGGGGAAGATGTTAAGAAAATCCAGTACATCTTGTCTAGTTTTGCAGATCATAGATGCACATTTTTTACACACAAGCACGCATTCCCAAAGGTTAGGTTCTAAATGAAAAGGTGGTTTTTTTAAAAGCTTCTTTTCATTTGGTTTCAGTTCTGTCAAAGATAAATAGACATTTTCCAACGAAGTGTTGAAACAGAGTTGAACTAGTTTTCTGCAGCCAAAACTTCCCTCCTAAAGTACAGTATTGGCTTCAAGCCCCAGGCACCCTCGACCTTTCCTAGCTCCTCTTTCTTAAGGTATAACAAGCAATCATTAAACCATACACTGGGTTCAACCTGCTTCCCTTGATAATTACTCTGATTGCCCAATGGTATCCTTTTTTTCTGGTTTGAAATGGGGAAGGGGAGAGAAACACACAGCATCCAACACTTTTCTAAAGGCATAATCATCCTTTTACCAGAGAACTGAGAAAAACAACTTATTGTTCTTGCTGTTCCTTCTTTATATTTGTTATGATGACTGCAAAAAATACAGGCTAAAAATATAGGCTAAATTCAACCACAGGAAGCTGCATTGGGGAAGGCTGTAAAAAAAATCCAAAGAAATATCTTAGATAATAGCTAATTTTAAATTATATCAACAACCTCAGATATGCAGATGATACCACTCTAATGGCAGAAAGTGAAGAGGAACTAAAGAGCCTCTTGATGCGGGTGAAGGAGGAAAGTGCAAAAGTTGGCTTGAAACTCAACGTTAAGAAAACTAAGATCATGGCATCTGGCCCTCTCAATTCCTGGCAAATAGATGGAGAAGAAATGGAGGTAGTGACAGATTTTATTTTCTTGGGCTCCAAGATCACCGCAGATGGGGACTGCAGCCAAGAAATTAAAAGACACTTGCTCCTAGGGAGGAAAGCTATCGCAAATCTAGACAGCATACTAAAAAGCAGAGACATCACCCTGCCAACAAAAGTGCATATAGTCAAGGCTTTGGTTTTCCCAGTTGCAATGTATGGCTGTGAAAGTTGGACCATAAGAAAGGCTGAGCGCCAAAGAATTGAGGCCTTTGAACTATGGTGCTGGGAAAGACTCCTGCGAGTCCCTTGGACTGCAAGGTGATCAAATCGGTCAGTCCTAGAGGAGATCAACCCTGACTGCTCTTCAGAAGGCCAGATCCTGAAGATGAAACTCAAATACTCTGGCCACCAAATGAGAAGGAAGGACTCACTGGAGAAGAGTCTAATGCTGGGAAAGATTGAGGGCAAAAGAAGAAGGGGACGACAGAGAATGAGGTGGCTGGATGGAGTCACTGAAGCAGTCAGTGGGAGCTTAAATGGACTCCAGAGGATGGTAGAGAACAGGAAGGCCTGGAGCAGAGGTGGGTTCCTGCCGGTCCGGACCGGTTCTATAGAACCGGTAGTAACTTGGCGGCCTGGGTCGCTAGAACCGGCAGCGACTCAGGCCTGCCACACCGCCAAACCAGCTCTCGGCGGCATCATAGGCGATGCCATTTTGTTTTTTGCTTCTGTGCATGCGCAAAAGCTGTTTTTTGCTTCTGCGCATGCACAGAAGCTGGTTTATTTAGGACTGCATGTGCGCACGCGTGCGCGCAAAGCACACAGTGGGTCAGGAAGCGAACTGGCAGCCAGGTAAGTCAGAACCCAACCCTGGCCTGGAGGAACGTTGTCCATGGGGTCACGATGGGTCTGACTTGGCTTCGCAACTAACAACAACAAATTTTATTTATTTTTATTTTTATTTATTTATAGTTAAATTTATATACTGCCCTTCTCCGGGGACTCAGGGCGGTGAACAGCCAAGTAAAAATACAATATAAACATTAAAATATATATACATTTAAATGCAATATGAAGGAAAAATATGCTTTACATCATATATGTGAGATAAGTGAGTATAGAATGAATGAATGAATGAATGAATGAATGAATGAATGAATGAATGAATGAATGAATGAATGAATATTCTTTAAGCCCAGCTATTATCATTTGTGCTTTAGTGTTATGTGTGCACTCATCTCTTCTGACTTATTCAACAAATCATGATTAAGATTAGATTAAAGATTATATTAAAATTAGAGCTCTGCGGTGGAGCTCTTGCCTCACAATCAGGAGGTTGTGAGTTTGATCCTAGGTAGAGGTAGATGTAGTGTCTCCTGTTTGGGCAGGGGGTTGGACTAGATGACCTGCAAGGTCCCTCCCAACTCTGTTAAATCTGTTAATTTGTTAAGACAATTTGGTTTTATGGCAATTGGCAAACCAAATCATTATAGGTAGTAAGCGTAAGGGGAGGGGGAAGAAATCTTATTTTTTTAAAAAACCTCGCAAATCTATTTTAGCACTTATGGTACTGTAGCAAAATTTTGTGGCAGTGAGTTTTAGCAGTTAAGACTAGAAGGGCCTGAGGTGGGAGAGAGAGAGAGAGAGAGAGAGAGAGAGAGAGAGAGAGAGAGAGAGAGAGAGAGAGAGAGAGAGAGAGAGAGAGAGAGAGAGAGAGAGAGAGAGAGATCACCCCTGGGTAAAACCGTTCTACAATTCTCTGCATTATTATTAATATTTTAAATGTTTTGGCTGCTCAACTCCAGTGGACTCTGAAGCATATATTACTGCCTGAAGAATATATTGGACAATAATGGGCGCCCAGAATTTCACAAATTGGAAGGTCCATGGAGCGGGACAGAATCCTTATTTCTGACTTCTAACTTGATCCCTATTTGTACACATTCTAAATAAAGGCACCCATCCCGGCTTTCCCAGAAATAAATCAGTGGGTATCTCCCAGATGACATCAGGAATTTGACCATTGGATTGTGCTTGCAAAATTCTAATCATTCTCCCTATTTCTGCAGTGAAGATATAAATGCTATCACTGATTATGTAGTCAAAACGACACCAGAGGTGGGAGGTAGACCAGAGTTGGAGAGACTCCAAAGTTATCCAATAGCCAAAACTCTTTAACAGAAAAATCCTAAGGGGATGGAAATTGCAACATGCCATATAATTCAAACTGAACAAGCTCAGTAGTCACTGAAAGCAGAAGAGTGGGTGGGAGGAGTAATAGAGGGAAGTATTGTGGAGGAGAACATGAGTCATCAAGATTAATATCACCAGGCTAGAAAGTGGTCATATATTTCTAAACAAAATATGCCTAGTGCTCTGTTGGCTCTCAGAAGTTGAACATGAAGAGGTCTAATGTAGATAACTGACTAGTATATTAACAACCCTTTCATTTTATATAGCTCAGAAAGAGTTGTGGTTGGAAAGCATCACCATGCATGCAGACATCTGCGATACTCATTATAGGAAAATTGGACATTGGTCAGATTTGCCATATGGCATCAATAAGGCAAAACTTCCATACGCTCTAAAATATCTACGTGTCAGTTGCTCCTGATCAAAATAACACTGTTATTCTTTGGCACAGTTTCTTTCCAATTAGCTACCTTTAGAAAGCTGGCCAGATCTTCCTTGTTTGGCAGGCAAAAGTCATCTCCAAACTCTACAGGCTATAAAGGGAATTAGAAAGCTTTTGCTAAAATATTAATTTTCCTAGAATCTCTAATCTCCGCCTCTTGCATGTTCATGCTGTGCCCTTTCTGTTTATTACCTAGGTCTTTTGACAGCCAATAAAAACCAAACACTGGCACATAGGAAACAATAGGATAGGCCAGGGGTATCAAACTCGATTTCATTGAGGGCTGCATCAAAGTTGTGTCTGACCTCGGAAGGGGGGTGTGTGGCCAGCTTGACATCACTTGTGATGGGGCACCTGGGGTAGCCCAAGTGCTCTACCAGTAAAAACGGATCTCAGGAGGGCCTCACACAGCCCTCCTGAGCTCCATTTTTGCTGGCAGAGGCACTGCGGGTGTCACGGTGTGATTTATTGCCTGTTACATGTATATGCAGGGAGATGCATCCCTATTCAATATAATGGTTTATTCCTGAGCACGTGATTGATATGTTCTTGTACACGTGTGCATTCCAATCTCCGCTCTATTCTTCTTCTTCTGTCTTCCATTGAGAGAAGACGCACATTTATATCAGAGATGTAAACAAATGAGGATTTATTGTTTTTGTACCGAAATAAATATTTTAATTAGAATCTTTAAACTGCAGTTTCATTTCTAATGTCTGATGTCCAGGAAAAGATCAAACATCTCCTCTCTGAGATTAATTCTCACATCTGTCAGCGGGCCAGTCCTTCGGTGTTCCCAGGGCAGCCCCATGGGCCAGATCTAAGCACCCCACGGGCCGGATCTGGCCCGCGGGCCTTGAGTTTGACACCCCTGGGATAGGCAAGGAAACAAATAGCAATGATACACAATAGTTTATCTACTATGGATGACTTTTGGAAATAAATTATGTTAACCATTCACAAGTGCACCTTAAGTCTTGCATTGTAATGAGGCAGAGTGATTATTTTTTAAAAAATCAAATAGTATAAAGTCAGAGTAAAACTAAGACAGAAAACGAATGGGCTGCTGCTTAATCAACAAGTGATCTTCATATACGGGGTTTTTAAACTGATGTGCCTGTATAAACCTATAAAACGTTGCATTTGAGGAGCCTAGATTTATCCTAGATAGCTACTCTGAATGCCATTTGTGATGGAAAGACATATTATTTAATAAATCAATATAGGTAACACAATCTTCTACTCATGAGCTTTGGTAGTCTTCCGACAGGCCACTGACCTTGTGGGGATGACTAGCGAGGTCGGGCCATGAATGTACAGATGGCTGAAACTGTTTTAAACTGTAAATGTGTTTTTTAAACTGTTTTTAGATGTCTTTGTATTGATTTAATGTTTGTTCTTCTGTTGTGAGCCGCCCAGAGTCCCTAGGGAGTTGCGCGGCATAGAAATGGAATAAATAAATAAATAAATAAATAAATAAATAAATAAATAAATAAATAAATAAATAAATAAATAAATAAATAAATAAATAAATAAATAAATAAATAAATAAATAAATAAATAAATAAATAAAATAGTCATAGCAACAATCCAATTAACAGTGAGTGACTGAAAGCAAGCTTTTTTCCCCTTTCCCATAATGCCACCCCATCCCTGTTAGAGGTGAGAATTAATCTCAAAGAGGCGATGATTGATCTTTCTCTCGGAGCTCAGACATTTAGAAATGAAAAACCGAAGTTAAAAAGTCTAATAAAATATTTATTTCAGTACAAAAACAATAAATTCTGAACGTTTACATCTCTGCTATAAAATGCGACCTTCTCGGTCAAGAGCTAAGTCAAGAAAAAGTAATGGAGTATCAGGAATGCACACATGCGTACAAGAATATTATATCACGTGTCCTGCTTGTCATGGAATGTACCATAATATTAGGATAGGGGTGCATCACCCTGCATATACATACAACTGACAATATTCACTATGTGACAACCCCCAATTAGAATTTTGAGAAATTAAACATTTCAGAACTCAGGATCAAAACAAGTATTGATTATAGGGCCCTAGACAGATGCAAACAGTAAATTCTGCCGGCATTTGGAAGTTCAGCATCAGGTAGTTGGGTTGATCTGTCCTCAAGGCCATAAAATAAGAGATTAAATATGGAGTCAATTATTGCATCTTTTTTCCCCCTCTCGTAGGCAAGATATCACTACACAGGGAAAACATTTGTCAGTCTAACAGAGTTAAGACTACAAAAACTAAGAATCTCATAAGTGTCTGCTCTACTGTAGAATAGACATTCATTGATTTAAAACATGTCTGCTTTGTGAATGGGGGAACCTGTATTTTAGTCTTTCTCAATGTAGTGGCTGTCTCAGATGTATTTGACCAGACATTTTGTAATTAGAGATTAGTTTTTGTTGTTTTTAATTAATTAATTTATTTAATTTTTAAAAAAACCAAGCAGAGAAGGCCAGCATGAACCAGAATTCCCTTCCACATTGACTTGTCCTGTCTGCCAGTTCAGTCGTCTTTTTTCACAACTTCTTGGTTTTGTTCTTCTGCAATTTTTCATGGACCACTTTCAGCATGGTGAGGAAGTTTCCAAGGAAAAGAATCAGAAATGGCAGAGCCAGGACCGAAACTTGCCATTCTTTACATTTCTCATACCTGGACAGTTCAAAAAGGGTGATTGCGTTGTAGAGTTGCCAAAACTGTACAAAGAACAGAAAAAGGAGGAGAAACATTAGTCTTCACCACATCCAGGACTGAAACCCCTCCACTGTGAGATCCGAGTGGTTTCTTTTCCTCAGTGCACGAAGTCAATAAAGGCAGCCACTTTGATAGTAATATTGAAGGAGCTGGACACCGCTCATCCTTCAATCCCCAATTCATTGCTGGTGAGGATGCCCTCTCCCATCGTCAGCATGCAGTAATACCAAACCAAGACGAAACTGAACACTTCATCGGTGACTCGATAATGGAGAACAAACGGACAAGCAACCACTCCGAGCAACAGGATGATGGTTAAATAGAGTTTAAATTTTTCATATTCGTCGTTGTAGGCAAATCTGGTCTGCTCACTTAGCAGAGTGACATTAACATTTCCCAACACCTGATTAAATACAGACTGTTCCTTCTAGGCAAATAGGCCCCCATCTCGAAGAAGGCACTCTGGCGATCGCGGATCTGGTTGTTGATTTGCAGGATGAGCTCTGTTTCTGAGCTGCCCTGGCCGTTGCATCTTTTAAAGTCGTTGGAAGATCATTATGTTGGGTACTGTTGACACCAAGAGCTAAGTACTGATTGTTGATTGATGCATTCAACCCAGAGTTTGGCATATTTTGCAAGTCTAAGGGGACATCATCATCAACATTATATGAGCCGAGGTGGCTCAGTGGTTAGAGAGCAGTACTGCAGGCTACTTTAGCTAACTGTGATCATTTGAGTTCAGCTGTTCGAATCTCACCGGCTCAGGGTAGACTCAGCCTACCATCCTTCCGAGGTAGGTAAAATGAGGACCCAGATTGTTGGGGGCAATGTAAATATACATTGCTTACTGGTGTAAACCGTTTAGAGAGTGCTTGCACTATGAGGCGGTATATAAATCTCACTAATAAATAATAAATAAATAAATAAACATCAAGGGTAGCCTTTGCACCTGTGTGGAGCACTGAGGCATGCCTCTGTCTCTGATCTCCAGCTGGTGGCTGGATCAGAGTGTCTTCACCTTTAGCAATTATCTCAGCAAAATCCATGTCCAAAACCCATGTAGATTTATGTCCATTCTTGGAGGGACGTAGCTGAGGATTCATCTTGTGAGATGATGTTGAGGGAACTTCTGACTCAAGTGAGGGTGGAAGCTGGATTATATCCTTAGTGTTTGTCCACTTAGGGGGCACTTTATTTATTTATTTATTTATTTATTTATTTATTTATTTATTTATTTATTTATTTATTTATTTATTTATTTATTTATTTATTTATATTATTTATTAATTTATCTATTTATTATTTATTTATTTATTTATTTAGTCAAGCACATTTTACATAATATATATAAGTATAAACATGGTTATTAATACATGAAATGAATACGAATAAAAGTGAACATTAGGACAGGGACGGTAGGCACACTGGTTCTAGACCCTAATGCTTATTACATTTATTCTTAACCTATTTCTATTCTCTTAATTTGGTTGCTTCTAATCCTGTCTCTAACTCTAGGTTTTTTGGTATTTTCCCTATTACTAGTCTCCAGCGATGTGGCTAGGCATCTGCCTTGGTCGCCATCTTACCGGAATGGTGGAGCACTTTATCTTTCAGCTGTTTCTCAGAGTCTGGGTCAGTCAGTGCAGTTTCCCCACTGTCAGCCTGTGTGACACTACCTTTTTTTTTTGCTATTGAGGTAAAGGCAGATTGTTGGGTAAATATATTGTCACAAGGCTGAGCGATTGGTGGAGCCAAATTAAATAGAGGCTTTGCTGTAGATTGGGTTTGTTGTCAGAGCCTCTTTTAGATCATCCAATCTTTGAACAATATTAACTTGCTCAGGTTCCGGCAATGCATTGAATAGATCAATCAGCGTTTCTTCTGGCACATCCTCAGCAGTTTCTGCAGCTGTGGGTAACACAGTTTGTATATCACTCCTTTGCCTTACCAGGGTCAATTCAGCTGCAGCAACTTCAGGCTTATCCGTATGAGGGTTGTTGCAGCCTGGATTTAAAGCAATGGTTCCCTCTTGGTGAGGTTGGTTCAGAAGTGGGCACACTTTGTCTGAGCAAAAGACCCGCATTGGAAATATTGAAAAGGTGCTCAGAAAGGGCTTCATTCTAAAGAGCATAGAGGGAATTGTGGGCTGCTTGAATGATAGGAGAATTCTCACACATTGCCTTCTCGCTGGCAGCCATTCTGTGCGTAGTGTATCTATCAGAATGAATTCACAGGAAAGCAGCTGGCTCAAGGACAGCCTAACAGCTTTTCTATCACTCCAACACCCTCTATTCATTCTGTTGTCATAAATTTGCAAGGTAATCTAGTTAGTCTGCAGACTGTAGTTACTGTATATTGGTCATCTCTTAGACCAGTGATGGTGAACCTATGGCATGCGTGCCACAGATGGCACGTGGAGCCATATCTGAGGGCACGCGAGGCATTGCCTATGTCAGTTCCAGCGCATGGGTGCACTGGCCAGCTGATTTTTTGCCTCCTTTTCAGCCATTTTCACTCTCCCCAGGCTTCAGGAAAGCTTCCTGAATCCTTGGGATGGCAAAAAATGGCGCAATGGGCCAACCGGAAGTTCGGAAACAAACTTCCGGTTGGACTGTTGGACTGTTCTTCGCCATTCCCAGGGTTCAGGAAAGAAGTCTGGGGACAGCAAAAAACAGCCTAACGGGCCAACCGAACTTCCGGTTGGGCCGTTGGGCCATTTTTCGCCCCCAGGGTTCAGGAAAGCCCCCTGAAGCCTGAAGCCTGAGGATGGTGAAAAACGGGCCTACCAGAAGTCCGGAGGGTTCAGTGAGGCCTGTGTGCATGTGCAGGGGGCAGCGCGGGGGTTGTGCGCATGTGCAGGGGGGAGGGCATTGCATTATGGGTGTGGGCACTAACGCGCACACTATCACGCACGCGTGCACCCTTTTGGCACCCGAGCCAAAAAAGGTTCGCCATCACTGTCTTAGACCTTTACCTGATTGAGTGTTTTCTTTATCAGTGTTCACATTTTTGGAAGGGAGACAAGGGCCTTCTCTAGCTTCAGTTTCTGAATTGGCCATCCCGAATCTATCAGTAGTTGTCCTCCTAAGTCCTTCTGCAATATTTGGGTGGCTCTTAATAAACTTTGCAAAAGATTCTTTCAGGCAGTCAACCTTTTTTATGACAGTTGATAAAAGTTTATAGATTGAGTTTAGAGTTTGAGCTGTAAGCAAACATTGTCTAGAGAGGAAATCTGTTACATTTTCCCCCTATAAATGTATTAGTTGTTTTGAGCAGATGCTTAACAAATGGCTCAAAAATACTTAAGACACCTCATTGTTCACTACAGTGTCTTAATCAACCAAACTAAGTTTCTCAGTGAGGAAGAAACTATACAAAAAAATGTTCCTATCTAAATTCCTGCACAGAATTGACGTATTAATTGTGAGGAATGGGAGTATTGCTGCGTCAAACAGACTCTCAAGCAGATTCTTAGCCAAATATGAAGTTTGTCTTAGTTTGTCTTAGGGCATGTAGTACCTTGCCAGAAGCAAAAACAACAACAATTAACAATTTTTTTAAAAAAAATCTTACCAGGACCAAGTGGGTCATGACCACTCAGAAAATCTTCTTCAAGGATGAAAATTTTTCTGTCAACACATTATCTGGAACATCTGGTCCACTCCGTGCTATATCACACTGTTATTTTATAAACATCCAGCCACTATGGTATTTGGGGGTTTCTGTAAAGCTGAGACATGAGAAATTGTGAAAGGGCACTGAGAGGGAAAAACGTCCCTCTCAGATACTTACTGGGTGGGAGTTGGTATCAAAATGAGCTTCCTTGAGATGCTAGAATTCAATTTGCCATCTTGTTGTGTGGGAAATGTTTAGCCTTCTAGATACTCTTGGTATGTGATTCTTGTGTTTCCTCGTTATTTCTCCTGCCAGCTAGCCAACCCCTAGTAACTGGAGTTAATAGTTCATCCCTGGTGTAGAGTAGGGATGCACAATTTGAGATGTAAGAAGAGAGAGAAACACTAAACTTTTTAGTGCTACGTCAGTGGCTACATCCCTCAAAACAGTTGAGAGCAGGACAACAACTACCGTATTTTTCGGAGTATAAGACGCACCCTTTTACCCCCCAAAAGAGGGTGAAAACTTGGGTGCGTCTTATACGCCGAATGTAGCCCCACCCAGCCACCCCCACTCTTTGATCTTTGCTTGCCAGCAATTTACCTTTTTGCAGCAAACAGCAGCAGAGCCTCATTAGCCACTGATTATCTGCCTCCCGACACTCAGCTGTTGCCGGCAAGCCCACGTGCTAAAATGAAAGTGAAACTAAAACTGCACGGAGTCAAATTGCTGGAGGGAGTCAAATTCTTATGCTAAACAGACTGTGCTGAAACTGGCTGTTTTTTGCTGCAAGAAGGTAAGTCAATAACTATAAATGCCTATAGAATGTTCAAATTATTAAACTTATTTTTAAAGATTGTTTTATTATTGTTCTAGACCAGGGGTCTCCAACCTTGGCAACTTTAAGACTTATGGATTTCAACTCCCAGAGTCAACTCAATTCTGGGAGTTGAAGTCCACAAGTCCTAAAGTTGCCAAGGTTGGAGACCCCTGTAAATCTAGACAACTTAACAAAATGAAGAAGCTTTTTAAAATAAATGCTTGATCTGAAGAGGCCCAGTGCTATTGCATCTTCTTTTAAATAGCAGATAATACTTCCAGAAAGCCATATCAATTTTAAAGATCTGTAAAAGTATAATCTGAAATGTCCTGTTTTAGTATTAAGTATTAGTATTAAGTATTAGTATTAAAGTAAGGCAGCTGAATTAAACCCTGACTTAGTCATCTTTGGAGTAGATCTGTTTAAATAATTGGGAGAAGTTAGTGTGATTACATTTAAGAAAACTTTCTGGGATTAATATACTGCCATAATATACATTTCTCCAATTCTTTGCTATTTCTATGGGTCAGACACACATGCACAGAAATTCACAGCAAACAGTGTATATCATCTGTGCTGTTTGGTGTTTGGCAAATTGCTGGGAGGCAGAGGCCTTTTTTCCTTGTTTTCCTCCCCCAAAACTAAGGTGCGTCTTATACTTTGGTGCGTCTTATACACCGAAAAATACGGTAAATCAGATTTAATATCATAACATATTAATATCATGAAGATTAAATTAAGGTCATTAAAAGTAGTTAATATATTTACTCCCAAGTTATTAACCATATCCTGTTCCGTACGTATGCCTCCTTTTAAGGATCCACTTAAAGATTTACTGTTCCTCCTGCCCTCCCCAAAATTGCTCTCATTCCATGTCCTCTGTGCATACATAAACTTCATTTGACTAGAGCTTTTCAGTAGACGTACTCGTCCAAACTGAAAAGAGGAGTACAAAGTACAATTCAACATTAAACAGTGGAACAACTTGCCTCCAGAAGTTGTGGATTCTCCAACACTGGAAGTTTTTAAGAGATTGGACAACCATTTGTAAGAATGGTATAGGGCTGTGATGGCAAACCTATGGCGAGACGTTGCCCTATGTCAGCTCCAGCTGATTTTTGGCCTTCCGGAGGGCTGCGGGGAGGTTGTTTTTGCCTTCCCCAGGCTTCAGGAAAGCCTCCGGAACCTGTGGATGGTGAAAAACAGATCCAACAGGCCAACAAATTTCTGGTTGGGCCGTTGGGCCATTTTTCACCATCCACAGGCTCTGGAGGCTTTCCTGAAGCCTGGGGAAGGCGTAAACAACCTCCCCCCACCCTCCGAAAGTCCAAAAATCAGCTGGAATCCATTTTCTGCCATCCACAGGCTCCGGCAGCTTCAGTGAGCCCTGTGCGCATGCATGGGGGGGGGGCAGCACGAGTGTGTGTGCATGCATGCGCGGGGGGAGGGCATTGCATTATGGGTGTGCCCTTTTGGCACCCGAGCAAAAAAAGGTTTGCCATCACTGGTATAGGGTTTCCTGCTTGAGTAGGGGGTTTCAAATTTGTTATTCTGTTAAAGGTATCAGGAGAACATAAAAATTATATAAACCTAACTACAGAGAAACTTCCTTTTTGCTCATGAGAAATGCTATTTGAGCAACATCTGGAATGCATGTAGCCCTCATTAAATTGTCTCATTTTAAACAAGATGTTGTGCATTTGCACAGAACTCAAGAAAGCATTAACATGGTTACATCATAAATGTCAGCTGGTTGATGCAATTCACAAATTAACACAATATACTTCTGTTGATACAATTACTGGTATATTTCTTTTGACCATTGGTGGTGTTATCGCTTATTTAGTACTACCTATCTAGATGATGGATAAATCTGAAGGCTTGAGAAAAATGTAGTACAATAATCTGACGGAAAGAAAAAAATAATAAAACGAGGGTCATAATATGTCCAATGAGTAGGGTTAATGGCTTGAGAACACTGGGTAGCTTGTGAGGAGAATAGTGTATACGAAAAACAAGTGGAAGGAATTTATGGTGAATTGGGAAAAATATTTTAATTACAATATTTTTTTTGATGTTGTCACTTATTTAAGAAAATAAGGAGCCCAGGTGGCGCAGTGGTTAAAAGCAGCACTGCGATCTTCAGCTGATTGCTAGTTCAGCAGTTCAGCTGTTCAAATCTCACCAGGCTCAAGGTTGACTCAGCCTTCCATCCTTCCGAGGTGGGTAAAATGAGGACCCAGATTGTTGGGGGCTGACTATGTAAACCGCTTAGAGAGGGCTGTAAACAGTAGTGGGTTCCTACCGGTGCGCTCTTGGCTGTCCGTCGCCACCGAGCCGAAGAAGCTGGCGGCATTCGCGGCGCGGGGCTTCCCCCGCCCGCTTTCCCGGAATGCTGGGATGCCGCCATTTGCGTTCTTTTGCCCTCTGCGCAAGCCACTGCTTGCGCAGAGGGCAGAAGAACACAAATGGCGGCATCCCGGCGTCCCGGGAAAGTGGGCGGGGGAAGCCCCACGCCGCGAACGCCACCAGCTTCTTCGGCTCGGCGGCGACGAACAGCCAAGAGCACACCGGTAGGAACCCACTACTGGCTGTAAAGCACTATGAAGCGGTATATAAGTCTATATATAAGTATATAAGTCTATATATAAGCGGTATATAAGTCTAAGTGCTATTGCTATTGCTAAAAGTATATATTAATTGGGGGAGGGGGGAGCACTACATCTCAGTTCATGTGGTCTTCAATTTCATTTTTGGAACTACAGAAAGGGCAAGCTACCATACTCATAAAAATTAGGTGGTATGAGAATAGTAAAAGCTGACTCATATACCATTGCTGTGTAATATTATATTCTAGAATGTATACTGCAAATTGCACTTCTAAGAACTATGCAATACATTACTATGTGCAGAAAAAAAATGATAAATGGGGGTGGGGTAGGGATAAGTTCCCGGTTCAAGCCAAGAATTTCTGAAAAAGAAAAGGTTGACAGTTGAAGCCAGTTATTTGTGGCAGAAGAAAGTGGAGCTCAGCAAGCAATATGCCAAATGTTCAGAGGGAATGTGGAAACCAGAATTGTTTGTGAAGTAAGCATGAAGCTGTGCTGTGAATTTGAGGTGAAGCCTCAAGAAGGCAACAAGCCCAATTCTGAGAAAATTCAGCCAGGAGAAATGTCAGCGTAACTTCTTAAAACAACCTAGGAACTACACCTAGCAGAAACATCTAGTGTCAAATCAAGAGCAATCTACATTATTTGGGCTTGTCTGGGAGGGACTAGGAAAAGGTTAGGGAAATTCAGTCTCAGGAATAAGCTACTGAGAACTTATTAGTAGAAATGATTCTTTGAAATGTTAGGAACAAGGACTGGGCCTCACTGATCAAAGTATGTATTTATGGAGATTCTCAATCATCTAGGTCAGGGGTCTGCAACCTTAAACACTCAAAGAGCCATTTGGACCCGTTTCCCACAGAACAGGAAACACCGGGAGCCACAAAACCTGGGTGGGTGTGGCCAACTTGTCACTCACTTCCACCAGTCACATGACCCCCCAAGCCACGCCTACCCAGCCAGTCATTAGGGTAGAGAACCAGTTGTTAAAAAACACCGGGAACCACAAAACCATTTTGACATCTCTCTCTCTCTCTCTCTCTCTCTCTCTCTCTCTCTCTCTCTCTCTCTCTCTCTCTCTCTCTCTCTCTCTCTCTCTCTCTCTCCCTCCCTCCCTCCCTCCCTCCCTCCCTCTCTCCCCCCTCTGTATCTCTCTATGTCTCTTTCTCTCCCCCTCTCTCTGTATCTCTCCCGCTCTGCCCTGGCCACTTCTCCATCCCCCACCGTCGCCCTTAACTTCTCAGGCCAGGCGAGGAGTGACTGGGAGGGGAGGGCGAAGGGCAGAGCCAGCCAGTGGTGGGATCACCTGACAGGGAGCCAGAGCACAGGGCCCAAAGATAAGGTGACCAGACGTCCCGATTTTGGCGGGACAGACCTGCTTTTTAATCATTTGTCCCGCGTCCCGCCCGCCCTCTTAAAAAGTCCCGATTTTTTAAAACAATGCCCGACTAGGGCATTCTTTCAAAAAATCGGCCTGCAGGCACTCGAGGACGGCCAGGTTGGGCCCAGCCGCAGGGGCAGCAGCAGCAGCAGCAGCAGGCCCTCTCAAAATCGGGACATCTGGTCACCTTAAAACACCCACCCATGCCTTTCTCTCTGCAAGGCGGGCGCGGAGATATGACGTCGCTGCTGTCGGCGCCCCACGCTGATTGGCTGTTGAAGGGTGAGCGGCGGCGGCAACAGCAGCAAGCCGGGAGCGCTCGCCTGGAATTGGAATCAGCGAGCAGCTGGGCATCGGGGCTCTTCCCCCGCCTTCTCCATCCTCCGGGTCGGACTGGATCTCCCAGCACGACTTCCCGGTCGTTGGAAGGTTGTGCATGTGTGTGTGAGAGAGAAAAAACTCGAGCACTTTAGCACACCCGGAGGAACAGCCCGGTTGCTACGCCGCCTCGCAACTCCCAGCCATGCCAAGCCCCGCAGGCTGCCTTTCTTTCCCCCCCTTCCCTTCCAACGCAGGCACCACCGGAGAGACGGAACCCCCGCAGTGGCGACCCTGGAGGATGGAGAAGGCGGGGGAAGAGCCCCGATGCCCAGCTGCTCGCTGATTCCAATTCCAGGTGAGCGCTCCCAGCTTGCTGCCGCCGCCGCGCATGAACGCGGTCCGCGGCGGGAAGCGAGTTCAAGTGACCCTCCGCCGCTGCCGGCCTGCAACCCGGCACCCCGTCCTGCCTGCCCCGCCCCGTGCCCCGTACTCAGCTCTTGACTTTTGCCCTCTGCGCATGCGCAGCGTTCTGCACATGCGCAGAGGGCAAAATTCAAATGGCGCTGAGGCGGGCCCGCCCCCCGGCCCGCTTAAAAAAAAAATCTGGTCACTTTACCCAAAGAGCCGCATGCGGCTCCGGAGCCACAGGTTGCTGACACCTGATCTAGGTCAAGGGTGTCCCAAAAGTGCTTTTCCAAAAGGCACCTGGACTTTGTTTTTTTCCTTGAAGACGTTTCACTTCTCATCCAAGAAGCTTCTTCAGTTCTCTTGAAGTAATGAACTAAAGAAGCTTCTTGGATAAGAAGCGAAATGTTTTCAACGAAATACCAAGAAAGTCCGGTTCCCCTTTTCACGGATATGTTGTTCTCCAATACTGAGGCCCATTGGGGAATTTAATTAAAAACTTGTAAGGGATTCTACAGACCCCATTCTCAAGGTTTGACATATTTATAGGTGCAATAGAAGAAATAAGACAAGCCGGGATAGAGTTTTCCCTTATATCACAGAGATTCTGGCAGAACTTTGGAACAGATCGATTAAAAATGTTCCCAAATATGTTTTCAAATACATTTTTAAAACTTATCTGAATATAGAAAGTACCGGTAGTAAAGTAGTAAAATCAAAGAAAAACTGTAGTGAAGTACTCTTTCTGATGCACAAGCTTATTCCAACCCTCAGGTCCGAATTAGAGCCAGGAGTGTCCAGGGCCAATGGTCAAAAAGTCAAGATGGAGGCCACAATGGTCCAGTTGAAGCTCTGCCTGTTTTTTTTAATGAACTTCACACATAAAAAGGGATGTCGTTTCTATGACACCATTGCAGCAGCCATATTGACTTTATTGAGTATATCCTGTAGAATACAATGCATATAATCACTATGAGACTTTGAGGTCCTTTCGTATTATCTTCTCAACATGATCACTGCTACATCATGGCTTCTTCCCATGGAGGTAATATTGGAATCCTTTGAATGGTAAGGGATGAAGGTTTTGTTTCCAGGAAAGCAATACTGGCTTGGCCAGAAGTTGCAGGTAGAGGACATTCACATTTTCTGTTACATCTTCCTGTGATCTCTCCAATACTGGAGCCCCCCTGAAAATCCTAACACAATTAAGGGCTCCTTTTATAAGCTTGCAGAATTATTTTTTCCCCTCATATCAAACTTTAGTTACCTTTGCACAAGGTTTCCTTTAGGACAGAAAAGTCAAGCACATCCCTTATCAGAATTTTCCTTCCTGCAATTGGATTCTCTAAAAGCAAGCTTACTTAGGGCAGAAGGACTTTTCAGGAAAGCAAAAATCTAAGCAAAAATATTCTTCTCTAAACATCTAGTGAGGTTTAAGAGCCACAGAACATGGAGTGTGTTGGTTGGAAAAGAAAAACAAGGCAGTAAAACGATTGTTTGGAAGCAATGGCTGACTGGATCTCCAGATTGGAGCATTACTTCTCAGGAGGGAAAAGAACACACTACTTAACTTCACGGCAGATCCCTGAATAATGTGAACAGGCTGTAACAAAATTAATGATGTGACCACCAGAGGGCTCACCATTTATTTTATTTTATTTTTAGTGGACTTCATGTCTTCAACCATAGTCCAAACATATAAATACATGGAAGCAAGAAGACATTCAAAAAAACAATAGAAAGCCGACGTGCATTAAAAAGCAGTCTATGAAAAAAGTCAATACCTATTTTTTTAAAAAAGTTATAGGAACAGGACTGTATTTTAAAGGCCTATTTATAAACTTTTACAGCAAACACCATAAAGTCTTATGGAGTAAGCTGAAGCTTCTTTCTAAATAAAGTGGTTGCAATTGTTTATTCAGGTGCCATGCCCTACTGAGAAACAACCCAAAAATACTGGACACTGTGCATAAGGACATACGGAGGGCAGGGGTGGGTTCCCGTTACCCTTGCTACCGGTACACTCGCATGCACGTGTGCGTCCCCTGGCGCGATTTTACTTCCGCACATGCTCAGAAGTACGTTGCAGCCCGAAACACAGCTGAGGAGCTGCTCAGTCATGCTTCGGATGAAGAAATAAAGGTCAGTATTAACCTGGGGGCAGGCTGGAGGGCTTTTTTTTCTTCAAAGCAGAGGACGAGGAGAAGCCATCCAAACACAAAAAAATTGCTGAAAATTCTGAAAAAAAGATGGACCAGCACAGACAAGATTAAGTCACCAGCGGGCTGCTACCGGTGCGCACATACTGGTCCGCACCGGTAGGAACCCACCCCTGACGGAGGGTCCTACTGGATCTGAATGAAGTTCTGCCTAATTCAATATCCAGTTTCCCACAGTAGTCAAACCGGATACTTCCAGGAAACTCATAAGAAGAATGTGATCCCAACAGCTTTCTCTCATTTTCTTCACACCTTATATCAGTGATGGCGAACCTATGGCACGCGTGCCACAGGTGGCACATGGAGCCATATCTGCCGGCACGCGAGCCATTGCCTAGCTCAGCTCCAGCGCGCATGTGCGTGCCAGCCAGCTGATTTTTGCCTCGCACGGAGGCTCTGGGAAGGTGTTTTTGGCTTCCAGAGAGCCTCCAGGGGACGGTGGAGGGCATTTTTGCCTTCCCCAGGCTCCAGGGAAGCCTCTGGAGCCTGGGGAGGGCGAAAAATGGGCCTACCGGGCCCACCAGAAGTTGGGAAATGGGCCATTTCCGGCCTCCAGAGGGCCTCCGTGGGGGAATGGGAGGCCGTTTTCGCCCTCCCCAGGCATTGAATTATGGGTGTGGGCACTCGTGCATGTGCAATAGCGGACGCGCATGCACTTTTGGCACCCGAGGAAAAAAAGGTTCGCCATCACTGCCTTATATGCAGGAATAGATATTAAATAGATATTGCAGTAATCAACATACAGTATATATCAAGGGAATGGGGATAAATGTTCTTCTTATTTTATTGCAAGTATACCTACATCGTACTTCCTGAATTATACATGACCCAAACTGCAACTATTCTTCAATATTCAAGCTGTCCTGAATGCTGCAATACTATTTTCACAGATAAAAAGCATATATAGGGGGAAACACATGCACAGGCACTGCATTAGCAAAAGTAACGCCTGGAATATTGCATACCAAAACAACTGCATGTAACAATGTGCATGTTAGGAAAATATGTACAACATGCATATATGGAAGTTGCATGAAAATGTGTATACATTTTTGCATATATATATTTTTTTTAAAGCCACAACTGATAGGAGTTTGCAGGTTCATACATCCCTATATTGCATGTATCCCACATGAATGCCCAAGGTTGCAATTTGAGGTACTGGATATCTTTTTAAGAATAAGCTGAGTTCAGTGGAATTTACAAGTGTATAAGTGTAGGGTTGTGCTGTAAACCATTTCTAAAGCCCACTAAATTAGAAGTTGCAGCCAATCACTTATGGCAATAAATTCTTCATATTTATTATGAGAGAAAAGATAAAATAACCCAATAGAAGGCAGAAACTCAAATTTTACACTAATTTCTTCTAGTGAAGGTTCACATAACAGGACAAGAGTTGGAAGTTGCTAAGCAACTTTTGGGAAACTTCTCAGCCTAATTTACCTGAAGAAATTTTTATGAGGATTTAACAAATTGAGGGAGTGGGAGAATTTGCTGCTCGTGGAACTGTTCAGTGGAAACTGCAGCTTCTTTGATTTATAGCTCCATTGCTTATATTTATTTCCATCACCAGTCTATTTTTGATATGCCACTCAACATAAGGACAGACTAAGAGTTGAGAAATAATGAAAAGGAACCACCTTGATTTGGCAGCAAATTAAAAATAAAAAAAACAGGGGGCTCTCAAAATTCCCAACTAATAACAAGGGTCTCTAAGAGCTGTAACATAGTTCAGTATTAATGTTGGAAAAAAACAGACAGCCTTTTATAAGTTGTCAG